>JAWNOU010000035.1:0-370024 GCA_035045725.1 Drosophila ezoana
CAGCTACAACTGGAGCAGCAACAGCAGCAACTTCAACAGCAGCAACAACAACAGCAGCAACTACAGCCCGAGCAGCAGCAGCAACTTCAGATGCAACAGCGACTGAGGCAGCAACAACAGCCGGAGCAACAAAAACGGCAGCAATATCAACGACAGTTACATCAGCAATCACATGAGCAACAGCAACTACACCAGCAGCAATCGCAACAACAACAACACAGACAGCAGGCGGACTCACCACTCTTGGAGGCGCTGCAGCAAAATGTGATAAGTATAAATGAGATGTCCAAGAAAATAGACATGCTAATTAGCCTGTTGCTCACAATGGCAGCAAGCAACACTAATATTAATAAACAAGGAGAACAACAAACAATCCCACTAACAACATCAACCTCTGATACCTTGAACAATGTCAATAAAACAAACAATTTTACTAATTTAATGAGTACATTGATTAGCACAGCCCAGCCAATAAACAACAGCCAATTGGCAAACGCCAATTGTGAACACATGGCCACTGACAGTAGCCAGTATGTATAGAGCGACCAACACCGACAATGCCAGCGCTGCTGCCACATTGACTCACCTCAATGATGGCAGACTCACCACTCACACTACTAGTGACAGCACAACCACTACAACAACACATTTTCTCAACCCAAACAGTCCATTGCTTAACAGGAGAAGGCCAAACATTGTTCCGAATACGAACCACAGCAGCGACCAATATGGCAACTCTTTTAAAATTGCATATTGGAACGCTGCTGGCGTTAGAAACAAAAGAAATGAGTTAGAGGTTTTCATGCATCGACATAAAGTCGATATTATGATGCTCGTCGAGCTACGATTGGGCCCCAGCGCTCTCAACCCAGGTCCCCCAATAACTATTAACGGCTACCATACATATGCGGCAACTCGCCCACCACCACACCATAGATGCGGGGGTGTCGCCACTTTAGTAAAGCATGGAATCAAACATATTGCTCTGGAAGCAATTGTCTTTGAATCCATGCAATCAGCACCAGTAGCTGTGACTCTGGCAAAAAATGAGACCATTGTCCTAGCTCCAATTTATTGCCCACCGCAATATAATTGGAGTGCTGACATGTTTGCCAAACTTTTCCAACATTTTGAAAAATTGAGCGGGTCTGGGTTCATTTTATGTGGCGACTGGAACGCCAAACATTCCTGGTGGGGCAACCAACGTGCTTGTCGACGAGGGGTAGAGCTGCTAAGAAGCATTTACAGCAACAAGAAGCTGAACATTCTTGCCACAGGTGGGGCTACACACTTTCCATATACAAGGAGAAATAGGCCATCCGCCATCGACTTTGCGGTCTACAGTGGCATTAACAATGACCGACTACAAACACACTCTACAATCGATCTCGAATCGGATCATCTTCCTATACATATAGGCCTCAGAGTAGGCCGATTTCCGTATGAACAAACAACAAAGCGATTGCTACCGATAAATGCAAACGTAAAAAAATTTCAAAACCATTTAGATAAAAACGTTCGTCTTAACACAGAAATAATATCGGGACCCGATATTGAAGACGCTATCGAACTATTAAATAAAAACATATATAATGCCTCCTTAGCAGCAACACACCCACCTCGTAGACATCAACAGCAACAAAGACAAAGCACAACTACAAATCGCATGAACCATGGCCGTTTTAAATTAACAAACGAAACAATCAGACTATTGGCAATAAAACGGCAGTGCAAGAGACAACATATGGTCCTGCGAACACCTCTAACGCGAAGCCGACTTAGCCAGGCCCAAAACAAACTAAAAAAAGCGCTTCGTAGGGACAAGAAGAAACAAATAAACAAAATGTTTGAGCAAATAGACGATACTGATCGCTATAAGATGCAAAAACTTTGGCGCATCACAAATAACATCAAAAGGCAACCTGAGCCAAACTGGCCACTTAAAATACAAGAGACTGACAACAACAATAGTAGCACCAATAGAACACAATGGACTAAAACTAGTAGAGAAAAGGCTGAGGTTTTTGCTGCATACCTAGAGCAACGTTTCAGCCCCATATTCTCTAATACGGCTGAATTCAGACTCCAGGTGAACAATGAAATAAACACCAGACAGCATGCTAACGATTGCGACAGCGGCGCTGGCGTCGCCGGTGTTGTCCCATTTCGCCCAATTACATATACTGAAGTGACAAAAGAGATTGGCTGCTTGACAATAAAAAAGGCTGCAGGCATCGACAACATAGACAACAGAGTCATTAAAGCACTGCCAAAGAAAGCAATACTGTACCTTGTTATGATATTCAACTGCATACTCAGACATGGCCATTTCCCGCGACAGTGGAAATGCGCTGCCATAAAAACAATTTTAAAGCCTGGAAAATCCACAGAAGATGTCGCCTCTTATCGTCCAATAAGTCTGCTTGCAGGCTTCTCCAAAATCTTTGAAAGACTTCTCATGTACAGGCTCTATGAATGCTCTGAATTTGCAAAGGCCGTGCCATTACATCAATTTGGCTTTCGCAAAGATCATGGCACTGAGCAGCAACTAGCACGTGTAACCCAATTCATCCTGGGTGCATTTGAAAAGAAACAATACTGCTCAGCTGTCTATATCGATATACGCGAAGCATTTGATCGAGTATGGCACGAAGGATTGCTCTTAAAACTAGGCAAGATACTGCCTAATAATCTATATAATGTCCTCAAGAGCTATCTACTTGATCGCTCATTCATCGTACTTGGAAACGAGGGCATTAAATCTAGAATAGGCAAAGTTAGCGCTGGAGTGCCTCAGGGGAGCGTACTTGGGCCAGTCCTATATATCATCTACACATCTGATATGCCATTACCGCACCTTACAACACCTCCCAATCCAACAATAGCAGCAACAAGAACAAATACAGAAACGTCAACTAACCCATTCAACTGCAGCATGCTGCTGTCAACATTTGCCGATGACACAGTCATAATGAGCGCTGCTGACAAACTGCATGCAGCATACTATGCGAACCAAAAGTATCTGCGCAAATTCACCAATTGGTCTAATCGCTGGTGCATCCAAATCAATGACAGCAAATCAGCTCATGTAGTTCATACCCTACGAACTCTGAACAACAGAATGACTGACCTGACTCCACGTCTCAATGGCCAAGAAATCCCCTCAAAACCAAGGCAAAAGTACCTAGGTGTCCATCTGGACCGAAAGCTCCACATGCAACACCATGTTACGCAGCTACGATGCCGTCTTAAAGTCCTCTATAAAAAACTAGAGTGGCTAATAGGTAACAAAAGCGTACTCTCGGTAGAGTGCAAAGTCACGATCTACAAGCAGATGATTGCGCCGATATGGAGATATGCTTTGCCGATCTGGGGTGCAATGATCTCCGACACACAGCTGCGCCGAATAGAATCCACACAAAACTGGATTCTAAGGAAGATAGTGAAGGCCTCCTGGTGGATCAGGAATAAAGATATAAGAGATACTTACGACATAGGCACAGTGGATGAAATATTTCACATTACAAGCAAAAGATTCGCCAATTCACTTGCTTCTCATCCTAATGCCAATGCTCGTAAGCTCATCACAAGTCCGTATGCTCCAATTCGTCTTGATCGGCAAAGGTATAGTCTGCAACTACAACAACATGTTCGTCCTCTACAGCAACTAGTGCAGCAATCGCAAGAGCAACAACAGCTGCCAACTCTGCTTCGCATGGAGCTAGAAGAAGAAGAAGCAAACTCGCTCAGATTGCAACAGCAGCAGCAGCAGCAGACTCCACAACAACAGCCAGCCAGATTTAGCGAAATGAGGATAAATTCTCTAAGAAGACACTACAGAGAGGGACGAATGTCGCTAGATGAGCTAAAATTCGCTATTAGGGAACAGCCATTGGTGATACAGCAATTAGTACTGCCTCGAGAGCTGGCTGTTCAAATATACCAGCAGCAACAGCAGCTGCAACAGCAACAGCAGCAGCAACAGCAACAACAGCAGCAGCTACAACAGCCACAACAGCAGCAGCAACAGCAGCTACAACAATTACAGCAGCAGCAACAGCAGCAGCAGCTACAACAGCAACAACAGCAGCAGCAACAGCAGCAGCAGCAACAACAGCAGCAACAACAGCAGCAGCAACAACAGCTCGAAGGACAGCAGCATCAGCCAATTCAGTCGCCTGACGTTGAAATAGTGCTAGATACAGCACAGCAGCAACAAGAACAACAATTAGAACGGCCACCTCCGCAACTTCAGCAAGCCAATGCACAACAGCAACGGCTAACTGAAGACGAGCAGCAGCTTGAGCAGCACCTGGAACGACTCAGGCAGCAACTTGAGCGAGAGATGGATGAGGCCTCAAATAACGAGCCAACTCAACAACAGCGAACACCAGTGCAGCAGCAATCAAACCAGCAACAACACACAATAGCCATATCTGAAAATAAAATAACAAATATTAATTCAAGCAACTCAGTCTGTGCCAATATAACTCATCTTTCTACTTCACAGAGTATAACAATAGCCCCATACAGCCTTACAAACGTTGCCATAGATGCTCCTCGGCAACTAAGTCAGCTAGCATCCACACAACAGCTCCAACAGCAGCACTCGTACCTTCACCAGCAGCTCCAACAGCACCAGCGGGTGGTAGTGGAGGCGCCCAGCAGCAACAACGCACAGTCAACAGTCGGAGTGGCTAAAAGAAGAAGAAGAAGCAGTTCAATAAGCCATATTGAACCCAAAAGACGCTCACCTGCAGCTCCTGACAACCAGCAACAGCGGCAACTCCACACTCTGCTCGGCAAAAGGCACATTGCGGGACCAGCACAACACAACTGCTGGCCTCCAAAGCGCCAGAAGCTCGTGCAACAGCAACAACAACAACGTCAAGCATGCCTGCGCAGAACACGGCTGGGTACATGGCAGCTGCAAATGCCTCACAGGCTGGGAATATGGCTTCTGCTCTCCTGCTTTGGCATGCAGACACACCATAAGGTGCCCCAGAAGCTTGAGCAGGCAACTCCGGCAGGCTGCAGTGAATCCTCGATGAACGGCAGACATTTCCAAATTGCCAGAAGGCGGCCGTGGCACTCCTGGCAGCGGCTGCAGCGTCGATGGTCCAATTGCGGGCGGCAAACACACAGGAAAGCCAGGCCGTATAACATATTAATCCACGAGACCTGCAATAGATAAATAATAAGTAAATTTGCACTAATAAGAATAATAATGTTCAACAAATCTTTAAATTCGCCCTTCTGGCAAACTTTGTATAAATTCAACAGTTGAGTATGTTATCTCAGCTGTTCTGAACTTAATCGAAATCAGCCCTGATAACATTAACAGAGGTATGTTAATAACAGAAACAGTTGAGGGATTGCTCAACTGTTCTGAACGCAATCAAAAAACAACCCTGATAATGTTAACAGAGGCACTGTTAATAACAGAAATAGTACCGCCAACTGCTAAAAATTCAAATAAGCCTGCTAAGCATAATATTAAGTAATGTTAAATGTAAAAATAATTGTTAAATATTTATTTATTTTTTGTAACTCGTCACAATTTTGTTCTTATGTTGTGATATGCATGTAATTTTTGTTAAATTGTTTCATACATGCCAGTAATTTGTCAGCTAGTCCGTTTCACAATTAGACCTATTTGTATCAATTCTGTCTCTTATATTGCATTGTGAACTAGATTTTAAGCAATGAAAAGACAATAAAATGCGACTTCTAGCTTAATCGTTAGAAGTTCGCCGTAGCGCACGCATGCGCAGCAATTTAAAAAAGGGACAAGAAGAAACAAATAAACAAAATGTTTGAGCAAATAGACGATACTGATCGCTATAAGATGCAAAAACTTTGGCGCATCACAAATAACATCAAAAGGCAACCTGAGCCAAACTGGCCACTTAAAATACAAGAGACTGACAACAACAATAGTAGCACCAATAGAACACAATGGACTAAAACTAGTAGAGAAAAGGCTGAGGTTTTTGCTGCATACCTAGAGCAACGTTTCAGCCCCATATTCTCTAATACGGCTGAATTCAGACTCCAGGTGAACAATGAAATAAACACCAGACAGCATGCTAACGATTGCGACAGCGGCGCTGGCGTCGCCGGTGTTGTCCCATTTCGCCCAATTACATATACTGAAGTGACAAAAGAGATTGGCTGCTTGACAATAAAAAAGGCTGCAGGCATCGACAACATAGACAACAGAGTCATTAAAGCACTGCCAAAGAAAGCAATACTGTACCTTGTTATGATATTCAACTGCATACTCAGACATGGCCATTTCCCGCGACAGTGGAAATGCGCTGCCATAAAAACAATTTTAAAGCCTGGAAAATCCACAGAAGATGTCGCCTCTTATCGTCCAATAAGTCTGCTTGCAGGCTTCTCCAAAATCTTTGAAAGACTTCTCATGTACAGGCTCTATGAATGCTCTGAATTTGCAAAGGCCGTGCCATTACATCAATTTGGCTTTCGCAAAGATCATGGCACTGAGCAGCAACTAGCACGTGTAACCCAATTCATCCTGGGTGCATTTGAAAAGAAACAATACTGCTCAGCTGTCTATATCGATATACGCGAAGCATTTGATCGAGTATGGCACGAAGGATTGCTCTTAAAACTAGGCAAGATACTGCCTAATAATCTATATAATGTCCTCAAGAGCTATCTACTTGATCGCTCATTCATCGTACTTGGAAACGAGGGCATTAAATCTAGAATAGGCAAAGTTAGCGCTGGAGTGCCTCAGGGGAGCGTACTTGGGCCAGTCCTATATATCATCTACACATCTGATATGCCATTACCGCACCTTACAACACCTCCCAATCCAACAATAGCAGCAACAAGAACAAATACAGAAACGTCAACTAACCCATTCAACTGCAGCATGCTGCTGTCAACATTTGCCGATGACACAGTCATAATGAGCGCTGCTGACAAACTGCATGCAGCATACTATGCGAACCAAAAGTATCTGCGCAAATTCACCAATTGGTCTAATCGCTGGTGCATCCAAATCAATGACAGCAAATCAGCTCATGTAGTTCATACCCTACGAACTCTGAACAACAGAATGACTGACCTGACTCCACGTCTCAATGGCCAAGAAATCCCCTCAAAACCAAGGCAAAAGTACCTAGGTGTCCATCTGGACCGAAAGCTCCACATGCAACACCATGTTACGCAGCTACGATGCCGTCTTAAAGTCCTCTATAAAAAACTAGAGTGGCTAATAGGTAACAAAAGCGTACTCTCGGTAGAGTGCAAAGTCACGATCTACAAGCAGATGATTGCGCCGATATGGAGATATGCTTTGCCGATCTGGGGTGCAATGATCTCCGACACACAGCTGCGCCGAATAGAATCCACACAAAACTGGATTCTAAGGAAGATAGTGAAGGCCTCCTGGTGGATCAGGAATAAAGATATAAGAGATACTTACGACATAGGCACAGTGGATGAAATATTTCACATTACAAGCAAAAGATTCGCCAATTCACTTGCTTCTCATCCTAATGCCAATGCTCGTAAGCTCATCACAAGTCCGTATGCTCCAATTCGTCTTGATCGGCAAAGGTATAGTCTGCAACTACAACAACATGTTCGTCCTCTACAGCAACTAGTGCAGCAATCGCAAGAGCAACAACAGCTGCCAACTCTGCTTCGCATGGAGCTAGAAGAAGAAGAAGCAAACTCGCTCAGATTGCAACAGCAGCAGCAGCAGCAGACTCCACAACAACAGCCAGCCAGATTTAGCGAAATGAGGATAAATTCTCTAAGAAGACACTACAGAGAGGGACGAATGTCGCTAGATGAGCTAAAATTCGCTATTAGGGAACAGCCATTGGTGATACAGCAATTAGTACTGCCTCGAGAGCTGGCTGTTCAAATATACCAGCAGCAACAGCAGCTGCAACAGCAACAGCAGCAGCAACAGCAACAACAGCAGCAGCTACAACAGCCACAACAGCAGCAGCAACAGCAGCTACAACAATTACAGCAGCAGCAACAGCAGCAGCAGCTACAACAGCAACAACAGCAGCAGCAACAGCAGCAGCAGCAACAACAGCAGCAACAACAGCAGCAGCAACAACAGCTCGAAGGACAGCAGCATCAGCCAATTCAGTCGCCTGACGTTGAAATAGTGCTAGATACAGCACAGCAGCAACAAGAACAACAATTAGAACGGCCACCTCCGCAACTTCAGCAAGCCAATGCACAACAGCAACGGCTAACTGAAGACGAGCAGCAGCTTGAGCAGCACCTGGAACGACTCAGGCAGCAACTTGAGCGAGAGATGGATGAGGCCTCAAATAACGAGCCAACTCAACAACAGCGAACACCAGTGCAGCAGCAATCAAACCAGCAACAACACACAATAGCCATATCTGAAAATAAAATAACAAATATTAATTCAAGCAACTCAGTCTGTGCCAATATAACTCATCTTTCTACTTCACAGAGTATAACAATAGCCCCATACAGCCTTACAAACGTTGCCATAGATGCTCCTCGGCAACTAAGTCAGCTAGCATCCACACAACAGCTCCAACAGCAGCACTCGTACCTTCACCAGCAGCTCCAACAGCACCAGCGGGTGGTAGTGGAGGCGCCCAGCAGCAACAACGCACAGTCAACAGTCGGAGTGGCTAAAAGAAGAAGAAGAAGCAGTTCAATAAGCCATATTGAACCCAAAAGACGCTCACCTGCAGCTCCTGACAACCAGCAACAGCGGCAACTCCACACTCTGCTCGGCAAAAGGCACATTGCGGGACCAGCACAACACAACTGCTGGCCTCCAAAGCGCCAGAAGCTCGTGCAACAGCAACAACAACAACGTCAAGCATGCCTGCGCAGAACACGGCTGGGTACATGGCAGCTGCAAATGCCTCACAGGCTGGGAATATGGCTTCTGCTCTCCTGCTTTGGCATGCAGACACACCATAAGGTGCCCCAGAAGCTTGAGCAGGCAACTCCGGCAGGCTGCAGTGAATCCTCGATGAACGGCAGACATTTCCAAATTGCCAGAAGGCGGCCGTGGCACTCCTGGCAGCGGCTGCAGCGTCGATGGTCCAATTGCGGGCGGCAAACACACAGGAAAGCCAGGCCGTATAACATATTAATCCACGAGACCTGCAATAGATAAATAATAAGTAAATTTGCACTAATAAGAATAATAATGTTCAACAAATCTTTAAATTCGCCCTTCTGGCAAACTTTGTATAAATTCAACAGTTGAGTATGTTATCTCAGCTGTTCTGAACTTAATCGAAATCAGCCCTGATAACATTAACAGAGGTATGTTAATAACAGAAACAGTTGAGGGATTGCTCAACTGTTCTGAACGCAATCAAAAAACAACCCTGATAATGTTAACAGAGGCACTGTTAATAACAGAAATAGTACCGCCAACTGCTAAAAATTCAAATAAGCCTGCTAAGCATAATATTAAGTAATGTTAAATGTAAAAATAATTGTTAAATATTTATTTATTTTTTGTAACTCGTCACAATTTTGTTCTTATGTTGTGATATGCATGTAATTTTTGTTAAATTGTTTCATACATGCCAGTAATTTGTCAGCTAGTCCGTTTCACAATTAGACCTATTTGTATCAATTCTGTCTCTTATATTGCATTGTGAACTAGATTTTAAGCAATGAAAAGACAATAAAATGCGACTTCTAGCTTAATCGTTAGAAGTTCGCCGTAGCGCACGCATGCGCAGCAATTTAAAAAAAAAAGCACAGTGGATGAAAT
This sequence comes from Drosophila ezoana, assembly GCA_035045725.1. Lineage (NCBI taxonomy): Eukaryota > Metazoa > Arthropoda > Insecta > Diptera > Drosophilidae > Drosophila > Drosophila ezoana. The sequence goes on from JAWNOU010000035.1 coordinate 9,776, forward strand.
ATTTCACATTACAAGCAAAAGATTCGCCAATTCACTTGCTTCTCATCCTAATGCCAATGCTCGTAAGCTCATCACAAGTCCGTATGCTCCAATTCGTCTTGATCGGCAAAGGTATAGTCTGCAACTACAACAACATGTTCGTCCTCTACAGCAACTAGTGCAGCAATCGCAAGAGCAACAACAGCTGCCAACTCTGCTTCGCATGGAGCTAGAAGAAGAAGAAGCAAACTCGCTCAGATTGCAACAGCAGCAGCAGCAGCAGACTCCACAACAACAGCCAGCCAGATTTAGCGAAATGAGGATAAATTCTCTAAGAAGACACTACAGAGAGGGACGAATGTCGCTAGATGAGCTAAAATTCGCTATTAGGGAACAGCCATTGGTGATACAGCAATTAGTACTGCCTCGAGAGCTGGCTGTTCAAATATACCAGCAGCAACAGCAGCTGCAACAGCAACAGCAGCAGCAACAGCAACAACAGCAGCAGCTACAACAGCCACAACAGCAGCAGCAACAGCAGCTACAACAATTACAGCAGCAGCAACAGCAGCAGCAGCTACAACAGCAACAACAGCAGCAGCAACAGCAGCAGCAGCAACAACAGCAGCAACAACAGCAGCAGCAACAACAGCTCGAAGGACAGCAGCATCAGCCAATTCAGTCGCCTGACGTTGAAATAGTGCTAGATACAGCACAGCAGCAACAAGAACAACAATTAGAACGGCCACCTCCGCAACTTCAGCAAGCCAATGCACAACAGCAACGGCTAACTGAAGACGAGCAGCAGCTTGAGCAGCACCTGGAACGACTCAGGCAGCAACTTGAGCGAGAGATGGATGAGGCCTCAAATAACGAGCCAACTCAACAACAGCGAACACCAGTGCAGCAGCAATCAAACCAGCAACAACACACAATAGCCATATCTGAAAATAAAATAACAAATATTAATTCAAGCAACTCAGTCTGTGCCAATATAACTCATCTTTCTACTTCACAGAGTATAACAATAGCCCCATACAGCCTTACAAACGTTGCCATAGATGCTCCTCGGCAACTAAGTCAGCTAGCATCCACACAACAGCTCCAACAGCAGCACTCGTACCTTCACCAGCAGCTCCAACAGCACCAGCGGGTGGTAGTGGAGGCGCCCAGCAGCAACAACGCACAGTCAACAGTCGGAGTGGCTAAAAGAAGAAGAAGAAGCAGTTCAATAAGCCATATTGAACCCAAAAGACGCTCACCTGCAGCTCCTGACAACCAGCAACAGCGGCAACTCCACACTCTGCTCGGCAAAAGGCACATTGCGGGACCAGCACAACACAACTGCTGGCCTCCAAAGCGCCAGAAGCTCGTGCAACAGCAACAACAACAACGTCAAGCATGCCTGCGCAGAACACGGCTGGGTACATGGCAGCTGCAAATGCCTCACAGGCTGGGAATATGGCTTCTGCTCTCCTGCTTTGGCATGCAGACACACCATAAGGTGCCCCAGAAGCTTGAGCAGGCAACTCCGGCAGGCTGCAGTGAATCCTCGATGAACGGCAGACATTTCCAAATTGCCAGAAGGCGGCCGTGGCACTCCTGGCAGCGGCTGCAGCGTCGATGGTCCAATTGCGGGCGGCAAACACACAGGAAAGCCAGGCCGTATAACATATTAATCCACGAGACCTGCAATAGATAAATAATAAGTAAATTTGCACTAATAAGAATAATAATGTTCAACAAATCTTTAAATTCGCCCTTCTGGCAAACTTTGTATAAATTCAACAGTTGAGTATGTTATCTCAGCTGTTCTGAACTTAATCGAAATCAGCCCTGATAACATTAACAGAGGTATGTTAATAACAGAAACAGTTGAGGGATTGCTCAACTGTTCTGAACGCAATCAAAAAACAACCCTGATAATGTTAACAGAGGCACTGTTAATAACAGAAATAGTACCGCCAACTGCTAAAAATTCAAATAAGCCTGCTAAGCATAATATTAAGTAATGTTAAATGTAAAAATAATTGTTAAATATTTATTTATTTTTTGTAACTCGTCACAATTTTGTTCTTATGTTGTGATATGCATGTAATTTTTGTTAAATTGTTTCATACATGCCAGTAATTTGTCAGCTAGTCCGTTTCACAATTAGACCTATTTGTATCAATTCTGTCTCTTATATTGCATTGTGAACTAGATTTTAAGCAATGAAAAGACAATAAAATGCGACTTCTAGCTTAATCGTTAGAAGTTCGCCGTAGCGCACGCATGCGCAGCAATTTAAAAATGGGTACATGGCAGCTGCAAATGCCTCACAGGCTGGGAATATGGCTTCTGCTCTCCTGCTTTGGCATGCAGACACACCATAAGGTGCCCCAGAAGCTCGAGCAGGCAACTCCGGCAGGCTGCAGTGAATCCTTGATGAACGGCAGACATTTCCAAATTGCCAGAAGGCGGCCGTGGCACTCCTGGCAGCGGCTGCAGCGTCGATTGTCCAATTGCGGGCGGCAAACACACAGGAAAGCCAGGCCGTATAACATATTAATCCACGAGACCTGCAATAGATAAATAATAAGTAAATTTGCACTAATAAGAATAATAATGTTCACAAATCTTTAAATTCGCCCTTCTGGCAAACTTTGTATAAATTCAACAGTTGAGTATGTTATCTCAGCTGTTCTGAACTTAATCGAAATCAGCCCTGATAACATTAACAGAGGTATGTTAATAACAGAAACAGTTGAGGGATTGCTCAACTGTTCTGAACGCAATCAAAAAACAACCCTGATAATGTTAACAGAGGCACTGTTAATAACAGAAATAGTACCGCCAACTGTTAAAAATTCAAATTAGCCTGCTAAGCATAATATTAAGTAATGTTAAATGTAAAAATAATTGTTAAATATTTATTTTTTTTGTAACTCGTCACAATTTTGTTCTTATGTTGTGATATGCATGTAATTTTTGTTAAATTGTTTCATACATGCCAGTAATTTGTCAGCTAGTCCGTTTCACAATTAGACCTATTTGTATCAATTCTGTCTCTTATATTGCATTGTGAACTAGATTTTAAGCAATGAAAAGACAATAAAATGCGACTTCTAGCTTAATCGTTAGAAGTTCGCCGTAGCGCACGCATGCGCAGCAATTTAAAAATCAAAATATATTTAGTGAAAAGTGGCTTTTTTCTTCTTCGCCCTTTGTATTGAGCCAAATATCCGTGAAATTTGAAATAGAAAATTTTCTTAGCCAATTATGTATAATTTGTTCCTTTTTAGAAGATAATTAAATTTGAATTGGTTCTCTTTTTCATAAAATGGTTGACCTTTTTCTTCTCTTAACATGTATTAGACTTTGCCTAGAATTAAAAATGTGAAAAAGGTTTTCTCTCTTTTTATGAAATTAGTTGTCTTATTTTGTTGATAATAATGTCCCTTTCTTTTTCATAAAATAATTAGCTTCCTTCTTCTCTTAATATTTATAAATTGAATTTAGTTGTTTTTTCCTTTTAATCAAAATATATTTAGTGAAAAGTGGCTTTTTTCTTCTTCGCCCTTTGTATTGAGCCAAATATCCGTGAAATTTGAAATAGAAAATTTTCTTAGCCAATTATGTATAATTTGTTCCTTTTTAGAAGATAATTAAATTTGAATTGGTTCTCTTTTTCATAAAATGGTTGACCTTTTTCTTCTCTTAACATGTATTAGACTTTGCCTAGAATTAAAAATGTGAAAAAGGTTTTCTCTCTTTTTATGAAATTAGTTGTCTTATTTTGTTGATAATAATGTCCCTTTCTTTTTCATAAAATAATTAGCTTCCTTCTTCTCTTAATATTTATAAATTGAATTTAGTTGTTTTTTCCTTTTAATCAAAATATATTTAGTGAAAAGTGGCTTTTTTCTTCTTCGCCCTTTGTATTGAGCCAAATATCCGTGAAATTTGAAATAGAAAATTTTCTTAGCCAATTATGTATAATTTGTTCCTTTTTAGAAGATAATTAAATTTGAATTGGTTCTCTTTTTCATAAAATGGTTGACCTTTTTCTTCTCTTAACATGTATTAGACTTTGCCTAGAATTAAAAATGTGAAAAAGGTTTTCTCTCTTTTTATGAAATTAGTTGTCTTATTTTGTTGATAATAATGTCCCTTTCTTTTTCATAAAATAATTAGCTTCCTTCTTCTCTTAATATTTATAAATTGAATTTAGTTGTTTTTTCCTTTTAATCAAAATATATTTAGTGAAAAGTGGCTTTTTTCTTCTTCGCCCTTTGTATTGAGCCAAATATCCGTGAAATTTGAAATAGAAAATTTTCTTAGCCAATTATGTATAATTTGTTCCTTTTTAGAAGATAATTAAATTTGAATTGGTTCTCTTTTTCATAAAATGGTTGACCTTTTTCTTCTCTTAACATGTATTAGACTTTGCCTAGAATTAAAAATGTGAAAAAGGTTTTCTCTCTTTTTATGAAATTAGTTGTCTTATTTTGTTGATAATAATGTCCCTTTCTTTTTCATAAAATAATTAGCTTCCTTCTTCTCTTAATATTTATAAATTGAATTTAGTTGTTTTTTCCTTTTAATCAAAATATATTTAGTGAAAAGTGGCTTTTTTCTTCTTCGCCCTTTGTATTGAGCCAAATATCCGTGAAATTTGAAATAGAAAATTTTCTTAGCCAATTATGTATAATTTGTTCCTTTTTAGAAGATAATTAAATTTGAATTGGTTCTCTTTTTCATAAAATGGTTGACCTTTTTCTTCTCTTAACATGTATTAGACTTTGCCTAGAATTAAAAATGTGAAAAAGGTTTTCTCTCTTTTTATGAAATTAGTTGTCTTATTTTGTTGATAATAATGTCCCTTTCTTTTTCATAAAATAATTAGCTTCCTTCTTCTCTTAATATTTATAAATTGAATTTAGTTGTTTTTTCCTTTTAATCAAAATATATTTAGTGAAAAGTGGCTTTTTTCTTCTTCGCCCTTTGTATTGAGCCAAATATCCGTGAAATTTGAAATAGAAAATTTTCTTAGCCAATTATGTATAATTTGTTCCTTTTTAGAAGATAATTAAATTTGAATTGGTTCTCTTTTTCATAAAATGGTTGACCTTTTTCTTCTCTTAACATGTATTAGACTTTGCCTAGAATTAAAAATGTGAAAAAGGTTTTCTCTCTTTTTATGAAATTAGTTGTCTTATTTTGTTGATAATAATGTCCCTTTCTTTTTCATAAAATAATTAGCTTCCTTCTTCTCTTAATATTTATAAATTGAATTTAGTTGTTTTTTCCTTTTAATCAAAATATATTTAGTGAAAAGTGGCTTTTTTCTTCTTCGCCCTTTGTATTGAGCCAAATATCCGTGAAATTTGAAATAGAAAATTTTCTTAGCCAATTATGTATAATTTGTTCCTTTTTAGAAGATAATTAAATTTGAATTGGTTCTCTTTTTCATAAAATGGTTGACCTTTTTCTTCTCTTAACATGTATTAGACTTTGCCTAGAATTAAAAATGTGAAAAAGGTTTTCTCTCTTTTTATGAAATTAGTTGTCTTATTTTGTTGATAATAATGTCCCTTTCTTTTTCATAAAATAATTAGCTTCCTTCTTCTCTTAATATTTATAAATTGAATTTAGTTGTTTTTTCCTTTTAATCAAAATATATTTAGTGAAAAGTGGCTTTTTTCTTCTTCGCCCTTTGTATTGAGCCAAATATCCGTGAAATTTGAAATAGAAAATTTTCTTAGCCAATTATGTATAATTTGTTCCTTTTTAGAAGATAATTAAATTTGAATTGGTTCTCTTTTTCATAAAATGGTTGACCTTTTTCTTCTCTTAACATGTATTAGACTTTGCCTAGAATTAAAAATGTGAAAAAGGTTTTCTCTCTTTTTATGAAATTAGTTGTCTTATTTTGTTGATAATAATGTCCCTTTCTTTTTCATAAAATAATTAGCTTCCTTCTTCTCTTAATATTTATAAATTGAATTTAGTTGTTTTTTCCTTTTAATCAAAATATATTTAGTGAAAAGTGGCTTTTTTCTTCTTCGCCCTTTGTATTGAGCCAAATATCCGTGAAATTTGAAATAGAAAATTTTCTTAGCCAATTATGTATAATTTGTTCCTTTTTAGAAGATAATTAAATTTGAATTGGTTCTCTTTTTCATAAAATGGTTGACCTTTTTCTTCTCTTAACATGTATTAGACTTTGCCTAGAATTAAAAATGTGAAAAAGGTTTTCTCTCTTTTTATGAAATTAGTTGTCTTATTTTGTTGATAATAATGTCCCTTTCTTTTTCATAAAATAATTAGCTTCCTTCTTCTCTTAATATTTATAAATTGAATTTAGTTGTTTTTTCCTTTTAATCAAAATATATTTAGTGAAAAGTGGCTTTTTTCTTCTTCGCCCTTTGTATTGAGCCAAATATCCGTGAAATTTGAAATAGAAAATTTTCTTAGCCAATTATGTATAATTTGTTCCTTTTTAGAAGATAATTAAATTTGAATTGGTTCTCTTTTTCATAAAATGGTTGACCTTTTTCTTCTCTTAACATGTATTAGACTTTGCCTAGAATTAAAAATGTGAAAAAGGTTTTCTCTCTTTTTATGAAATTAGTTGTCTTATTTTGTTGATAATAATGTCCCTTTCTTTTTCATAAAATAATTAGCTTCCTTCTTCTCTTAATATTTATAAATTGAATTTAGTTGTTTTTTCCTTTTAATCAAAATATATTTAGTGAAAAGTGGCTTTTTTCTTCTTCGCCCTTTGTATTGAGCCAAATATCCGTGAAATTTGAAATAGAAAATTTTCTTAGCCAATTATGTATAATTTGTTCCTTTTTAGAAGATAATTAAATTTGAATTGGTTCTCTTTTTCATAAAATGGTTGAAGCAATTTTAAATTTAAACTTAAGGAACATTCCCGGTAAATCAGTATTTTAAGGAATGTTAAAAGAATCGATAAAATCCAACATAAAATACCAACATAACGTTCTCATAAAATGCATTAAGTGATACCATGATTATAGTCCCTTTACATTGACCATAAATGTTGTTTCTGTCTGTTATATATACACACTATTAAAGTTTTAACGATTTACCTATGCGTATCATAACAGCCCTGTTATTTAATTCAAGTAACATGCTCGAAAAATCAGTATTTTAAGCAATGTTAAAAAAATCGATAAAATCTAACATAAAATACCAGCATAACGTTTTATAAAAAATACATTTAGTGATACCATAATTATATTCCCTTTACATTGACAATAACTGTTGTTTTATGCCCAGAATATCAGTATTTTAAGCAATGTTAAGAGAATCGATAAAATCCAATATAAAATACCAGCATAACGTTCTAATAAAATACATTAAGTGGTACCATAATTATATTCCCTTTACATTGACCATAAATGTTGTTTCTGTCTGTTATATATACACACTAGTTCAGTTTTATCGATTAACCTTTGCGTATCAAAACAGCCCTGTTATTTTAATTTAAGTAGCATGCCCGAAAATCAATATTTTAAGCAATGTTAAAAGAATCGATAAAATCCAACATAAAATACCAGCATAACGTTCTAAATAAATACGTTAAGTGATACCATAATTATAATCCCTTTACATTGACAATAAATGTTGTTTCTGTCTGTTATATATAAACACTATTACAGTTTTATCGATTAACCATTACGCATCATAACAGAACTATCGTAACCGCATGTGGACATACAAACTATTTAAAATTGCTTGTATGTTGAATAAAAAAGATGTTGAAATTGTACACAAGACCGATTTTAATATATAAAATTAAATTTATTAAATGAACCATCGTTAGGCGTTCTACATTCGTGAAGATAAATCAAAAAGGTTTAGCAGAATGCGTGGCGCGAGTAGCACTTGTAACAAAATTTGCGGGGCAATTTCGCATTGGTGTACAGGCAGACAAACCTACGCATCCGACTATAGACTGTCTTCCTCAATCCGAAATAGTTGATGAACAAAATGACATTACTGAGTGACAATGAGAATATTTCAGTGTTTCTCCTGAATTACAATTAAATAACTGTTCTTTAATTTTTTTGATAGTTGCATATTGATATAGTTATTTGTTTATTTAAAAATAAATGCAACAGTTATGTAATTTTTTACATATGTATCTAACGGATATTTGAATAATGTTTAGCGGCCAAAGCACTGAAATTTATAAAATCTGATGTATATAAGTTTTATAGACATTATAATCTAAACAATAATTTCGCTAACCGCCAACATTTTTTAAGGATACATATATATTGGGACAGGCAATCGGTGGAATGTACAAAAGCATTTGTAATTATACTTTTTAATTTGTAATACTTTTATAAAATCCGTAATAAAGAATTTTATTATATAAGGCAAATGTGTTTTGTATTGTACTATTTGTCGTGTATATATATATATATATATATATATATATATGGTAATGGTATACGCTTATGCACTAGATATTTTCAGCTATTGTAAATGTTGTCATTCTAATATAACAAAATATTAATTTTTTTTTAAATAGGTGTACACAATTTAGGTGTTTCGTCTGCTCACTAGCTTATAGATAACATGTTTTAATTACAAAACTTGGTAAAAAAGTGATATGAAAATTCTTTACATTTTTTAAAATGCGACAAATATGTGAAACTCAATTAAAATCGTCAGCTTGTCCAGCTGCGACCTATGTCATATTTTTGTATTATGTAATTTATATTTGTATTTAAATATAATGCAAATTAGTATATATATTATTTGTCTTTGAACGTGAAGTTTTTTTGTTTTAACGTTTTTATAAAGTGTCTTACGAGGGTTTTTTTTATAAGTCTGTCTAAAATTGACTTTCCTCATGCGCTGTAGTTTTAGTCTTTAAAGTTTCGTTTTCCCCGTTTGTCTTCTCATGTGATATACTCGTTATGACAGACTTTATGACAACAGAGCTGGTGCTCGTTTCCGTGGTATTACTAAAAGAATATAAAAATAAGATGAAATTGCAACGGTAGCGCGGTCATTTACATACCCTTTTGACGCCAAATCGAATAAATTGGGTATATTTATATTAGGTATATCCTTTATATTAACGCTGGCGGTGGCTTGGTTTGTTTGCGTGCTAAGCACTGACAGACGACCTATCAAATCATATTAAGAAAATGTTAATCCAATGCGTTTATAAAAATGTGAAATATATAATTTAGATCGTATTACAAGGGTCATGCAAAAATTAGTTTATTGTCTTGTGCCATTAAAACTAAAATCGTTTAAATAATGTTTACTATGTTTGGGAATTTTACTGCCGTTAACCTAGAAACAAAGGTAAATAAGTAAGTAACATATGCAGTCAAAATGAACGTAATAAATTAATTAATATTGAACAACGACAAATAGAGTATATGAGTAAGCCACGGGGTTTTGTACAGAACATTGAGAAATATGGAGAGTAGTTAATGTTAAGAACATATGTGAATTGCAAATGGTTCACACGAAGGCATTCACTTACCGACAGTTTCCTCTGTAGTTGTTGAACATAGCGTTGTGGTAGTGGTATTTAAGTGATCACGCACAGAGTCGACAGTTATGTCACCTATAGAACTGGTGATTGTCTCATTGGCTCGATTAGGTGAATTACCGCTGTTTAAGCCATTAGTTAGTGGAAGGCTATTGTTTTCAATGCTAAGCTCTAGCACCTTGGCGCGTTGCTTGGCAGTTGGTGGGTTGGGTATGGTTGCACTGGTACCGTTTTCAACACTATCATCGTTTGAATCGACTTCTTTCACGCTATTATCGTCTTCATTGGTGGGTATTGTGGATTCGTTGCCTTCGCTCTCGAAAGGTTCCACCGGAACCATTCCAGTTGGCTGTACGACCTGAAAGGTGGCCAAAGCAATCCGTTGCAATTCTGAAGACGACATCATATACAATGCCTCGCCGCTATTGGTAAAGCAAAGCGATGAAATACCACTACAAGAGACGAATGATTTAATGCGTAAAAGCGGTAAAACTTGGGCTATAATGTATTTCATACGAACTTGATATCTTCACGCCTCACTGCAGCTGCATTTAATTGGCGCTTTAGCTCTGGCACTGATAACACCATGATGTCGCCCATGTTGGTCAAACATATCAATGCCATCTCATGATAAATTTCACTATTGCAAGCTGCCGATGCTAGACTTGTATTTGCCGCCCCATCGCCACCATCATTTGATCTTGTAGATTTTGTAGGGCTGCTTCCGGTAAGACTTTGCAAAAGCTCATGTGAGACACGACAGCTAAATGAGCCAAAATGGATGCGACGTATACGGGCTCCTTCATGTGCCGTAAGCTTATATTTGTTTATAGGCTTTAATTGTGGTAGTGAGAAAACCTTAAACTGTTCCTCAGAAGCAATTAAGACACGATGCGGCGGTGTACCATTTTCGCCATAATTAAGCTGGTCAACAGGACAGCCACTTTGGTCAAATATAGAAATGCCTATGACAGGCGCACGATGCTTTAGCTGAATTTCCTTGGCCAGTTGTGCAGAAATACGACGTGGAGACTGCGGCGTGGCATTACCACTAGCAGGTGGTCCAGTGGTTGCTGCAGTTTGTGCGGGTGGCAAATGTAAAAGAAACACCGAAACGGTACTGGCGTTCGTTGCAGACCACAAGGTGGGGGAGGTTATATTAACTGCAAATCGAAAGGATAAGACTTGTTCAAAGCATTAAGAAAAATTATTATACACACCGTTGGTTATATATGTTTTAGCAAAGAGCAAGCATCGCACCATAGAGCCCATACCATCGTCTGTGCATCGCGCCTCTATTTGTCTCTCAACTGGTCGGGCTTCCAGCTGTATAAAACAATACTATGTAATTATTGGTAACAATTTAAACAGTGAGACTTACTGTTGTTGGCACCTGATTGCTGGGATTGTTACGAGTTGATCTTCCTTTACGCAGTTTTCGGAATGATTCGCGAAGCGATTTCTTAAACGATTTGCGTCGTGAAAGCTGCTCGCCGGCACCAGTCAAATCGTTCGGATTTAATGTACAGCGGTGAAATACAGGCACAAAGTTTTTAAAGTCAAACAACACTAAGCCGTGCGCAGTACCTCCGGAGACTAACCCCCAGTTAGCTTCTAACGCTAGACACGTAATACTAGCTGGCGGAAGTACCTGTAACACGCCTGTAATGTTGACGCCATTTTCACTAATTGGCAAAGCATCTTCTTCTAATAAGTTTGGACGAACGTTCAGTTGGTCATGACCTTTCCACACAAAACCATCGCGATCGCTAACCAAGTTCATGGAACTAAGCTTTAACGTATCGTGCTCTATGGAATCTCCGTCAAAATCTGCTATGACAATTTGTCCAGCTGTGCCACCCACAATTAAATGACCTGTTTTGGGACACAATGCAATTTTTTTTACTGCCAAGCGAGGATCGTCGGAATATGGATCAAATAGACCGGCTTTACGAAAAGGTGGTTCACCCTCATCAATTTCATTGCATTCAATTGCAGCTGTTTCATCGTGATTTTCATGACCAAAAATATTTGATGTTTTGAAATTATATATCGGTTTTAAGAGAACTCCAGAACAATCCCAGAACTTAACGGAACCGTCTTCATGACCAGTTAAAAGAATTTCGTACTCCTTTGTTGCTTCATTTTCATCGCACTGTGCGACTCCTTCTGGTAGCACACCACCTGTTACGGGCCAATCAATACTACTGAACTCTATGTCCTGTTCATCACCAGCGCGTAAAATACGCTTATACACTGTCTGCGTGACTTGAGAGGCTAGATAATTACATGTCACTGCTGAAGCATGCACCGAGTGCAGATATGGCGCTTTAACGGCTGGAACTTTCGCATCAGTGAGATCATAGGCGCAAAACTCTTCCTCAAGCAATACAACAAGCACCTGCATATCCTCGCTTTCTTCCTTGTATGTTACAAAGAAATCAATTACTTTGGACGTAAAATCAAGGCATATTTTTTTGCCATCGCTGGAATGCACCGAAACACAGTTGTGATCACCGTAGGCCGAACGCGGCATTCCTCCAGAAAAAACGATTACATCATTGACACTAAAACGAAAAAAAGTTTGTTGAAACAGTTAACTTTTAATAAACCAAGAACTTACCTCCGCTTGCCCTTATAAAGCCGATTAATACTTTTGCATGGATCTGGCCCATAGGGAACATAGTTTACATTTTTAGGTGGCTCTCCGCTTGCGATCAGCCAACTAGCATACGAGCCGTCTGCGTGATACCAAGTGAATTCTGTGCCAGTAGTATTGACATACAGACCAACACTTTGACCATGCCCGGGTGCGATGTAAGCACGTTCTACAGACGACATGTCCATATCCCATAATACACAGAGTCCACGATTGTAAGCAATGAGCAGTTTATTAAGTGCGTTTGGCAGCTGGCGTATTGACTCAATAGCTCCTGGATTTAGTTTGTAAGTCGGTGGCACTTGTTCCAACACCACATCATGATAAATAACAGGCTCACGTATGGTAAAAGATTTTAAATCAAACTGATATATGTTGCCACCTTCGGTCCCTATCCATACAAGATCTTTACTTAGCGAGCAGCATAATGAGGATACTTTTTTCAATTTTCCATCAAAAGGAAGTGTTTTAATAGGCACTAGTGTAATACCAACAGGCTCCCACAATATAAGTTGATTTGCTGCAGTTAATGAAAGAAGTCGACCACTGCCATACACCCATTCAAGTAGTTGAACGTTCAATTCAGACGCCGAGTTATTGACTAAAGTATGTTGGGCATACAGCTCCACGCCTGGTTGGCCGAATACTTTTATAGCACCGGTTTGTGTTCCAATGGCCATAAGCTTTGATACTGGATCATACGCCAACGCAGAGGGCTTGTGTGGGAAACCATGTTGTGCGGTCTGCAAATGAATAACGTATTCAAAAAATGAATAAACATCGACAATACACGAAGTACTTTTAGATTGGGGGTAATTTTCTAAAATATATATTTTATAATTATATTTTAACGTAAAAGGATTATTTCAATTTTTTTTACACGCTCGAAGCGGGTACGATTAAACCACTTAAAAGACCTTGACAACTTACACTCCCAATGAGTGTTCTATATTTACAAATTAAGGTCATTTTATATTGTTGTATAAAGCTTAATGATTCAGCTTGATAAGATTGTAACTTACAATTAGACTAGGAAAATAAACTTGATCAAATTAAGTTTTGTGCTTAAAAATTATTTCGTTAGTATTAATTATTTAAAAAGTATATATTCAACCAAATATGTAACGATAGCTGTTTAATTATAATAACGATAATAACTATTAATTCAAGCTAGCAATATACCCCATGCACAGTTCCGAGCTGCAGTAAAATACACTCAAAGTTACTTCTATATTTTGAGCACACAAACTCAACGATGCAAGCTGCGCAAATTAGACCGCGGCTGTGCTTCTTCTTTCATCGGTCCCATACTACTGAAAATGTATTATTGATTTATTTCTGTGTTTATTCTTGGATGATAGTAAAATGGACAGGGCTTCAGGGTGTATTTAAATGTGTGTATGTCAAAAGCGCAAGGCTATATACATATGAACACATATTAAATTGGGTTTTCTTCTAAGTTTGGTCCGAACGGGAAAAGAAAACAAAAAAGTTTAGTAATTGTGATCTTTGCATTCTGTAACAAAACATTTTTACTGCATTTTGTGTCTCCACCTCTTATAGATTCCCAAATATATTCCAACTCTTTTTTTTTTTTGGAAAAAAATACAGCAGCTGTCATATGGGTTTTTAAATCTTTACCTCTAGCTCTAACAGATAGGCATGGCAACTCGACACACCGCGTCAGCCGGATCAAAAATATACACACTGTCGAATGGAAGATGCTCCGTTCTTCTTGTGCACAAAACATTATACCGCCATTCTTACTCGTTTTTATTATACATGGTATAAAAGGGTAAACGAATTTAATAAAGTTTCGACCCCATTACAGGTGCAGCATTTTACACAATCGCGGTGACTGTGTTTTGAAATCTTATCAGTAAGAAATACTACGCCTATCAGTACCCACAAACTATACCCGATATATTTCCCCGTTTATGTAGAATACATAAATATTTCTTTCAACCAACCCATTTGTTCGGATTGTACATAAAACAAACTAAGTTTATCTTATCTACTTTGTACCGGCTGTGCCGACTGCATGAATTTTTTTGCCAGACTTGCGTTATGAACACAAAATTATTATTTTGGGCTGATGACTATAACTTTTTGTATGTGTTTTGGTGATAAAAAATAAATATTTGAATCTTGAAAATATATATTGTAACATATAGTCTTATAAAGTGTTCTGAAATAAATTCGGTTTCATTCTAAAAGTTATAATTATACTAATATAATATGCTAATACAGCTAGAAGTTTAATGGGGTAAGCAATAAAGAAATAAAAGTAATTTTGAAGAATTTATACATTTAGCTGATCATTAATGTATAAAACACTATGCTTCGTATCTTTTGATGTCATATTTCTTTCTTTCTTAACTTGTATAATTGAATGGGCATTCATTTAAGAGTGGTAAAAGCACCGATAACGAAATATGATCTTTCATTTAGAAATACGGAAGATACGTGATATAACTTTCAAGTAATTCGAAACTGTTAGTTGGTTACTCATATTGAGACCAATTGTTGATATCGGTTTTACACATATGCAATGTATATGTTATTACTGCTCAAATATTGTTTCAAAACTGTAACGCAACAAGGTGACGTAGTCTTGGTGATGTCATTGAATTAAACGTCGCAACCAGCTACAACTAGGTGATGGCGTTGGCATTGAACGGCACGTGCATTTCTCAGCATATTCTTAAGGCGAGTTTCTGTACTTTTTTTTTTTTTTTTTCATATTCTTAATGCACAGTTAGGTTCTTCGTTACCAACCGTTAAATAAAATAATATAAACTTATAAATATATATCTTCAAGCTGTACCTGAAAAGCCCGAAAGTCATAAACTGTGTGAAATATATGACAACTTAGGAAAATAAACCGGATTTGGTGTTTGTTGCTCAATTTCTTTTAAAATTATGTTTAAAACCCTTTGTTTCAAAACAGATTTTAATCGATATTTTGAATAAAGGGATAAGCCCGTTCTGCATATGTTAAAATAAAACTTGTTGTTGCCAAGCTTTGTCAAAATGTTCCAAAAAACAAAAGTTGTTTATACAAAAGTTCAGTTTAATAATATAGTTAAGTCAATAGCATTATCGACATTATCTTATATTTATTTTACGAGTTCGAGACGATGGCCGTCTTTACATTACAAATTTCTTTGTAACAATTTCATTACCTATGTATTAAAAGCTATAGTTTATCAGTCTTCTCAATTCCGCATGAAATACGTGGCGGGTGATTGCTGTCTTTGCTACTATGTACTCATACTTACTATATGCTCTCATATCATATCTTACCTCAAACTGCAAGTAGGGCAGATCAATATTGACGGTAACTTTGATAAATAATAAAATCTCAATTGCTTAATTATATTAATGAAACGTCGACCCAATTAAAAATTTAAGGTAGGTAGGATATTCTAGATATAAATTCGGATTAAAATGTCGCAGGCTGGTTGCAGATAGTACACCTTATCCACTTATATTTTCGTCACATAAGGAGTTACTTTTTATTTTTTGCTAAAATCCTACAGCTTTACTTAAGACAAATATATATATATATATATATATATATATATATATATATATATATATATATATATATATATATATATATATATATATATATATATATTTATATGTAAATACATACCTTACGATATGCAAAGAGCTCCTTTTGTAGTCGCTGTCGTTCAGCTGTTGGCTGTTGACCCTTTCCACGTATAAACTTCAACATAATTGTATTTTTTTGGATTTAGGTTTGTCAATTTACGAGTCTGCAAGATGCAAAAATGTATATGTATAAAAAATGTTGAGATTTAATGAAGTGTTTACTTAAAATAATAAGATCAATAAAAAATAATTAATGATTAGTCAAACTGATGAAACTTATAGAAATTTTTTTAATGTTTGCCTAAAAAACTAATAAGCCTAGGAAGATAGAAAAATCGATGTAAATGTTTAAAAAAAAAAGTACGTATCATAGCAAAAGAAAATGGTACCTCAAATCGCAACATGACCTCGACTTACCTAACTTGTTTAACAAGTTGTGCTCAGTTTAAAAACGTAAGCCTGATATTTCATGTAGGCGTAAAGGAGCTGTTTGTAGCTATTTGTGTAAATAGAAAAAAATGTACAATCTACTGCATAGAAGCATATCACAAAATTAGAAAACCTATGGTGAGATCATTTTTCCAGCGTCATGAATATGTGTTTGACAAGAGTGTATTAATATGGCTTTAACTGAGTAAATGAAATGAATGACTTTTACAACGATTCAATAAATAATGTTAATGAACTCCCTACTCAGCACAATAGATGAATAAAAGAAAACTTCTTTGTATAACATAAACTTATACATACATACGTATATTTATGAAAGTATAAGTTTACTACTAGCCAGTTTGTGTAGTGTGCGTGACAGCATGCCATCACATCACGCATTCGAATACACTAACAAAGCACTCTTGTTTTTGTTGCCATTTATTAGGCGACGCCCGAACATAAATTAGCATTAATTGTTTTAAAAATGTTCACAAACCTTTTGAAAATATACCTTTATTCTATCAAATGCTTACAGAATTAAGTTTAATTGTATTACACGATCTAAAAAAACAAAATGATCATTGATGTACAATTTTTTTTCATTTTAATTAGAAATACAAGAGACAGGCAATATTCACGGAAATTATAAGAATGTACTTCTGCGAGAGAACACATATGTATACATACTTATGAACGCTACCTCGGCTGAGTCATAGATATATTGGTACATAAATAATTAAACGTACTTTTTTAAATCACAATTTTGCATAAATACTGCTTTGTACAGGAATATGTTTATTTTTTTTAACTTTAAATTGCGTCTGTAGTAGAGTCGCTACCACTAATACATTTGCAGTTGCGCGGTGGCGGCCGTATAGCTCCTGCTTTCATATATTTTTCTCACATTCGAGTCTGTGCGCTTGCGAACTGGCTTGAAAAATGTTTTTTGTGGCACAGTTACCCCAAATCAACTCAATTATTTGTACAGCGGATTATTCAGAACTTATTTAACGCGTTTGGAACGGACTTATCTTTATTTCGGCGCTTCGAAAAATAGTGGTCGACGCGTTCATACCGAATTCTCTTTTCAACTGTGTAGGCATCGAAAAGAAACAGAAGATATCGATATATGCCACCAGGGCTGGACAGCTGACTGTAAATTAAGTCGAATATCGATTCATTATAGCAAATGAATTAATCAATCTAATCGATAATGTTAGTCTGCTGTTAAGACTCTTACACCCTTCAGAATCGATTTAAAGTAATCTCTTGTGGAAACTTGAGCAAATTTTATAAATATTTGTTCGGTATCACAATTATTAATTTAGAACATTTTAAATTGACGAATATATGATGCTTATTTAGTGGGCACATTGTTTTGTTCTTAAAGTCCAATCATTTTAAAAGCTGAATCAGTTCGCTCATATTGTTGAATCCGATGTTCATTTGTTGCTTTTTGGTTGACACTAATAGTCGAGTTACCGATAACTATTTTCTTTTACTCGTAGAAACTATTATAACATTGCTCTCCCAGTGGATATAAATACAAACCAATTTTTTAATAATGATTATTTCACCGGCCAAAACAAAACATATTTACTGCTTAGTTCAGTGAGCAGCAATTTTTTGTTAATTTATTCAAGAGCAGTCATATACGATTGTATTCATATACACCTTAAAAAATGGCTAAGCGGCTCGGCCCAAATGATAAGTTTGGGCATGCTAAAAAGATTAAGTTGGACGTAAGCGTTAATCGCGGGCGGATCAGCGCGAACACTTCAAGAATATGCGAATTCTGGGCGAGTGACGATGACGATGACGTTTTGTTAGCTACCCAACAAGCTGAGGAACAGCAGCGGCAAACTGATCGCGTGCGAAGTAGAGAGAGCGAAGTTGCCTTTAATGAATTTGTGGCTGAAGCTCATGGCAGTACGAGCACCCAGGAAATATTTGCAAATGAGCTACTGGGGATCAATCTCCCTTCGAGCTTGAATGTGGAAGAAATATTTGGGACTGATGAAACTTTTGTTTTCTTACCCGATGCTGGACGTGGGCAAAAAACAGCTTTAGCAGAGGTTGACACTGGTACTGCTAGCAAATGGACGGACGAGTCCTCAAATCTGGCAACGGAAACAAGACGTCAATTGGCACAAGAGCGCCAACTCAAATTTTTAATGGAACGTGTGGATGTGCTTAAAAAGGAGAATGAAAAACTGCAGAAAGACCTGTCGGATAGCAACAACCAAGCCAGCGCTAAGGATGGCGAGGTTAGTGAATATATTATATTATGTTAAACTTTAACTAATACATATTCCAAAGGTGGGTCTACTCCGTAACGAACTCCGCCAAGCACGTAAACTGCTTCAAGCTAGCAAAATGGATAAGCTAACAATGGCTGCAGAAGGAGAAAAGGAGTACAACGAAAAAGTTGGAAAAGCTTTAAAGCAAATGATAGCCAAAGACGCTGAATTGAAAATTACAAATGTAGAGTTCTCCAGGCTTAAAATTCGGAATGCTACAAATAACGAGCGAAACATGTTCAAAGAAAATTCAGAGCCGACAGTCACCGATGCTGACGAATGTAGGAGTTTACTTCGTATAGAAAATTTATCTATCGGTAGTCTTTTTGCAAAACAAAGTTCCACGAAGGCCAAAGGACATATCTACGAGTACACGAAAGAAACACGCGGTCAAAAAAAGCAGCGAACGTTTTTTGAAGTCGAGTTGAAGCAACTGCTACTTGATTACGCTCAAATGGAGTCTGAGCCTCAATCTGTCGAGACTATCACAGGCCGCATATTTATGTCTGTGGGTAGAGTCTTAACAGAGTTTTGGTCCTATACCCAAAGCTTGGAGTTACCACAAAACTGTATGCTATATCCCTATCATCATTTTGATCTACAGTCAGATCAATGTACAACAATGCGCGTTTCATTGATTCAGTCTGGCGCTTTATACGACATGGAACAGGCAGTCCTTATGCGTCGCTATATTGGCACGTTGGCGATAATCTGCCAAAAACAAAGCAGCATACCGCAAACATTGCTAACAAAACAGTATGGTAAATACTGGATATTACAGATAATAATTGAAGCGATAACCAATTTAAGTTACTCTTTTGAGGTGTTCGGTCATTTTGGTGTTCTTGAAGCCACTGCAGCGTTTCTCCACAGTTTGTTAAGCCATGTTAACCAAGCAAAGGAAGATACATATGGATTTCAACTTGAATTACTCTTTAATTTACTAAAACAATTGGTTTTCACTCGCCCAAGCCCATGGGTTTTCCGTGATCTTAGTGCATGTATGTTATTATGCGCACGTAAGAACCAACTTATGACAAGAATGTGTGTTAATAGTCCAAGTAATTGCTTTGTATCAGATCGCGTTCGTTCGTTTTACCGTTTTGGCCCCAAGTCGTGTTTAATACAGGTCTACGCAGGACTGCTCGAGGTTTGCTTTTGCAGCGATCTGCCTCTCCAACCTAGTCATTTCAAGCTTTTGCTCGCGATATGCGAGAATCATGTGCGCTTTGTTTACCAATGCTTCACAGCAACACCTGAATTCATACTGAAAATGGTTTTATTTCCCTCATTTACTGATGACGAAAAGGAAGACAACGAGGACATGTTTTCTAAAGTCGTCGGGTTGAACTCTGATGTAACGATTAGTAATACAACAGCAACTTTTCATGGGTCAACGCATAACCCAACGAACTTGTCCAAGACTTCGTCAATTCCAGTGCAGGACAAGGTCTCACAAGAAATTCAATGCGAATGCTATGTCAAACTTTGTCTAAGTGTTGTTACGATCGTTTATCAAATGATGTATCAGTGGATGCTTCAAGACAAGAAGTCAGGTTAGTGAATAATAAATGTACCAAGTGCACTATATAATTTAAACGTTTATGCAGATATCTTACAAGTTGGAAAAATCTCACAGATTTCTTTGCATTTATTTACACTTATTTTTCGTGAATATTACCTCACCTGCATTTTCCGAGACTCTGAAGAAACAACAAAACATTATCTATATTTATTGTGCAACTGGTGGAAGAGTCACGCGCGGCTGTTAAATTTCGAGGATGTACATTGTAAGTATAATATAATATAATTAATACACAATTATATACTCCGCAGCATTAATAAGCCAATTAATCAAAAATCCTTAAGCTAATTCAGGAAATTCTTATCTGTTCGTCTGTGCAAAAATCTACGATATCATCTAATTAGTTACAAAGCCATAATGATGATGACATTATTGAACTGTTAAAATAATGCGCATCAAATAGTTTTCTGTAGTGATAAGTAAAACAAAGTCGAGGATCAGTTTTGATACAACCACGTTCATAAAAACACATACAAGTATATTAATGCAATAAAATTAGTCATATTCAATGTATCTTATATTGGGAAATCTCTAATATCTCTCTTTGAAATTAAATAAAACCCGAAATATCTCACACCAAATCTTTGATTCCTTTTTCCACCACAGAGGGATGGATTTTTCAAAAATTGCGACGCACCTCTTAAGTAAATTTGACTAATACTTATGTATTTATAAAGAGATTGCTATCTTATAATTTACGTTTGTAAAATTATTTCAGGATAATTAAAGTTTATGCATGCCGAAGTTCTATATTTCATCTAAATTTTTTTTATTTTCAGTACGCTTTTTGAAACATTTGGAGGACTTGCAGTTCATGTTAAAGCCTTTGCACCAAGAAGCAAACCATACAAATCCAAATGACGACATGGCCGAGTGGATACGAATTGTGAGCAATGCAGATGAAAATGTACCAAAAAATGTTCAGACAAGTGTTCCATTGAATTCTGAAACTCTTTTCTCATATAATATTAGTGACTTCTTCAATGGCGTGAAAAGGGTAGCTTATAATTTTGAATAAGTTAATTATAATTTGGTCTATACTTATGTACTTGTATATACTTGTCAGTTTATTTATAAAATTTAGTTCAATAAAACCTATATCAAAATTCGGAAAAAAAATCATATTGATTGCGCGTTTTGTATAAAAATAGATTCAGTATACCAATATTTGGTAATACTGTGAATGGGACAATATAATTAATAAATAATTATGTATATAATATTATATTTATATTTATGAGAGTATAAGTACTTCATGGTATAGGATTATGATTATGATTACGATTATGGGTATATTCTTAATGGATAATATGATAATTATATTGATATATTTATAGCCAAAAATCGAAATACTAGAAGTATGTATTTATAAAATATTATATTATTAATATATAATGTATAAATGTAATTCTGTTGAATTTTAATCGCTTTGGATATTGTGTGAATAAAAACTTACTTAAAATAATCCGACACACTAGGCATGTAAGAAATGTGTAAAAATTGGGGTATTAAAGATTAAATTATTTTCACTGTAATCAATATACATAAATTAATTTGGAGCGTTTTAGTTACCATTTTAATGGTGTGCTTTTATTTTGATAAGCATTGGCTCTGCAAATAGTAAACCATAATTAAATTTAAATTAATTAATTAAGTAGTTTAGTTTCAACTTACTTTATAACACCTTGTGTTTGTACTGAAGTAAGTGTGATAAGCGGCGTTAGACGTTCCACAAAGCGCTCATAATTACGTTCAAGTTCCCGCTGATAATCCTTTTGATCCGATAATATCAGATTTCTATTCTTTTTTAAAGCATCCGCACACCGTTTTGAAAATTCGCGAAAACACAATCGTAATTTATTTTGGTGCTTCGTTGGTATGGTCGTGCCGTCGGATAAGTTTGACAGAAATACACTAGCCATTTCCATTGGACCTTGGTTGACAGTAGTACCAATGCAGCCCTGTAAAACCATTTGCAATATTTTTGGGTCGGCTGGCTCTTGATTGGTAGCTGCAGCCAATTCCAGTGTTTTTTTTTGGATGTCCTCTACCATAAGATACATTAAAAGAAATGTTAATAATTATTGATTTAAGCCTTTTCTTGGTGAAGAGCTTCGTATTTCATTTTAAATATTTTCCATAAGGTTTATTTCTTATTCTTAAAGCACATTCTATATCTCTATATCTACAACTTTTTGTCCTGACTGACTGAATGACAAACTGACTGACTGATCAGTGCACAGCCCAAACTGTAAAAACTAGGGAGCTGAGATTTTCACTGTAGTTACCTTATGTGATGAAGGTGCAGTCTAAAGTTAAGTCTTAAGTTTTCATATATGTGTGCCTGTTTGTACATACATGTGTGCATGCTTGTTTTGTACATATGCAAACATGCATGCATGCGTACATGTATGAACACATGTCCGGATGCCTACATACATACATATATATGAACATAAATACATATATGAACATACATACATACATATGTGTACACACATACATACATACATTTGTGTACACACATACATACATATGTACATTTGTGTACACACATACATACATATGTACATTTGTGTACACACATACATACATATGTACATTTGTGTACACACATACATACATATGTACATTTGTGTACATACATATGTACATTTGTGTACACACATACATACATATGTACATTTGTGTACACACATACATACATACATATGTGTACACACATACATACATACATATGTGTACACACATACATACATACATATGTGTACACACAAACATACATACATATGTGTACACACATACATATATACACATACATACACATATGTACATACATACATATATGTACATACATACATATATGTACATACATACATATATGTACATACATACATACATGTACATACATACATACATGTACATACATACATACATGTACATACATACATACATGTACATACATACATACATGTACATACATACATACATGTACATACATACATACATGTACATACATAAATATATGTACATACATACATATATGTACATACATACATATATGTACATACATACATATATGTACATACATACATATATGTACATACATACATACATGTACATACATACATATATGTACATACACACATACATGTACACACGCACATACAAAAAAAAAACAACAAAAATAATAACAACAAAACCAACAAAAACAACAAAAAAAACATACTACACTTCTAGCTAAGCATGAAAAACTGCAGAGCCTACTTAAAATTTTGAGAATCGAGGAGGAGAGCACTTGGTGAAAATTCGTTTTATTTAAATTTGCAGCACAGCATCAAACAAGATCGGTCTGCGTTTGGTATTAGGAAACAAACATGCATGCATACATATATACATAAATGCATACATCCATGCATGCATACACTAACACACACGCCCACACATTCACACACACATATATAATACTTATATGTCTTCGTACAAAGTACCAAAAGAGACTTCTGTGTCACACCCAAATGTAATGTACCACTTTAATAAAAAAAAATAGCCATAAAATGAATGCACTTATACATATAATAATAATATATACATATATATTATCAAACTAAGTCAGTTTGTCTGTTTGTTTAAGCCCATGAAAAATATTTTGTTTCAAAAAGATGAAGCCACTCTACTACATAGATTAACTTATTAAAATTACTTACCTATTGCCACTTCAATCGGCTCCAATTGAAATTGCGCTCTACTGATTACTTGGATACGAGTTTTAACGTAAGGGAAGTGGTTAGCTGTTGTTAATATTGTTTTTCGTTTACATTGCTCGTGTAATTCTCCATGCGCTTTTCCGCTTTTAGTGAAAGGTGTTGCAAATATAAAACGTTCTAAGGGAAAAAGGATAAATAAGATAAATTAGGTTTAACCTAAGGGAAGTGGTTAGTTGTTTGTAATAATGGTTTTTGATTACATTGCTCATGTAATTTTCCACAAGCTTTTCCGCTTTTAGTGAAAGGTGTTGCAACATTTTAAAGGAAAAAGGACAATTTAGTGGTATAATTTTAAATTCCGTCAGTATACTTGCTTGGTAAAATACATTCATACACTTACAGCGAGCATGTTTTATTTTAGGCAGCCCCACAGTTTGGAAGCTTCTGTTTCTGTTACTTTGGTGTTTGTGAATATTCCAAATTAATAAAATCTCAAATTGCGTTTTATAATTTTGGTAAAAATGGGAATGAAGAGAGGGGTTGTAGGGAAGGTACCCAAAACCTAGATTACAAAAGGAGTTACACATCAGTGTAAGCAGACGAATATGGTCTAATCAACTGTGGTGCTGATGTTGCTCAACAATTGGTCTACTTATTGCCTTTGCGTACATCCGAAAACAAAACATACCCACTTCACCAATATTGCATACAAAAACACAGTTTCAAACAAAAAATGAACTATTGCATACGGAAACAGACTGACGGTCAAGTCTTAATCAAGAAAGCTTATTGCTTTGTAAATTATTATTACGGGCAGCTAAAAATTACTTACTTATATTAAAATTTCGCTCAAAGTAAGTCTCACGATGCCGCATTTCATAGGTTTCGAAGTAGGGTTCAACGTAAGTGATTTGTATATACGCCTTTTCTGGATCTAATGTGTTTGTATCAAAATTATTTGAGTCCTTAATAATATGCACCGATTCAGGACCAAATCTATCCGCGTAGAAGTTCTAAATGAGATAATAATTATAGTTTATAAAACATCATTATAGGAATATCAGAGTACCTGAAGTCGGCTAAATATTTCTGGCAACTTCGTTAATGTTGGTTCTTTGTAAATGAATTCTTGCTGGTCCAGATCTCCAAATTTTGCGCCATAGAAACCAACGCGAAAATATGTTCCAAACACCCTTTTACCCTATTAAAAAGTGAGAATGTAGCAGTGTATGATTTGATCGACGATTTAGTTCTGATTTAAATGTTGTACATCAGACTTACATACCGGCAGGTAATTTGCATTTCGCACTTACCTGTAGTTGTGCAATTCGATTAAACGCTTCTTGCAGCTTGCCATGAATTTTGCCGAGCTTGTGGAATTCACGGTTCGCCTCACAGATAGGAATTAATATTTTATATACTTCGTTCATAGCTTCATACATTCCTGCGACTTGAAAAGAATTAGAAGCCTCTTCGAGCAATACTTTTAATCCCGTCTCAGTAAAGTGGTTGCCCAGGCAGATGCCGTCTTCACCTGGACTAAGAACATCATCCGATACCGCAGACTCCATAAACGTATTTGGTGAAATGCGCTGAAAACTTACCGCACCGACAGGCAAATGTGTTTGGGATTCCAGCATACTAAGATATTCCGAAACTAGGGCAGCACCATGTATATAACACATGGCCGCCTCGGTGTGATTAGCTCGTTCACGGTGCTTTTTAGCCATGTTTTCTAGCCATGTTAGCCGTAAGTCTGGGTTGTTTTGATAGCCTTTTGCTATGCGGTTCATTAGGTCAAGTAACATTTCTGGGTCCTCCTGGTATTCTTTCATTTTTACAGTATCTGACAGGATCATATGCAGATTGAACAGTAAATCTTGCACTTGTTCAGGAAAAGAAGTTTCCTGCAAGTCTGCATCGGACTCGGCGTAGACTAAAATTGTTTTTAACGCGCGACGAAGCGACTGTTCGCTAAACGATGCACTAGTCCCCACTAGAGAGCTTAGTGACATAGTTACCTGCATTTTGACGCGTGCGAAGTTCTAAAATGGGAGAGTGTGTTACATATATGTTCATATAAACAGGTATTTAACCGCTTTGTCTAGGCCATGTACTTTTCTTTATGTCTCAGCAACTACTATACTCAACTGATTTTCCGCCCATATGAAAATTAAACTTTGCCAATATTTCTTTAAATACTCATTTCATTGGTGAAGCACATTTAAAATGTGATTTGAAATAGATAGATAGAAAGAAATCGGAATTATCCCGATAGCATTTTTAACGTAGAGTATTGAAGCAAAACGGACAAAGATTGAATTTTCAACACCTCCGTCTCAGCGTAAACGTAACTGTAAAAATTTACAGATTGGTCTGTCAGTCAGTCAGTTAGTCACTTAGCCGTGGCAAATATTTATACATTAATTGATGTAATTATTATTAATATACTTACATTTCCAATTTCAAAGTTTTGTCTCATCAGCAAGTACAACGATGCCGCTGCCTGTGAACGAATGCCTGGTAATTGTGATGCGCAATGCTTTAACAGTAAGAGGCATAAATCTGCGCATATATCGGTTTCTTCTTCAAACAAAAGATTTGGAAATTTAAAGATCAACGCACGTTGAGAAGCAAATAAATTTTGCAATGCCAGGGTCGATTGATTGCGAGATAAACTATGCAGGAGCACTTTTAGTACTGTCCCTAGAAGATTATGATGTAGGTTGGTAGCCACATGAACTATTATTTCTAAGGAATCTAGAATGATAAGTGCAATCTCAGTAGAAAGCGAACCCTCAATAAAATGACTTAATTCGAGCTCGGGTTCGCATTTGGTAACTGTTTCACTGTACTGCGACCGGTATGGCATGTGATCCTTGCGCCAGCGAAGTTTTTCCGTTGAATTTCGATCTTTGCGACGGTTAATCAAATCATAACGTGCCGAATTTGTTCCTCTAATGCATTCTTCTAATTTTTCTTTAACATCAGTTGGCGCTGTTTTACGAAAGCTATGAGTATTAGCCCGTTTTAGAGTGGGCATCCTTTTTTGACCCGAATATTCAAAAGCTTTTAAACATGTATTTAGTACTTGCAGCATTTGGTGCACACGATGTGGGCTTAAGCCGAGTAGCCAGCGATAGAGTACCGTGCGTTCCAAATTTTTCAGCACCCAAAGGAAACAAGCCAGCAAGTGACGCGTATTCTCTGCGTTCAAGGGAACTTTGTTTTTCGATTGTTCCGCCATGTAGGAATAAACACGACTACCAGAGATGGCATATGCTACTTCTGGGCTTATAGTGGCCGTTGCTATAGTTTGGTGAGGTCCTTGATAATCTTCAAGTTGACCTATCTGCTGCAAGCGATCGTGATCTTGAGCATCTGATAGATATTGATATAATTGTGAAAAAGTATCCATGACTATCGAAAGCAGCGGTATATAGAGTGAAGCTACTCGCGAGCGTACTTCCGCATCGTACCGTGAGTCATGTGAAGTTAAAAGACTTCGTATGCAGTTAATTGCTTTTCCGTGCACTTGAGGATTGGGCATTTCCATGACAGAGGCCAAATCGCTTAACACAAGGCCGATGAGAAAGTGCTGTTGACGAAATTCAGTACTAAGGTCAGCGTGCAACGCACGTTCAATGGATCCCTGAGCAAAGAAATGTAAAATCGTAAAATGTAAAACGAAATTTGAATAATTATAATACGTACATATGAACTCTGACTAGTGTTAGATGTAGTGCTGGGAGTTGGGCTGCAAGGCGCTGAGATGGTCGTGTAAGAAGTACCGAATGGAAAATTTAACGCTACAAAGTGTTCGTGACTGCATACAATTCGGTGAAAGTCGAGTTTATAGTTCATCAAATCAGGTATTAACGCATTTCTTGATGTTATAAGCTTCGAGTATATTTTAATTAAGCCAAAGACAAATCCACGATCCATAATGCTCAGTAGATCAAAAATCAAAAAGCTTAAACTTGCATTCAATGACTGAGCTAATCTTGGATCTGTGCTATGGTATTCAATTACTTTGTTAGTTACAACTGCGACAAGCGAGGCTACGTCTTCGTTAAACTGGTTTGGAAACCGCTGTTTACGTGGAGCATTCAAGGTACCTGAATTATCTAAGTGTTCTATCATAGATTTGATTATAAGCTCAAAGAGAAACCATGAATTACTCATAGCAATATCTGACACTCTCCCACTAGACAGTGTGTACTGCAAGACGAGCTCTTCGTGTAGCAAGCGTACTTGACTGGCATTCAATTCTAGTCCCACACTTGAATGTAGGCCAACTTCAAGAGCTATAAGAAAGTAAACTTAATAAGAGTACTTTATAATAATTTTTGGTGACTTACCGGCAGTATGAGTGTTTGAATCATTATCATAAATGCTACAGGTTTCCTTTGATAAGCACTCATTGGTAGTGACGTGTTTGGTATTGAAGGGGCGCGGTATTTTGCATTGGAACTGCACATAAGTGGAAAACAAGCTCTGGCGTCCATATTGGTCTATGTCGCTTAGTATGGACAGCTGTGCTGAAACTAAGCAAAGCACCTCGAACACAGTCGAACCCAAAGACATAATTTGGCCTCCTACTTTATGTGTAGTTACCAACAATTCAATAAGCTTGTCCAACACAAGAGGCAGATGCCTAACAAGTGATTCACGACTGGCATGATCTATGTCCAGTAAGCACCTTTTTAACTCGGCTTCCATATTACACTCGCCAATGTGGGAAGGAATGTTGCGGGTGTCCAAATATTCGCAGATCAAAAAAAATCTATCAAGGTGTGCATCCAAAGTGTGAACTGAAGTCACGGCATCCACATTAATGGAAAATACAGCGCGATGGTTGTCGAGCCATTTTATTCCAGGAAGATGAACATTTGGTGGGATAAAAGAGTAGTTCTCCGGGGGTGTTTCTAACATAACAGGCAGATTGAATTCCCCAACTTTTAGTTTGCCATCCTCCAAAAGTGGTAACCAAGTGTAGCCGATGGGAGTTTCCACTGAAAGTTGCAAATCGTGTTGTTTTTTTTGGCACGATACGTGGTAGATGGTGAACAATAAATGATGGTGCTGTTTTATGGAAGCCGGCAGAGCAATCTTAATCTCGTCATAGAATGATGGACACTTGTTATGGTAATTGACGCATGTAAATGCTTCAGTCGTAAATTCTGGACACGACGATTTACCAAAGATGGCATTGACTGCATCATTTGGTGTTTCTCCTACGTAATTTTTGAAAAAATAAAGAAGTTATTTGATTATTGTGTTAATTTCATATAATTTTCTTACCTGCCATCAACTGTACACGAATGGCAATGTTACGAGCCGAGCCGGCGCGTGACGAAAAATTTAACTCTTTGGGAGACACAAATAGTAGATTACGATAGCTATAGTGGGGATTATAAATGGGTAGCGGGGGAAATTCTAATATTTCTTTAACTGGGCGTGGTTTGTCGCCATTATGTGGCTCGATTTTAGCCAATTCCGGTGTTAACGCATTCGTAACATCTTCAACACATGGTGATATTTCCAATTTTATGGATCCCGGAATACATTTATACTTTTTTATGATCGTGCTTGGCCTTTTAAGCTCGGGTAAAATTTTATATAAGTCTTCATCTTTCATTTTATCTGCCTCTTGCTTAAAAAAACTTGGCACAGTTAAAGTAATTGGACGAAAACTTTCAACAACGTTGGCGAAGTCATCTGGTGACCAAGAGCGACGTTTTTCTTTGCGTTCCAGTGAGCCCCGCCTTGTTAGCGTACCGCTCATATCGTTAGCTTTTCGGCGCAGCTGATCAAAACTACTAGTTGAAGACTTACGATCTAAGCTATTTGAGCTTGCGGCAGAACCCAAAATAGCACTGCCACTGCTGTTCGATGAGTCTCTCTCACCAACGCAAGAGTCCTTATTTTCAAAGTTGTCCCCATTAAAGACGTTCGTTAGGTATATAGCAGTCCAAGCGAAAGGCATGCGATATTTTCCCAGGCGCTCACAATAATCCATTGCATTTGACTTTACTTTTTCTCGGTACTTGTCTTTGTCCTCTTTGAGATAAGGCTCCACAGAATTATTAATGTCACCCTGAAGCACTTTTTCCAGTCGTATAACAAGAAATAAATCATTACTTGGATAAGAAATTTCAAATATAGCGGAGCGACTTTGCGTGCTAACATCGGCGCACCGAACATGGGTTGATAACATAAGTTTCAGATTGTCCGAATTCATATCAAAGTAAAAATTTTCAGATACTTTTAGTCGCTCTTTTGCATCGTAAATGGCCATTGATGCGAATATAGGTTCTACTTCTAACTCCAACTTTAGTTGCAGACACTTAACTTGTATGCGATGACCAATATGTTCTACTGGAACTTCAGCGGGCAACCTGCGTTCAATAACTTCTTCAGTTTCAATATCCGGATAAAGGGAAAAGAAGGCCTCTTGACGATCCTCCTGCCGACGCGAGTCATTTAATTGATCGATTTGTTCTGGCGGTACGTTATCCAATAAATTTGGAATAAGAGGGTCATTAACAGAGCGTCTTAAATCAAAACTTGCCCAAGAACTGCGAGGAGTTAGCGTATCGGTACAAGAACTAACCGAAGCTAAGCTGGCTATAGATTGTCTGGAACTAGGTGTGCAGCTTTCGCTCTTATCGGTGAATGATTCGTCAAAGGAGGAAAAGTCTTTATCAATCTCGAACTCTTGCTGGTAGGCCGAGGGGCTAATAGTTTCGCGATCAATACGCTCTCGTGCACAACACGAGCTTGAGTAATGGCGTTGTGCATATTCTACAACTTTCCAAGGACGCGTGTAGCAATGAATACTTTCCTGTACATGCTTGGGTAAGTCAGAGCTGCAAAATAGAAAAAAAATATTAAAAAAAATACCACTGAGATGGGCATTGCTTACATATTTCCTTTAGGTATAATGTGATCGACAGTGCGAATCTTTCTCGGAATTGTTTTAACTGACACATCTCCTTGAGGAAAATCCAAAATGTGCTTTAATGGATCTCGGTTAATAATATTAATGTTTTGAATAAGGAATTCTTCATAATCAAGAGGTTCGGTGAGAGAGAGCTAAATGATAATCAACTATAAGTAAATTGTATCAATCGAATAAAAAGAGCAAATAAAATTACCGTAGATGAGCACACTGAGATGCAGTTGGTGGTCTTAGATTTCATATGCATTGTGATGTTTTTGCGCACATCAGCCGCTGGTTGCCTGTTGAAAAAGTAGGTACATATATAAATATGTTTCTATAAAAGGGACCAACAACCATAGAATGATTTTTGTGCCGACAAATATATTAAAAGGGCGCGGTTGTTACAAATCAGCTTTAATCTAAAACTTTTTTTTTTACGTACTTTGAGACTTTTTGTACAAAAGACCTCTGTGCGGTCGACATTTTTGCAGACTAATATACAACAAATATAATACAAATATTGCTTCCCAAATTGAAAATCAAACAATGGGCAAAATGAAAGAAACTATAGAGCTGAGAGTGCACTACCCGATAGCTGACCGATGAATTGTGGTGGCAAGCCGATTATCATTTTTGCCAGGCTGTGGTGTGGTAGTTTTTCAAAATGAATCCCAACCTACTTTTATTCTTAAGTTGTTCCACGATATTTGGGTCAAAACACTGAAAAATAAATATTAATTTAATAATCTGAATTGTTTAACATTTTTATAAGGAAGCAAATTAATCAATTGGGTACCTTTTTTCAGTATTTTTAGGCAATAAAGTGTATCAGTAAAAAAATGAATAGAATTTATATTTTTAAATATCTGTTCAATATTTTTTTTTATCTTTTAACACTAAAGGGGTTGCGGTCACACCCCTTTGCCGACTAGCTTGTGTTCTAACTGACCAAAGAAGATTTAACGGATTCAGAACGCTTCATTTATAATAATGCCCACCCAACTGATTTATTCCATACAATTCGTTCACAATTATCAGACTCTGTTTAATAAGTAATATAAAAATAAAGGCTGATTGCATTTACTCAATATATGAAAATTTATGGATGCAGTCCAAGCGATCCAGCGTTAACGGCCAATAAGGCACAACCCTGGGTTAAAAAGCGCATAAACAAATGTGAGGGTGACTTTGCTGGTCGGTCGTCTGCATGGCAGTGTGAATGTGCACACGAGTGAAATTATTATCCACAGTTTGTCATAATTTGTCGACGAACTCATCAGCGGGTGAGAAAAGGCAGAAAAATGCCGTGCAGCAAGGCGGCCGCGACCAAAGCGCGACGACCATATATTTCAACAGCACATAAAAACAGATTAAGACACAATTAATATGTAATTTTAATTGTTTACGAATACATTAAAATTGTCGCAATTTTCTACTTGGAAGTATATGTATACAGATTTATTAAATAATTCTATAAGAGCCTACAAACAATTCAAAAGACTTACAAGTACACACAAAGATAATACGTACGCTAACTGAGAGGCAGCATATAATTTTAGTTGAAATATCTTTTAGAAGATTATTGGCTTGCGGCTAACTAGGGGTTCTAGACCTCTTTGAATTAACTTCTAAGTACATATGCATTCACTCACGAAATAGCTTGCTGACAAAACGAGGACAGTTCTTTTCTACTATGCACGATCCAACGTATATATTTATATATGTATATATAGATAACCCACCCCATTATATCTTCAACACCCACAAAGCAAAACCAGAACTGTCTCCCTGACAACCAAGCTCCTAATGTGGTGATCATAGCATGTTGAAGCTTGTAGGAAATGGAAATATGTACAGTGTGTTCCATATTTAAAAAAAAATCTCCGCAGCAGCTGCCAGCTGTGGGTGAAAGTGAAAACTTATGGCCCAGCCACAGCCGTTTTGCCGGAAACGCATGCAAATTAAAATAAACTGCCATGTGGCTTCATTTTTGAAGAGTTCATATCACTTGTGTTTCTCGGTGAGCAAACGATCGCCGCCACAAGGAAAATAAGGTCGAAAAAGAATTACTATACTATGCGCTTCAAGACTAGAAATTATGTATATTAGTTATCAGATTTTGGGTCTACAAGGATATTAAATCTTCGGCATCTCCAAGAAAGCCCTTCTTTCTAGTAGTTGCTTAGTAAATTTTTTTGCTTCTTGGCCTGTAATAAATAAATTTGCCATGCAATTGAACTTTTGTGCCAGATAATATAGATGCTTTTGGCCATTGATTTAATTTTCATTTGATGCCAACTCGTAAACGACAGATGTGACTGCATTAAGAGACAACTAAGCCGCCTAGTTAGTCGCCAGAATTACATTGCCAATAATATAGGCTGCGAACAAAGTCCACTTGGTGACATTCTGAAAATCTGTTGCTCGGATCCTCGTGAATCGTTTGTTACACAAACTTTCGTACACCTTATATATGTACAATGCTCATGTATGTATGTATGTGTCTATGTATAGACAAATTCATTAAGAATACAAAGTGCAGTAGTTTTTGTTTTACCGCATATTTCTGCTCGTCTGGCGCCAACTATTTTTTAAAGGAGCATATACTTGTTAAACGGGTATTCTTCGACTTTGAGATACCCTGTTCTTTATATAAAAGTTACACATGTATTACATAAGAAGAGGACATGGAAGTGTAAATGACAGTATTAATTTCTATACTTGCACTTGTAATGGATTCACACTTAATACACCGCACCGGGACGGGCGTAGGGTGAATGCGTAGCCGACAATCTAAATACAATTTGTATTGCTTTTGTAATATCGGAAGAAGTCAATGAGGAAAAGTAGTTGACCGAAGTTATAGACATATTTTATTTGTACAGCAGAAGCATAGACATTGCGTTCTTTATCATTGAATATTTTGTTGTATTACCAGGTGTGGGCTTTTTCTGTTGAGCGACAACGCTGAAACCGAAGTCAACTGCTGTTAAAAATAAATAACAGCTGTTTTGATACAAGACTTTAAGCTTAATAGAAATTGCAAAGCACGATATAAAGAACTATAGCGGAATTGAAGTACTAACGGTAGTAATAGGACTCCACCTTTAAAACTGAGATTATACAGATTTTCTTCTATCGAGGTGGAGTTTTCGCCCATTCAACCTCTGACCCACATGTGTCATGCAAAAAGTCTCGATCTTCGAGACTATAAAAACCATGCGTCTAAAATTTTGAACGTTAGTCTTACAAGCGCCCACGCTTATAAATATTGTTTAAAATTATCGATTACATGCGCCATTTCCATGAAAATTATTGGAACTGATATAATATTTCTATTGTTTGAGTAAATCTCGGAGCTTATAAGAGCTTGAAAGACCAATGTTGGTATGTGGATTTGCAGACACAGACCCAGAATATTTAATTTTTAGATACCTCCCTCGTTTCCCATTTAAGTGTAGAAGCTCATAGCTCAAGCTGATTTAATTTATGAATGTTGGGTGTGTATGTTATAATGAAAATAAATAATTGTACATTTTCAAATTAAATCAACTAAATGCGTCAATATGCGCAACATCAGTTGATATATTCGATAATAATACCCTGAATCTTTTGGCTTCTTTTGGTTTGTTTCAAATCATCAATAGCTTGCCATGGCGTGCCTTATTTCCACTTGTTACCGCTGGGGTTACAATAGATATTCTTTGATAATTCATATTATATATATTATTCATTCTATTATTACAGCTTTTATTATACTTACTTATTATTATATTTGGGTTATTGTATGTAAAACTATTTACATAAATCGTTTGTTATAATTTTTAATTAAACTCCATTCGTCTTCTTCCACTCACATTCGATCAGTAACGGCTATGAGGTGCTAGCACAATTACCGATAAACAATGCATTTAATTTTTGACAAAAAGGAAAAAATTAACTACGGACTTATAAAAGTCTGTTGCCGATCAATTCTTCTGTGAACTAGCGCAGACCGATTTACATAATGCTTATGCACAGTTTCAGTAAACGACCTATGCAAAAACACCTGACAGGCCAACCGCATTCGGCAATTAGTTTAGGCAAGACGACGCCGAGTGCCCCACGGCACATCAAGAGTGGCAGTTGTTATGCACCTTTCGATTGACACGATCTAGAGGGGACACAGGCCATCTGAGCACATCTTGCAGTTTTAACACAACAAAAGGTGTACTAAGAAAGTATACATACAAACACGCCAAGGTACAGATGTGTGAGTATCAGATCGACCAGCACGCAAATTAAGAATTCAAACCAGTTGTAGCCTCGACGACAAGTGGCTAAGGACGGGCCAATGGACCGCTATACTCGTTTTGTGGCATGTGTCAACATCAAGGCGCGGCCACTGTGACGCATGTGGCTCGGGCTGGCAACATTTTTTGATGGTACTTCTGCCCGCCCGGTGGTTGCTTAACTTGACATTCTGCCGTCTGTTGCACATACAAAGTACTCATTTGGCGCCAAAATTTAATGCGAATGTGCGATAAACCTTTACGTGCAGTAAGAAATGTTTTCGATTGTCATTGCAACTGTCCTGTCTATTTCTGAGGTCACCTACTGTGCGCATGGCGCCAGCTAAAAAGTCCTGTGTGCGACTAATCACTGCAAAATATAAAGAGAAATATTCAAAAAAAGGGAAATAGACAATTGCCATTTTATGACAAGGACAATAGACAATGCCCAAAGAGCCAAGAACGAGGAAGTAAACGAACTGGACAATTCTATAACAGGTATAACAAATTTACCGATAGCAGGTATATTTTCCAAGTCATGTCATAGGTGATGGTTTCTGTATCGTTGCTTGAAGGCTGTTGTTGCTCAAAGCTTTTTATGCCATCGAATTCAAATTTCTATGATTAATTGGTATTAAAAAGTCAGCAGTATATAGATTGGTAAGGTAAATATAAGATACTTAAGTTAAGTAACACAATCATATGAGTTCTAAAGAACGAGCAAAAAAGCAATGGACTGAGGTGTCGATGGGGATCCCCATACAAAAATATTTGCGTAATTTAAGGACTCAACTTACTTACTGGCAGTTTCAGCCCAAAGCGATCTCGTTTTTCGTATTAACAATTTACTGCTGTATTGCTTCTGTTCAATTTAAAACTGACTCGAAGGCACACAGTAGCCGATAAGCAAGGTAGAATGTTTGTCCGCATGTTGATTATGAAAAGTGCAAAAGATTTGCCGCATTTTCTCTTTTCTGCTAATAAGCTTGGGGGTGTTTTCCGTACTAAAAGCGTGGGAAATAACCAACTTTTGGCCTTATGAAAAAGGATTTCTACATCACCTTCACATTGCGTGCTAAGCTTCTGCGGACCAAGCTTGTGCGATACCTACCTACTGGTTGCAAATTTTTGAACAATAATAGCGTAAATTTTGGTATCTAATTGTGTATCGGGGCGGTCGCATGCATTTGATTGCCGCTGTTGCTCTGGAACTTAGCTTGAGGCTGTCACGTTGTTCAGAGGAGCTTCTGCTTGTCCCTAATATATGCATGCGATTTCACAATGAGAGTCTGATATATTTAATTAATTGATTGAGGCATGCTTTATATGCCTGCCAGACACTGGATTCATATTGCAGCTGTACCTTTAAGAAACTTTATTTGCTTCAAATCAAATTCTTCGACTTGATTAGTAGTCTGCATTGTCAGCTGTAAAAAAAAAAACTATTTTGACTTAAACTCGAAAGCCTAAAGTAATAGCTTAACACATGTGACTTAGCCATTTCCCAAGCGGACAAATTGAAACCGAAATTTCCCAACAATATTCTCACGCAATCAGTTCATAAACGAAGAAAAACTGTAAGGCACTGCCCCTGGCTTGAGTGTGCCCGTCGAAAAATGAACATATTTTGCGTGCATTCGTTAAGGTCGTAGGTATAGATGTATGTAAGTACACTTTCTTTTCTGGTTCTGGTCACCATATGTGCCATCAGTTGCCGACTGTGCAATTTCCATGAAAAATCGCAAGAGTCAAGCTGACGCCGCCTGAAGGTCTCAAGACGCGGACATGTGTTGTTTGTCGTTCCCATCCCCGCGCATATAGATACATACATACATTTGAACGTGACGCAGGGAATATACATATATATATATATGTATATATTAAAATATTGTCGCCATCCTGTCTCTACGTAAATAAGCTGTTTCGCATTCTCATACTCAAGATAATTCTATATATTTGACATAATACTTCAATGTGTTTTTAATTCATATTATGTTTGTCACCAGGACGAAGACCCGAATTTCAGTTGCTGCCAGAAATAATGGTACACTTTTAAAGCTTTACTCTTAAGGTTTGGCATTACAATCGTTTAATTACTGGCAAATTTAATAAGTAAGAGTAAGAGTGCTTTATTGCCAGATTAGTTCCTTTCTTGCCGGCTTCGAGTTCGCAACTATCTTCAACGACCGAAGCCCTTGCAGTCACACATGAATAATACATGATCTTTATAGTATACAAACAAAATACGGAATTTAGAGACTAGCTCTCAAAACCTAAGAAATTTTTTTAAAAAAAAGGATTTCGAATTGCTGACCAAGAATACATATACTTTTTGGAGTCGAAGATGCTCCCTTCTGATTGTTGTATAAATTTGCCCAAAAGCATTATAAACTTTTTACCTATTTTGTACCCCACTAAGAAATTAGGTTTGAAACAGGCAAAATGAGACGTAACGAATCTCATGAAGTGTCAAGATTAATTTGATTTAAATATTTGACACCCCCTACAACATTTTTAATGCTTTTGCTTTAGCACCAAGCCCCACCACACAAAACTGAACTCGATCGAAAATTGGCTTGATTTGTATCAGCGTGCACGGCAGCTGCCATCATACACGTTGCACTAGTTTAGTACAACTGACAATGTTGCTACAACTGCTTGCAAAGTATTTGAGCAAGTTGCACTGTGTTGCACAAGTTGTTGATGCCTTTAAACGGGTGCTTTGTTGGCCGCGAATAAGGAAAAGTATAATTTCTGAATTTTGAAGTGCTTCAGTCAAATTATAGAAGCAGACTGATTAGATTTTGTATGTGGGCATTGGCATCTAAGGCAAATTTGAGAATTTAGTTTCAAGGCCTATTTGAAAATGAAATTTTTTTTTTTAAATTAAAAGCATACTTGGATCGGGAAAGTGTAAGTATAATTTGAGTAGAGCCAACAGATTTTCTGTACGACATTCAGTTTCGACATGAGAGTCGAGGGAGAAGTACCTTCTTTTTTGATTTTAATTCTGATAAAAGAGAATAAAATTGATTTGTCTTCTATAGGAAAAACCGTTTATAATTGGGTAAGAAAATGTCCTTTTTCAGATTACTGAGATATTTGGTTCACTATAAGGGGCGGAAAATGTGCATTAAATAATCAAACTTAAGAATACTTTCAGTGTGCAAGCTTAAAGGAAGAAGACTGCCAGCCGAGATTATAAACAAATCTGGAAGAAACTAAGGCTGATTGATCGTTGATAAAATGTATATATTCAAGTGGATCAATGACACCAAGCACATGCTTGATTATAGGAGGTGTTCAGAAGTTTGGTAATTGAATAAAGGACGCCAGCGTTCGCACAAGCCACGGCAAAGTATTAAGGAGAAACTAGAAAGCACTGAAGTGTTCATTATAATACACTCCAAGTGAGCCCGAGCTGTGATTTATTAGTTGACAGATAATGGTAATAAGAGTATTGCCTTGCTAGAATGCAGAAGCTTGCATCTTTATACCATATTTGGTTAAAGAATGAGATAATTATGGTTTATTTAAGCCACAATTGCTGCCTTTTTTTTAATTTAGCAATTGCTTAATTGTCTGTCAAATTTTAGGGATCTAGCATATTTAGATGCTTTTTACTTATAATTTGTTTAGATAAGACAGCTTGTTTCTATTTTTCTTTTTTTTGGACCAGTTGGTCTTGTTGTTTTTGGGCTATTTTTAGCTGCCTCTTATTTTAATTAGCGAATTTAGCTAAGTATTTCCCAATTTTGGGAGTCTGCATATTTATATGCTATTTACTTACAACTTATCTGAAGATAGCAGGTGGACTTTGAAATTTTGAGATTTTAAAGGATTTTTAGAAATTTTATTATGTTTGTGTGCTTTTACTATTAGTCATCCAGAGGGCTATCCTGTCTAATTGCTCTTGTTGTTTTTGAACAATATTTATGAGCATCTGGTAGTCGTTGTTTGGCTGAGTGGGAGAGGTATTAGATGTAGAAGCAGTGTTTGTAGCTGGCTCTTTTTCTTGGATATTTTTTATTGGTTTTGGGCGATTTTGTATTGAGTTGAACTGTAGTTTCTGACGATGTTGCCGCTGTAAATTCGGTTAAGATTGAGCAATTTGCCGGAGGATTTGCCGGTTTGTGACAGGAAATAGCAAGATGATCATCG
Source organism: Drosophila ezoana (assembly GCA_035045725.1). Lineage (NCBI taxonomy): Eukaryota > Metazoa > Arthropoda > Insecta > Diptera > Drosophilidae > Drosophila > Drosophila ezoana. Next base: position 48,969 of record JAWNOU010000035.1, read on the forward strand.
CCACGTTTGACGCATCCCGAGCCGTGTGGTTGAATCTTTGGCACCGAATGCATTGAGGCAATTTTAGGCCATTCTAATCGGACAACATATTTAAAGAGAGCGGACTCCGAATGGTAAGTATTATATTATTTTCTCACTCTTCTGATTTCAAAACCCATACTAGAAAGCTCTTCTTTAATAAGGTCCGCGCTTGTGGAGGCCAGGATACCACGCACCACTGTTTTGAAAGACTTTCACTCTGCATAAGGTAAGTATTATATTGATATTTTCTTTTTCAAGGATACTTATTATTAATCTGTTTGTTGCAAAAGTTTCTGTAATGATTTTGACCATTGCAGGCCGACAAGGTTTCAATTTGAATTCATTGATTGGATGGTTATTTACCACGAACTTGGCAAGAATGGGGTCGCTAACCAAGGGTCCATTATTTTAAATAGTAAGCTAAATATCAGGCAAATGGCTTTTGTCTAAAATTCGGGATGTTGCTGGTAGATAATGACACGTGAGCCAGATGGTTGCCAGACTGTTCTTAGGTGCGCGTAATATACCCACCTTGTGACGTCACACGTATAAGCATTTGCACATTACGATAGTGATTGAATGTATGTATTAATAAATGTCCATGTATAAGTGTAGTCCATGTATGTGTACATTGTTAATAAAATACACACCTGGGGTTCCCAGTTGAATACGTTCGGTTGGTTGCTTAAATAGCTTTGTAGCCGGCCATGTGGCCTGCGCACCTCAACTTTACTTTTAAGTACCATATTATATAATCTAAGAGGAGGCAATATAGTTGTTATAACTAAGCGTAGTTAGCTTATCCAAGTTATTGTTTCACATTGCAGAAAGTGAAGAAAAGTATTTTGTGTTTTTGCAATATCCGTCCTGCTGTTTATTTGAATCCAATTTTGTAAGACACAATTTTTTAAATATTTTATAAATATTAAATAAATTGGTCTAGTTTAGGTGCATCATTAACGTGCACCATTGAGTTTCCAACCTGAAAGCTATAAACGTTTCGCAAAAAGGTGCGCAAAAGTCATTAGAGGTGCACAATAACGAAAATCAAAAGGAAAACAAGTGCAAATTGATTATGGAAATTCTAAGAAGTCACTTCTACCTGAATTCTAAGTTCCTAGTTGCATGACCGGGTAAAACCCGGAAAATATCAATTGGTCGGTTCGCTAGACTTGCAAACAGTCGGCAGTAATTATATTAAGCAGACTAAAAGCAATTAGCGTCTGAGACTTGGCCGAAATAATATATGTATGTGACGACTGCGTCTGGCACAGGTCTGCTGCAAGTCGACTACCTGAGTCGACTGTTTATAGATTAAACTGCAATGGTTGGATGCTAAATATAATAAATATAAAGAGACGGCAACATTTCATATAATTGCTGTTGTGCAAAAAGTTGTGTCAACAGTGTTTGGCCCAAATTCAAGGATTGTTGTTTTTTAGTTTCTTAACATAAATTTAAATTGTAATAATGCAGCTAGAAAAAAAATGATTTGTACTGTGCCTCCTCCCGACTCCATAATTTTGGCAAGTCACTGCAAAGGATAGGAATACGTTTGAGTAATTCTAAATGGGTTCAACAAGAATTTGATTTTTTAAGGGAAGACGATTAAATTACACAAACAACTCTTGGAAGACATGTATGATATATCCTTGAACTTGCAGCTTGACAAAAGAAATAAGTTAAAAAGCTTTGTCGCGCCCACAGTTTAAACGGCTGTGCGGGTTGCGTCTTCTGTGGCGTCTGGCCAAAGCAACAGGTAAACAGGTTAGCCGGCAGTCGAAACTTGCATACATTTACAGAAAGCCATAGAGTGCAATTCCGGAATGGCCGACTACGAGTTGACCTACAGTTGGTATATATAGGTCAAGAGGTAACACATATAAAATATATTTAGGGAATTGGTCAGTTTTTAGAGCTAAATACAAATTTGAACAACACTCAGAAATCACTGACGGCTATTTTCGTGTAGGGTATATATTCAAGTCATAAATTAAATGGTATTAAGCGTGTCATCAAGAAACTCGTTCACAATGAACATCTGCCAAGAACTGATTGGGTAGAACGGTTAACTGAGGGGCCAAGAAACCAGAAAGAGCGTCTACGATATTAGTGGCTCGTTCCAGAAGTTTGGTTTCACGGCGGCATGATCATGTGAAACATTAATATTTTCCTAGAAATATTTTTCGGCCTTTTTTTGTACTGCCTTTATTGATCCCTCCCTTGCACCTTAACTAGTCGTTGTTTATACCCTGTGCCTTTAAAATGTACAAAAACTATATAGGAACTTTGTGTGAAATAAACAGGAGAGGGGATATCAGCTTCAACAGCTTCATTTATCCCTGACCGTCTGTTTTTGAAAGTTCCGTCCCTCAATAAAGCATTTATACTCTTGATGTGGAGAACTTGCTGAGATACTTTTTTCATATGAGTTGTTTAGAAACATATATAATTTTATCTTAGCTTAGTGCAAAATTTTTTTTTATTGAACCGTCTTTAAATAGGAAATCTTTCTTTTTGTGAAGCGAACCGAAAACATGCTGGACATGACAGTCTAGGTTAATGACGCCAATACCCACCGCGTAGTTTTCATCACTACCGCAGCATCATCCCATTCGTATAACGCATGACGCATTTGCCACCAACTGCGAGTGTGTATGTCTCCATATAAAACAAAAATTGAAAGAGTTTTCCAGGCGCGGTGCGAATGACAGCATGAAACTCACACTTATCTCCTCTGAGTCAAATAGTTGCCGCGTGGGCAGTCAGTCCGTGTGGCACAGCTTCATGTAACAGTGTTGGCTGCTCACTGCCAACGTCATGGACAATCATAGACTAGGACGGCTGTGTGGCTGTATGGCTTGTATGGAGCATCCTCAACTTCGCGACCAAACGCAAGCGCTTTTACATGCATCTTGATAAAAAATTAAGAGTCGAGCCGCCATTGCCAGCGCCTGAGATTTATGTAAACAGCACACGGCTATACAAGCTGCTGTTGTTACGGACGTTGGCTGTGGCTGTGCTGCAAACGTTGCAAAACTGCAACTGCTGCAAAGTAGTGGGGAAATGACCAATTGTGTGGAATTCCACATGGCAGCGTTAAAACTGACTGGCTATTCAAGAGGCAGCATCCATAGTCGCAGCATCCATAGCACCACGGACTCATTATAATTCACTTCACACTAAGCGCACAATGTGCCCGCATTATTGCAACGGTTGGTCGATCGAGTTAAGTTTGGGGTTGGACTAAGATTGTGAAGCTAAGGCTCCAGAAATCCGCACAATTCAATCTGTTTAAAGAATGCCGCCTAAAGCATACAGAATTCACTTTTCTTTTAGGCAAGCGTAGTACCGCCAAAACAAAAACAACAACACCAACCACGATGACAACCCGACAACTGGCATGAAAGTCGGTTCAGTAACAACTCGTTTGCATGTGGCATCATCATCATCAGCAAACAGACCAGAGTGAGCCCAGAGGACAGACGCTATGCCAGTGCTGCCTTAATATGTCTACCAGTCCCAGACGCGGACTCCCTTCGGTTTAAGCATATAGAACTGCAGATGCTGCAATTCAAAAGTCAGTTGAAAATATGACACAACTGGCGCCACCGCAGTACCAGACACAGTACAATTTTACCCCACCTCTGCGCATACACTCGGAGACTTATAGGCGTATATACGTATATACGTTGGTGCAGCTGTACATACATATGTTTATGTTGTGACATTTTTGGTGGTCGCCAAGAAAACATTATAGAAATAATAATAAGAATAATTATTATTATTAACTATATATCAGTATAAACGTATTATTTAGAACAGGATTGTTGAATGAATTATAAATTTAATTAAAATTTTACTTATACTTAAGTATTATATTTTTAAATTAATAGCTTTTTAACTTATTGAACATTAATATCTTCTAAAATATTTTTTAACATTTTACTGTACATGGTAATGTTCTTTATAAACATTTTTTAATGCAAACATATTGTGTTTTTTTATTATTATGGATTATGGATTATGGATTCTCCAATATCTGAATATATTTTGTACATAATACTAATGGCAAAAACATTCATGCGCAACAAGGAGAAACACTGAACATTTTGCCATATAGCTTCATTCATAAACACAACGATAAGGCGTCGAATCGAACATGTTTGACGGCGCGATGTGCATATGGAAAATTATAATCTAAGAACATATACATTAATAAGAGAATGACGCGTGACGCTTTAGTTCACGGAAAAATTCAAAAAGCGATCCCGGTCAATAAATTGACCCAGATATACAGGCAACTGAACAGTTAGCTTGATAATTTTACCTATGCTCTTAAAAACAACATGTATTAAGTCATTTTAAGCATGACAAATATACTTTATCTGTCAATTGTATTGCCTCAGACTCTAAAAATGTTTCAAATATGGAAATAACCGAAGTTGGAATATGCAATTCGTTAATTTTTGGAATAACAGACTTAATATTTAAAAAAAAGTATACCAAAATCTACGTCAAAAAATCCGTATGCTTATATCTTAACATTTTTATGATCTATGCATTCTGGCAGTCAGGCGAAAACGGCTAGATTTAATCAAAATGTAAATGCTTCTTTCTGCCTTCTGTCAACTTTAATACAACTTTATCACCAGTGAAAATTAACAGTTTCTTAGGTTAATTAATTAAACTCTCACTCCCATTTTCATACAATTAAAAAAAAATACGTATACGGAACTATCGGTAAGAAATGTTCTTTTTTCATACGATTCGTACTGAATAGTTTGACACGGACTCACCTCTGATTGCAACGCAACCGGTTCGACCGCGTGCTGCTTTTAGTATGAAGCAAGCGTGTTTGGTCCTCTCAAAACGAAATATACTCCCGTGGTTATTAGACGTGCTGTGTTTCTGGCTGTCGGACGTGTTCTGAAAGAATGCGGTATAAAGTGAAAACAATTTAAAAAGTGTTTAATATATGTATATTGTAAATGTATTTACGTCTACGAAAATTGTAAGGCTTTGTAAAGTTTTATTTAAATTTATTTACAACCAATTACTGCATTATTAAATATTAGATATCTTTCATTATATTGATATCTTATCAGTTTCTGTGTTACCATAAAGGAAAATAAATAGTTTATAAAAAAAATTAATTTTCAAACTCGTTCTGTGGATTACGCGTTCCCCGAAACATATATTGAGAAATTCGCTTATTTTAAACATGGAAGTCGTCACAACAGACAAGCTATACATGCAACTAAACACAGCGGAGCTGGAAGCCATCATCAAAAAAGGTACGATACGGATAATTCTGCATACTGTATATATATATGTATATATGCTCAGAAAACAATTAAGCCAATACCACCTGTTGCCTATACTGAGCGTAAAAAAGGGACATATGTTAAATTTATTTTTACCTAAATTGAAACCTCCAACTATTGCCTATAAACTTTTTTGTCTGGCGATGAATTATTTATTTATAAAGTTACTTTATGGTGTGTTGATTTTAGAAAATAAAAATAAAATAATTTAGGTTGATATATGTAATTTTTTTTAATAAAGTTCTTGGAGAAGAAATTTTTCTTAAAGAGGCTTTTGTGGATTTTTAAATTCCTATTCCTTATGGATATTTTAGATTCCTATTCCTTATGGATTATTTTGTGCGTTCAGTCAGTCAGTCAGGATAAACTGTTCTACGTATTATGTAAAAGTTTCTTTTTTAAGTGATACTTAATTTAATATTTGTTTTTATGCACAAACCTATTTTATAATATGTATTTGTTTATTCTTGTTCTCCTGCGTAGTCCTTAATAACAAAAAAAAGTATAAACGTATTACAATAGTTTTATAAAAAAGCTTGCAAAAACATGGTTAACGGTATATTACAATATAAGCCTCAAAACAGCTGCTAAAATATTGTTTCAAAAGCGCTGAAGCAGTAGCAATCCACTGGTCATTTAAATTGGCCACGTATAACTTATGGGCAGCTAAAACCTCTCGGAAAAAAGTTTAACAAGGAAAAATATCGCGTGGTAAGCGGATACCATAAATTTCGCTGTGTACAAACTGTAAATATATTAATTTATAATATATAAGTCATTCTCCAGTAATAATCAGAGAATCGCTTTCGAGGTTGAATAGATATATAGAAACTAATTCCTTGAAGTGTCATAATGCGTTCCCTTCTCATAGTATGGATGTGTTCTTATTTAAACATCTACTGAGAAGCGTATCTTATTTTTAAAGCATTGTCTTTTTGTTCTTGAACTTAGAAAATTCAAGAGTTTTCTTTGGAAGTGGCAACAGTTTTATTTAGTAATTGAATTGCATTATATAAGGTAATTCAAATAACGAACCAACCCCGTGGACTATAATTCAAGCTTTTTTAACCACTGCTTACAAGGCGAATCAACGCTCTTTCTTAACTATTTCATTATTATTTTTGCTCTACATTGTTTACCAGTACCAGTCGGACGAGCATCATTGTAGCAGCCGGCGCCAACCGAAACGGGCGCCGTTTGGCAATCACATTTAGTTTTGGGGTTCAGTTGTCTGTCGCCTCGTGAAAGCCCCCCAAGTCACCCAGCCCTTGACTGTAGCGTATCAGAGTGGGGTAGACTGTCGGCTGCTAGCGTCGTTACGCGTCGCGACAATGCAGCTATGGCAGCCTCTCAGATACATTTCAACGATTTTCTGCAATTAATGCGATTTGACCAGCAGTTAGTAGCCGTAGCTTAGGCAAAACATCTCTCTATATGCTAGGCTGTGAGTCTATTTGTATATTATATATCTATTATCGATTGGGCTGACAATTGACATATTGGCGTTACAAATGATAAAACATTATAAGAGTAGCAAAACATCTGCTGTCGATTCGATTTAAGGGACCGCAACTATTTCTTTATCTACAGCATCCAAACCAATAAATACGTTGTTTCGGAATATTTAGTCAACTAATTTTGCGATGAACTGAAGCCATCTGAAAGAGTTTGAACAATCGAATTAAACTTACAGATAATTAGGTTCACAATTTATACAATGCAAGCAATTGAAGAACTATTGCTCATGTTAAATGTAACATTAACGCAATATACAGAGAAGGTATACTACATGTGATATGTTCTCGAATCAAGATATGTAGTTCAAGTGCACTTTTATTTGGAGTACGTTTAAAAATAATTTATTTACCTTAATATTCAGTTTTAATATGTTTCATTCATAAAAATGACGCGTCATGTTACTATAACAAACACAAGATCATATTCTAATGCGCCTATACTTCGCGCGTAGACCTCTAGTGATAACCACACGCTTCCCACACACGGAACCCTGACAGCAGTCCAACAAGCAGTCAGTGTAGGGCAGACTTTGTCTGATAACCTTTAGCTGACATTTACTATGAGCACAGAGTTTTTGCAGTCTCATATATTTTAAATGTGTCTTTTTAAAATAGGTTTGACTCGCAGTCATTCATTCTTGGAAATAAAGGCCAATTATATCCGAACGGATGATATTTATTTCGCAAAAATCACAAGACAAGGTTTGTGGTTGAAAAGCGCACCATTTTCATATAAAACAACTCAATATAATGCAATGTAAAAGAATATGATAGAAAGTTATATAGATATACACTAACAACAATCAACAATCAAACATAAAACACAAATTAGACCCCACAAAATTTTGGTAATTTTTGTAAATGGATTATTTACTTATATGCACATAAAAAAAAGACAGTAAAATATTTTCCCTCTATCTTACAGATTCAAAAGTGGCAGCAATCCTTTTTGAATATATTATTTTATGTCATTATTTCTCTTGATGCGATGTCCAAGATTACACTAAATACAGGTGTTTTGACTTAAATGTCGACGTTGAGCTCAACATTATCGTTTATCTAAGTACTAAATACATGCAAGCTTATAGGGTACGTGTGTATGTATGTACTTATTTAGCTACAGTTATTTGTACAGCCTGTCTCTGCAGTTGCTTTAGATTCGCTTTGCCGTTTTCTGGTCTAAAATTAGCTAAGATAGCAAAATAATAGGGTTATAAATAGTTGAGTCAACATGCAAATAAACTAAATAAAAAAAAACACAGTCACATGTGTCTGTGCGTGCTGCTGTTTTAGTAGAAATAGAGTGTATGAGTGTGAAAATGGGAAGCTTAAACATCTTTGAAACGCAATGTATGTATGTATGATTTTTAGTAATGTTTCTCTGTTTCACGAATTTATTATCTTTGAGCCTGAATATGTCCCTCAGCCTCATTGTAAAGTTAATTAAGGTTCCAAGAGTCGCCAGTAATAAGCTAAGCTAATGGGATAAGCTCTCCGGAGATAGTATTTAATAGGTTTACTGAAGTGAGTGCTTCTGAATTTGAACTGCGTTTTCTCCAGGCTCCCAAGAATTGCTGTAAACTGTGCCTAAACTTTTTCAATTAAATTGTGGAGGTCAGTGGGAGACAGACCGAATTAACTGGTGAAAACTGGTTTATTTTCGTTTGCGATGAATAACTTGAATTTAAAAATTTTAAGGTTTATTTATTTTTACTCGCTTGTCCGCCTGACTGAAATATGACACAGTTGCTTGCGTTTTCGGAATTTACCAATTAAACAAAGACATGCAAGCATATTTATAAGCGATTGCATTCAAATATGTTTGATCGAAAAATATACCCAAACAGTAACTACTTAATCTCCAAAAATGCACCAGAAAATTGGCGACTTGGCTCGATTGTTTCATAGTCAAAACTACATTGTATTACTTATTTTATTTTAAATATTTATATACACATGAGAACGCCGCGATCGAATACCAGAAGCTACTCAATATTGTGTCATCAGTGTAATAAAAGTTTATTAAGAATGGAAATTAGATTTCTTGAATATCCAGAGGTACTGCCTTTAAGCAGATGGATCTACAAAAAGGCGAAAAGGCAATATCATCTTTGCCAGCTCAGCTTTGCCAAGAGCATATCTTTGTAAATAAAATCGACGTAAATTACACCCTTCTTATGCCCATGCAATAGGAATACAATCCTCTCAGGATTTTGATAAAAGTATCTAAGCTATATTATTAAGAAAATTATTTTGGTAACTTTGAGCCCCGAAACTCTATAATATATGTGTCTACTGTGAATAAGATTATATATTTCGTTGTCTCGTTTACTTTTAGATTCACCCAGTTCCAACGACCGCGACGCTGGCTTTTGTTCCGCTAGTTCAGAAAGCGAAGGCGGCGATGACTTAGCGCTAGAACATGCCCTGCAACGTGCCAGATCTCTTATTGGATCGACGGATGAATATGGCGCAGTCAAAGAAGGTTCCGCTTTGCTGGTCCGCAATAAACGAAAGAGTATGGAGCCATCGAAAGTCGTGGAGCCAATCTTGACGTCAACTAAATTTGCCTCATCTTTGGCCGTTAGTTCATGTATATCAGCGTCGGGTCCGCCTAAAAAGCGAATACGTTATTCTTCTTCAATAGACTCCGCGGTTATGTTGACGCCACCAGCTCTCTTGTCACCACCTCAAATCAGCCATACCAATTTACCTTCTGCTCACGTGTGTAACCCTAGTCAACTGCTGCCACGTGATATAATGCCAAATCCTGCGCACATTTTCGTGCGTCATCCCGGTGTTACTACACTTCATCGCGCATTCGCCCTCACAACGCAGCCAGAACAACAAGAACCATTAGCATTGATAGCAAGAAAGCCGCAATCCAATGACGTTGAAACCACTGTACAGCAGGATAATCCCAATCTCCAGTCTGAAAAGAAAGCCTTGACCCATAAAAAATTACTCGACGCATGCAACGAAACTTCTCCAGAACAAAATATTGAGGACATATGCAAAGCCGACCCCAGTGATTCCCTCTCCAGACCGCAGCAACGGAACTATAAAAATATGACACGCGAGCGCAGAATTGAGGCAAACGCTCGGGAACGAACTCGCGTTCATACAATTTCCGCCGCCTATGAGACATTACGCCACGCTGTGCCGGCATATGCTAGCTCCCAAAAGCTTTCCAAGCTATCGGTATTGCGTGTAGCCTGTTCCTATATACTCACGTTAAGTCGTATGGCTGGCAAAGACTACAGCTCTGACCAATCCGAGCCGACCATTGCTGAGTGTATCGAGGCTATCACTTCAACTATTCAAACAGAAGGAAAGGTAAAACGGAAGAAAGACGAGTAAAGTGGCTTAATTTTAAACTGTGGAAAGACTTTAATGTGACTTAAGGATATTTTGTGAATTTCTTAAGTGTCATCGTCATTAACGTTCCTATGCCGGAAACTAAGTCCATATGCGGCATAACACAATATAAGTTGAAGTCACATTTAACTAAAACAGCTTTACAAATTTTTTAAGCTAGATTTATACAAAAATGTTGCGCTCTGGGGTGATTTTCATAATTGTAAATATATAACACATCATAATAAAATGATATTTGTAGAATATAAAACCAGCTATGTGATCCTATTTTAAACTAGCTTCTAATCTTAAAGTCTATAGTAATTAAGGCCAAATCATGTTCCGTAGTACAAACTGTAAATAACAATATATTCAAAAGTTTTAAAAAGACAATAATCGACTGTAATCAGTCGAAATGAAAATGAAAATGAAAATCTATGACAATATTTGTGCACTTCTCAAAAAACAATGTTATACATTTGTACGAAATATTTTGACTTCAAGCATGCGAGAAATAAAAATTTAATATTAATATATAAAAAATGTTCACGTCAAGCAACATAAGTTTAAATTTTATTGAATTATATGTTTTGACTTGTATATTAGAGCAGAAAAGAAATCAAACTGTATGTTGCATAAGGGAGAAATTTTGGTAACTTATTCCTGTGTAAAAAACACTCTATGCATTACCGATAATCTCATTTTATATATGTTTTAAGTGCCATAATAGCAGAAAGCTGAAATACAAAATACTGAATACAAATTGAATATCATATGAAATATGTTTTTGCATGTGGTTGGGACTGACCCATTACTAACTTTAGTGCGAGCGCACCCAAAAAATTTGATTCAAACTTCGATAGACATGTAGGGGTTATATATTTTTATATACTTATTAATCTTATCAGACCGCAACATGATGGAATAACGGAAGAGAGCGGGAAAGAGAGCTTTTAGGCAACAGGTGCGCTCAGAACGGCAAACGGTCGGTTCATCTGCACCAAGTTCTCGTAAGTTGTTTTGGGACACTAGAACTAGCCAGCGACCCCTTATCATTAACAAAAGTCCTACATACATATATTTTTACCTTATCTATTACCCAAGCACCTTACGTGTTACGATATCGCACTCGTGTAGTTGGTGCATGTGCACTTATCGAACAACCAATATTAAAGAGATGCAGTTTATCTTTCTTAATCATCCATCTACTTGACCTAGTGTGCAATAGCCGGTTTAAATTACATCAGCTTTAGATCAGGTTTACTAGAGCAAGCAGGCGGCTTGTCCAATTTCCGCAAATGTTGTTTTTTAGTCACTTTCATTTTATTATACTATACATTATCGTTGTAGGTTTAATAAGTAAGTTTTAGATTGATATATATTATAAACTTATATTTTCGATAATCTGCCACTCATAGCATTAACATCCCTTAAAGGGGAAAAAATATATTTTATGTAAAATTTATATATTATAATTACAATTTTAACATCCTTTAAAGAAAATTTAGATTGACCAATTGAAAAGCATAGATAATATTTTGCACAATGCAATATTCTTTTGTGCAAATTTGTAGCCTCATAAACAACTTCTATATTTATTTATAAAAAGATATGGAAGAACGTTGTACCCGGGTACAACCAAATGCGTTATACTGAGTTCATAATGCCGAAGCTGCATAAAATGAATAGAAACAGCCTTTATAGGTTTTAGGCTGGTGACGCTAAGGCAGTAACCCAATGCAGTGGTTATTCTTGGTTCACACATGGTTTACATATGGCATTGGTTCCATTTAGGTTTGGGTTTATTTTTCTGGTAACTCCCTTATGCGAGCCCTGTTTTGATAAGCTGAAAAACAAAGATTCATACAATATTTTCGCACCGAATATTTCCACTTTGCGGGAATACATTATTGTATATAAAAACGTAGCTCACTAATTCAGTTAGTTCGCACTAACAGTTTTATATATAGAGTGGTGTTATCTACGGATGACTAAGTCATTAAATAATTTTAAAAACATGACATTTGCTATTTAGATAGATAGTTAAAGCAGGCATATTATTTTGAGGCGCTATATTGTTTCTATTTAGCGGGATTTAATCTACAGAATATTGCTTATTTTTGAATATCTACTTTTAAGCAGAGCCTCTTATTTTACAATAGTGTTCATTTGCTGCTTAGCTTTGTACTTCATTTGAATAAAGTATATTTTATATATTTAACATAAGCTTTAGCTGATGTAATTGTTGTATATGATTGCGGGGCCATGGGCGATGCCTGTTTTTGCATGAATATTTATTGCTAAATAATAATTAATACTTGTAGAAAAAATTACAAAGGCCTGAATACCGCGCAAATTTACAAAACACAATAATAATAATTAGAACTTAAAACTTTCAATAGCGTAACAGGGGCGTAACAGAGTTTATATATATTATGAATATGGGTAAAAGGGATATTCAATATATTATTTTATAGAATATATAAGTATATATGGACGCTTTATCGAAAGAAACAAAAATACGATGTTAACTGAACCAAGCCTTGCAGACTTTTATTAGTAAGAAAAGTGCTTTAGTCGAAATTTATCAATTAGAAGATTCCCTGGTCCCAGATCCACAACGTACCTTCGTTTTTACTTTGATTCATGTGGATATACCATATTTGAGAATCTTTTACATCAAGCATCGGCCATTTAAGATCTGGGTTTCATTTCGATCTACCAAACAAACTTCAAACAGTTTTTCAAATACTTGCATGTGCTACACTGTTGGAATACGCTTAAATTTATTTAAAAGAAAATATAAAAAAATAATGAAATAATTGTAGCATTCAGCAAAAGACATCAAGATGAATGAAACAAATCTTGCATTTAAAATACTTAAAAACTAATTTATATTCCGTCAGCGCCACGAATGAAGAGAATCGCACGGTCAGAGAGTTCACTGAATAAAACAAAAAGTGTGCATTATACCAATGCATCCGCACGCCGATTCTTACCTATATTAAAAAGGCATTTAAAACTCCTTCATACTCGTACATACTTTTGTCTTCCAATCGAAAAAGTTCATATATTTTGAAGCATACAAACTCTATACACTTCTACGGTGATTCTAATGTTATCTAAAAAAATTAGCATTTGTATAAACAACTGAAACAAAAATTATGACAGGTCGCTAGATCACATGTTGCGTTCGCGATGCGAAGTGGGTTTAGCAGTAGAGAATCGAGATGATTTTGCACAAATATAAAGCAAATATTGTCTTAAAATAGCTACATATATCAATGGTTGCGGTATTTTAAAGCGTGTATCACTCGATTTTTGGGTCTACAGCGAGTCTCAACGCCTTTAGAAGTACGGGGGCGGACTAATCATGGTGATACCATGTGGACAATGAACGTGAGTTTTCAGTTAACGCAACTGGCAGTAGCTTCTTGTTCATACGAAAATAAAAGAGCTTAAAATAACTCGTAGCTCAATTCAAATTGAGCTATAAAAAACTTACTAATTATTTTTATTATCATTAAACTAAGATTCAGATTATGTGAATTTTGTATTAAAGCAGGCAATCTGTGACATAAATGGTAAGAAAGGTGGCCTTTGCGACAGTATTTTCCACGCTTCAGATTTGATAGGTCAAATTAATTTAAAAAGTAAAATTGTTTCTAAAGCGCATGCCCAAAAAACATAGCATGAAAACAAAATTAAATTGCAGAAGAATTCTTACGCCTAAAACATACGAACCTTTGAATGTGCAACGTTTACAAATGTATATACATACATATGTATGTATGTATATAGCCATGCCATGTGTATGCATGTGTATGGTGGCCCAACAGCTGGTGTCGCTTAGTTAAAAACAACGCAAAAGCAAATTATTTGCATACTGACGCTAAATTGCACGCCAAGTCGAAACAGCCTGGGCAGGGGCTAGACAGCAGTGGGGATGGAGTCGGCTTGTGCATCGGAACGCACGAACCATTGGCGCCCGCGAGCAATGCACAAGTGACATTCTTAAAATAAACCAAATGCGAATGCTCTTGCAAACCGTTTTGGACTGGCATCTACCCTATATCGTCTACTTATAATGCATTGGGCACATTATTAAACGAATCTGTTTTATGGTAAGCCCTCGGTTTCAATTTAACAAGATTTCACTTGAAGCTATTGCTTTTTATGGTTTTTTGTTATATGTTTTAATCTTTTTATATGCTTAATATTAATACACTTTTTTTATTGTTTTATTTATTTATTTTTCATTCTTATTATTTCATTATACCCGTTTTAATCGGTGCTAGGTACAAAACGGACTGAGGCCGACTGAAAGAGTCGTTGCCTTGCAATTTTTGACCAAGCGATCCAATACGAAAAAAAAACGATGTCTTTGGCTATTTTTTTAGAGTATCCCAAATTTATGAGAACAAAGCTATCCCATCCCACCTGTCACTGTATCTATTGGCGAATTTGAGAGTATTTCAGGCAGCTCTTACTGAAGTCCGACCATAAACAATTAAGTATGTTTTGAATTGGGTCTATGGCAGAACAGTGGAGTATTGAGATATTTCAGATTCAAGCGCCAAGTGAACCGAACTGCCATTAGAATTGCGTCATGAGGCAACCATAGTACATGAACCCCACATTGTGCCCAATTATCACGAAATTGCCTGTAATCTTCTAGCATCGCCTTCTTGGACTTGTTGCATTTTTTACGTTTGTGACCGGCGTAGTAGACAGAAACTCAATTTGAGATTTGAGTAAATAGGAGGTGAGCATGCGCGCAGACATAAACCAGATGTAGCCTTGACGCCAGCTATCTTGTCTATGCCACAAATATTTGCCAGTTCATCCATCAATGTGTAAATAATTTATTAACGGAGCCTTTGTACCAAATAGAATTCGCAGAAGGCTTTTAAAATGTTGAAATTGTCTAAAACAAGTATTCGAAATACTTAAATAGATACCATTTCTACGATTTAAACATTTTAAGGAGCGTGTTTACTGTTCGATATATAAAAGTTGTGCAGTCTATTTAGTATGCGTCCTGATCGTCGCACGATTGACTTAGGTATACACAAGGAATTTATAGTCAGAAGTCAAACGAATGTAACACCAAGTCACTGGCGCCTCTTCAGTTATAGCATTAACCCTGTGCCGACAACTTTGCGAATTGCTGGTCATCAATTTTGTCCAACAGCCAGCGCCAGACCAAAACCGCGCCGGGACTACTAATTGTGCGAGAGCAACACCTGGTTGCCCGGCAACCAGAACGTAAATGTACCTGTACCACGCAGGTAAATGCACAATACCGGAGCACTCAATCGCAGCGTGGATTAAGATTCCACCCACATAGTACATACTTCTGCCCTTATTGCATAACCAACGAGTATTGTCGAGACGAGGCGAGGCGAGGCGAGCCTAGAGATGCCTATCAGCGCCCCATAATTTACACGTCTACGCTGCTGCCAGCTGTGGCCAGTTGCTTCTATCCGTACCTGGCTGGTCCAAATGGAATCCTAGTCGCAGCAGAGAACACATGCGCAGTCAATTGGCATCTGGTTTAAGTGTGTCCACGCAACATGCCACAGCTTAAGCCCAACCCCTTGGTGTTTTCCCCTCTATGTGGCACTTCGCAAATGAAATATAGTATGTGAGGCTTGACAGAGCTAAGGTTTAAATTTTCTTATTTTTGTTGGATGTATGCAATTAGTAGCGGTATTACGTAGGTTCGTTAAATGAAAATTATTATTTATATAGCATTTTTAAAATATTCGGGCACCTTCGGAATGGCCGATAATCAAAAGCACTTTTAAAGAAGTTTACAATGAGGAACGTAGCACATTCTTTTAGTAGTAGCTTTAATTTAACTATAACTTTAGAGTAAACGAATATTGGCTCCAATTTACGTTTCTTGGTCAACCTACACATTTGGCACTGTCATATGGACAAAAGCATATTCATAAACGGATTTGACATAAGCTTACATGTTATGGATATATAAATGCAACCAGAAGCTGACATGCCCAGGATGCGCATCGCATTTGCAACGAAGGCCAACAAAAGTGTTAAAAACTCACATTATACTCATGGGCTAAATAAAGCAAGCAAAATCAAAGCAAACAAAATCAATAAAACAATGTTGTCGCATCGAAATCGCTGGAATATTTGTTTTATCCTGAACCGAAAATAAAGGCATAAGAATGTTCAAATCAATTAAATTCGACTTGCAGATACCTCTTAACCCTGATAATTGTTAAATATATAAGAACTACTTATTAAATTTGGTGTCTTCTGCATACAGACGGTCAAGTCCCAATTAACTTATACTTATATGCTGACCAAGAAAATGTTTTTATATATTTTATACTATCAGGTATTCACTTATTAGCAATTAAACATAATGCGCCTCACAAATGGTGTGGTTACAGGGTATATAAAAAAGAATCACGTGGTAAAGAAAAACACAGAAACAGCAACTAGTTGCTGGCGGGCGAAACGCCGAAAAAGGATGCGAACGATGTGCCCAACTACCATATAAAAATATGCAATCAGACGAGTGAAAGATTGATCTCGAGCGATATTCCAAGAAACCGGGAGCTTGAGCAGCAGTCGACGCTGTCGGTCCCTTCGACCTACACACTTATGCAATGATTTTTGGAACGTTGCAGGATCAGACTCCAAGTTTGCAGTAGGGAACAAGTTTCGGACCGTATTGTGAATTTATCGCTTACACGAAAAGGCAACTTTAGCAGTAGCGTTAGGCTTCAGAAGCGGCACAATTTTATTCTGTTTTAATGTTGCTGAATCGAAGAAGCCATCCGAAGTTGAGGGGTTGCGGCTATGGGATACTCTGTTTGCATTGTAACACTTACAATTTTGTTCAAAAGGTTTTCGTAAGCGGTAGCAAATTTGTTCGTTAAGACTATGAGACTTGATCGGGCGCAGGTATACTCGTATATAGACATACACATATAAAAAATTTGCCTTAATTGTATTCGTTCTTACAGAGAATCAAGCAGAAATGCACCAAACGAATACACTAAAGAATTGAGAACAAAAATGGCAAAAAAAAGGGGCAAGGAAATACTGGTTTTTAGCTTCATCCTTTATCCCTAACTCGCTAGTTGATTGTCTTCTAAATTTGGAAGTGTTGGCTTTCCACCGGGCAGGTGAGATTTTTGGTGAACAAATAAGCCAAACATTTACTAACAGTGTACATTTAATTCTCACTGTACTCACCGGACATCGAAAAAGCACGTGCCACAGTTGTCTAACCAAAATACTCAGTTATACCCTCGTGTATACCCGCGGCACACGTGGAGGAGGGAGACGCAAATATGTAAGTCTTAAATTCCACAATCACAAACCATGGAATATTTTACTTAATCCTTTAAATATTCAGACATAGCCCATTTCCGCACATTCAAGTCACAAAATCCTATCTCTCACACAGTTTAAGTAAATTTACGATTAAGATTATGATCCTCCTACCAATGTTTTCATTAACCAACTAATTAGTAAGGCCTAACAATCTTTTTAAGGAACAAGATCAGCTGGGGTCTTGTCAAAACGTGTCCTTGAATCTGCCGCATTTGTTAGTTAGCACGTTATTAGTTCTGACAGTTTCTTAAATTTACTCACTATGAGTAAAGCAGAGCGCACCGTTGAGTCCAGGGGATTAGAAAACGACTGCAAGACTCACATCACAAAAACTGATTGATTTAATGTGGTTTTTTATGTTATTTTTTATACCTCAGGTATGGGTATAGATGCTGCTTCTCTCAAATATCTGCGCACCCATGCCGGACAGTTTTTCGATGACTTGTTTTTATTTTTTTGGACGGCTTGCAATTCGGTCGGAAAGTGGCTATTATTTAAGACTGGGATATTGCGTTATATGGGAAACAAGTTGCATTCCGATGACCATTTCAAACAATTGACAGAAGCAGCTACTGGTGCGGCGGCAGCCGGCAGAGAGCGAAACCTCAATTGAGGTTTCATTTAGAATGTGGCCGGTGGCGGTGCCGCACTGCGGAGGCATTGATTGTACCGCGTTCTGTGAGACTGTGCTACACAGATGGAATATTGATAAGCCCTTGACCAAGCAAATAATGGTAACACCGACTAACTTTTGCGTCTGGCTGGCTAATCGTAGGCCATTGACCACAATGACGACTCCAACACGTAGTCATCTGGTGCACAGCCCGATTAAATTTAGTTTTTAAAGATAAATTCTAAATATATACACATGCATCAATTATTTTATGTAGTTACTCAAAGTCCCATTCCAAAAAGGCGTTTATTCAAATTTTAGGTGCTACTACTTATTTAACTGCAGTGTAAATTCGTACACTCTTGAATTGCGTAATAGGACTCATTGAAGTGAGACATCAACATAACACAGAATCAACCTTCAATCAATGCAGCTAATAACGTCATCAGTAGTGACAAATTACAGCGATGACCGAGCTATGTACAAAATGCGAAAACGGATCAAGAAAACTTATCAGACGGCGTCCAGTAGCAGCAAGCAGCATAAAAAGCATAAAAAATTCATAATTAATAACATCTCGAAACAGCAAAAAAAAAGGTTCATCAGTAGCCAATACTCGGAAAACGAAACCTGCAGTAATTGAAACAAGCACGGGACGATCATCGAAGGACAGTTGTGTCGAGCTGTTGGTCCATTTCGACATACATATAATATGATTCGCGCGACGACATTTTGATTGCAGAGGCGGCAAAGCGAACAACATTTTTAAAGGTAGCAGCGGTTGAGTTTTTGGCCGCTGCTTACCATAAACGCCTAATTAATTCTGAGTTTGATTAATTACAAAAAAATGGGTGCCGCCAGCCAACCTACATGACGACCGTAATCGCCGGGAAGACCATCTTTTGTAGTCGAGACTTTACCGATCGATTTCGGCAATTTTAATATGCAGTACTTTATGCAAAAAGTGGGAGGGGAAGCATTTTAGTTCAACCTTCTAAATTGCCGGTCAAATGTAATTGCCCAAGTAATGTTCAATTTATCCTTGTTATAACTTTATTCAATGCAAACAGTCTGATTGCCTGAGCCGTGCTACAAAAAATATAAATTATTTGAACAGGTAGAGAAGAACGTATATAGTAGTCGGAACGTTTAACTAAGCAAATACTAAAGCCAAAGAAGACCGCTGTCGGACTGCATTGGACTTGCTGCATTGGATCCACTGGCGGCAGTGATCCACTTCATTACCAAAACAGACGAAAAATGCGTGGCACGTTCGAACTTGAACCATAAATAATATTAATTTTTTTTTGCCAGCGACAAAGCGACTCCCTTTGGCAACCTTGGAAAATATTTAGCGTCTGTCTACTTGACGTTTTCGGCTTTGCCCATTTTGATAGCAGTTTTTGTTGCACATGCCTAAACAATGTCAACTGTCTTGCTCAACACATGCAGACATAAACGTCAGTTAAACGCAGCAGGCCCACAGACACAGCATCCGAAACTGGCAGGAGGCGTCTCTTTAATCGATTATCATTTTTAATAATCAATTGAATCTACACAATCTACTGTCCACCTGCATTCTTATTATGGGCTGCGCTTGACTTGACATCACGTTGACATTTATGAGTGGAAGTGGAAGCGCCCTGCAGTCACCGTACCAGAGACCTGTTTAAAGTGCGCTGTGCTATTTGCTATTTTAATTGCAGCAAAAATACGTAGTAAGATTATTATATTAATTTTCGCTCATTTGGGGCTGGTGTTTATTCGGTGAATGATGTGGTTAGTTAGCGAGCCAAGAGCGGGATAATAATAATCACTAGGTCCTTATTTTACATTTTGTCGACACTGCAAGTAGCGTTTGTCTTCTTGAGCTGAACACTTGTACCGCATACAATAATTAAAATTCTTTTGAAGGTGATCCGAATATATTTTAAATCCATTTTTCATTTTCATATAACCGGAAACGACTAACACTGACAAGAGAATGGCCTGCTGGGCAAACAGATAATTAAATAAAATTAGATAAATATTTTAGATTGAACTCACTGGCAGGCCTCGGCGGAAGCTTGACCCGTTCAACGACAACACTCCAGAGCTTAACGTCCCCCCGAATATTAACCATATCTATATCTGCGGGATTCATCTGATGTTTAAATGTCAGAAGCGAATAGCTGTTGACAAATAACTCGTAAAAATTCTTCCGACAGGCGATTATAAGAACAAATGCCTTGCCTGGACCCAAATGTGTATGTAATCGTGTTACTTCACGACTCACCCACGTACCATTTATATAGGCGCTCCTAGTAATAATAGCCTTTCCCACCTTGGCACGACTGCTTCGTAGGAAATTGGGACTAAAAAATAATGATACTGTTGGCTGCGGCCAGATATTCTGACCACGCTGTAATGTCACACTAAAACTTTGAGGCATAATACGAACGCGACCTTCGATACGCAGTACATGACCATCGGTAAATTTTTCGTCATTTTCAATTCGACCATAGAATGGTACGGTTAATTGGGCTTCGGGATTACGGCCACGCTCGAGATATTTGGGTGGAGCATCAATGTGCAACCAATCGAGCGGCATGCTGCTATCACCCTCAAGCGAAAAATCCCTGAAAGGTTCGTCGATGTATTGTATAACGGCGGTCGCACTATGGTTGACACGAATTGGATATTCCGTCACATAGAAGATGTCAATGACCATGTCAGATACATCACCGCGCACATCTACCCCGGTTAGCCACCTGTATGGCATACGGTAGTTATACTGTGCGAAGTGAAAGCCATTTACCGATATATAAAACGAATTGTCTGTCAGAAGCACCTGCATCCAAAAGGTTTTACCACGTTTCAGCTGAAAAGGTAAATTCGATGAATTTTCCTCTGGGCCCCACTTGCCCATTAATCGCGAATTGCGTACGATGTAGTTCTGTGGTAGGCGGGCTCCGATCTGCAAAACGACGTCGCAGGTATCACATCGTTTGTTTTTCTTCTTAGTCAAAAAGTCGATAACAAAGTGCTCGCAGTCGCTAAGTATTAGTCCGTGAAAGAAAAAGCAAAGCCCGGGCACTGGTGGCTCAACCAGCTTGAACTGTTTTCTTCGATTGGCAGCGCTGCGCTCCTCATAGAATATGGACATAGCATCCAAGTCTCGCCGTAGGGCAATGCTGCGAGCGCCCTCGTAGATATTCATGGCCTTGCAGCCGCCTGCGACTGTTATGCATGCTCAAATAACGGCCTCTCTAAAAGTAGCGTGGCGGGTTTTATATATTTTACCGGAATAATTTTGTCGAGTGTCATGTGAAACAGTTTAAGTCAAATAACCAAGCAACAGTATAAGGGAACTTTTTTTGATTTACAAAGTGTAGTTTTTCCATTTTTTTTACTTTAATGGAAAAGTTCTTTAAATTTGATAAACAAATAACATTTTATTTAAAAATGTTAAATTGAACATTAAGGTTAATAACTTAAACTGCTGAAGTATGCACAGTATTGTAAGTATTTGTTAAGCTTTGTATCATAGTAATAACAAAATTATTATAATAATTGTTTATAACTTTAGGGATGCAGCTTAGTATGTCGTAGGAGTTTAAATAAAGTAAGCCACAAATTTCAAAGCAATAAGATTTAAAGAAATAAGACTTGCTCCTTCAAATATGAAAATAATGCGACAATGCCAAGGACCAATACGCAGGAACTAAAGCAAATTTATAATAAAAGTAAATATGTTCAATTATTATTCACCAAATATATGAACACATCAAGATTTTTATCTACAACTTTGAAATATACATACATATATACATACTTTCCCACATGTGCATTATGTATGGGACAACAATCGTATATAGAACAAGGTACGAGGATCCTCTATGTCGTGTGTTTTTAAAACAAAGTATACTTGTAATTTGTTTTTTAATTCTTAAAAATAGGTTTGGTGTTACTTTCACAAGAACATGATAACAATATTAACAAGGAGTAGCGATTGTTTCAATACTTATTCATAATTCACATTTAAAGTAAAATAAAAAGATTAGTGCATTGCTGGTTTATATTGATATTCTGGCTCACATAACAAAATTTACTAACATCCTTACACATTGCTTTTTTACACACGTTTTGCTTAGATAATTTTACTTAAAATACATTTCCCAAATGGTCCAAAAGCTTATTATTGTCACTAAAGGCAACTGGTATAACTTAGGCTTTTGAAAGAAAAAAAAAAACTTTCAAGGACGTGCTACATATTTCATAACCTAATACTCTTCTGTATAAATAGGATTATGATAGATACGCACATTTTTTCCCTTAATCATTGGATTTGGTTCTAGTGTCACATTCCAGAGCTTTACATCACCCTGAATGTACACCGTGTCCACAATATCTGGCTTAACATGAAACTTAAATTCAGTAATAAATTTATGGTTAACATAGACTTCAAAAGAATCCTTGGAGCAGACAATTGCTAAGCTGAATGTACGGCCCGGTCTCAGGTTTGTGTCCAGTTCGGACCGTTCTTCTTGAGCCCAGCTGCCATCATACCAAGCGTTACGGCAAACTACCGCTTTACCTATGGCTCCACTGCTCGTTTGCGAAAAACGTGGATTCAAATGGAATGCAATAATGGGATGTGGCCAAATATTCTGACCTTGCTGCAAATTTATGTAAAATGAATGTGGCAACAGACGTACACGGCCCTCAATCTTTAAGCAACGGCCTTCTTTTAATGATTTTGGTGAAATTGCGCCGTAATATGGAAGCGTAAGACCTTGATCTGTAGAATCGTGGCAGGTTTTTGATGAGTTGTCCGACATTTTAGCGGGAGCACTAATTAGACACCACTCGTGGGGTATACTTATAATCTCCTCAGCATTGCCATCAACCTCGTCCATTTCCGCAGAAAGATGCTCCTCTATAACTCTTGCCGCTGATTCTTTCATGACGTTGTGGATAGCTCTGAACTATAGTACGCTGCATTTCCACTTCCTCCACGTCACCTTTGACTTCAAGATGTTTAACACCGCTGTAGGGTACGCGATGCGAGTACTCAGTAAAGTGATGGCCATTTATCGATATCATGTAACAAACGTCCGTAATGAACACTTGAATAGCAAATCTATCCCCACGACGGAGTAAAAACGGCAGCGCTGAGGACACTTCCTCACGGCCCCATACATCATGGACTTTGGTGTTACGTACAATATAGTTTTGAGGAAGGCGGGGGTTGATGTGTAGTGCGACATCCCGTGATTCATTTTTGTACATAAAATTAATGGAAAATCTGTGGGTATATATATTATTTTAGTAAACGACAGACGTATATGATTTATCCGAGTCAGTCACCGCTCGCAGTTGATGGCAATTTTTCCGGTGAAGGTAAAGCTAACGCCTTCGCAGAGTTGGTCAATTTCATCGGTACAATACTTGGGCTGCGCATCAGAGTATTCATAAAAGGAAGCCTGAAGTGAATATTAAATTATGTATTGTTAATATTTAAATTATCTACATTACAATGTTGCCTAGCTGTTCACTTCTGCGTTCAAAGCTGAATATATCAAAAATAGTTAACATCGACATTTCAACAATTCAATGTGCAAAACAATAAAATGCCTACTGTGTTGTCTTAAAACTACTTTTTATTATAGTAAGAGGATAGTATTTATCGTTCAAGGGTTTAACGTATGTCTACACCTACACAAATTGTTTTAATAATAAAAATAACTGTACTATTGTCAAAGTATATACCATATATCATATAAATAACATATGTATTTTTAATTTATAATGATTTTAAACTTGATAAACAGAGCACAGAGATATTCATTTGCAAGTTCCACACATTTATAGAATATTTTAAGTATATTATAATTATCGTTTAAAAGCTAGTCCTTGACTCACTGCTTACCTCATCCAAACCACCCTTTCTTCCAGAATGGCAACAACTAAACAGTTTTCTGCACAAAATCTTAAAGCACATCTCTAAAATTGTTTAGTTATAGATGCGTAAATATTTAATCACAGCCAGGCTTAGAACAATTGGCTAACGCTTTATGGATTTTATGATGTATATATACTATACATATACGTACATATATATAGTCTTAAAGAGGTTTTCCCGTTTTAAGTAAACAGAGTTGTACAAAAGTAAAAACAACTTTTTGTATACGAGGTCAGCGAAGCCAAAGTGCATATATCATATTAAATCTTATATTATCACAGTTATTATTTTGCTTCTCATATTTTGTTATAATCCCACTACATAGATTTTATAGTTTGTTTATTGAATATTCACTGCTATAGCAATTGTTTCTACTTATAATAATGTCTCACATTACGCTGAGTCTCGCCCAAAATGAGAAAAACTCAAAGCAAAAGCGCAGTGTTGAAAAGCTTATTCATATACATAAGTACATATGTAGGTTGAGCATGAAGACGTGAGTAAAATATTAATGATTGATGACAATATTGTTAAATAAAATAATAAAATATAAAAATATGCATAAACATTAGAAAATAAAAGTAAAAGCCCTTTCATGAGCGTAATGACAAGAACGTAGGGTGAGACTATTGTGTATGCCACGACTGTAGAACAGCTGTGCAAAAGCTCACAAGCTTCTCTCCGTTAAAATGAGAAGGAGAATAAGTGACAGAAAGCCCGATAAATGTCAAACAAAGAAGCAACCACTGAAACTTGCTCTCATCTAAACTCGGACAATGTCTGACAGACATATTCAATATAACAAGTTGAATAATACGTAATTGAAGAATGAGAAGTCTCAACGGAGACCATTACAATACCATATGCATATACGCGCATACACTATTTATTTACTAAACACAAGAAATGCTTACGCTTGTCTCTTACGTACATTAAAATCCATACCATCTACTATTTCGATATCACTCAAAGAATCCGCTTGCCGATGGTCGAAATTTTCAATGGCTTGGTAATTCGTCGTCGCTTCAATAGCTGCAAAATCGATGTCCGTTGCCGCAGCATGTTGCATGCTTTCTATTGCGTTATAGCCCGATAGGCTCGTATACTGACGCAACCAGTGTTCTCGACAGTAAAACAAAAACAATCGCAGTCGACGCTTTGTTTGGTAATATTGTAGGCTTCGTGCGAAATTAAATTCGTTATGCCAAAATGCATCCGACAGATCGTAGAGTTCGCGTATTAACAACGTGATTGCAGTCATACTAACCGGTTGACAGCGAGCACGACAAAAGTTCTCGATTTTGAGATGCTTAGAGCTTGCACTCAATGTGTTCGCTCTGCCTCTTTTTTTCTCTCTCTCTCACTTTCTGCTTTTTTCTTGTCGAGCAAACGTTTGTAACTGTATGTATATAAGTTAACACATATGTATGTATTTTTAAATTTGTATATCTCTCTGGAATTTTGCTGAACACAAGCAAACGTGGTGTGTTGGGTACTCTCCAGATTAATCTTAGTAAAAACTACACGGTACCTCCAACAAGGAACTATACACTACACTGTAAAGTTATCGACTGTTTCATACTTATGATAGTCCATACATAAATATGTATGTTGTTTTTCTCTGATAACGCCCACACGAATTTATATAAATAAAATATATGTACGTATTGCAAGATTTTGACAAGATATCCCCTACACTTCGCGATAATGTAGATATTTTACTATACCGATTTTGTTGATATATAGTACTTACATCATCAGAGTTTACATGTAAATTATTCTCTTCATCACTACTGTAACAATCCGCTACACGTTTGCGTTTTCCACAGCAGCAGCTCATTGAATCGCCTACACCGTCCACTCTTTCCAAAAAGTTTTACTATCGAATGTCTTCAAAAAAGCCTCTTATCTGTGGCAAAAGCAACTCGTAGTAATATCACAAATAGAAGATAAATGATTGAATGTGTGATAGAATGAGAACATTTGAATGTATAAATATGGGCATGTATATATGCAACGTAACATTACAATTTTCTACTACGGTTCCCTCTCCTTTTGGGAGAAGGCTTGCAAAAATGGCAAACTCTTATTGTTCGAGCAAAAAGAAAACAGCAAAATAAATTCAAAGTAATAGTCACATTAAATTTGAATTTCCCTCGTTTCTATACAACCACTGCTATTCGCGAATAATGTTCAACTGATGTTTTGGTTATAATTATTTTGTCATTATGCGTATGTACATTTTCACATACATACATACATACAAAACACAACGCTAAAATCTACTCACGGGTTCTTGTGAGGCCGTGAGATCATATACATACATACAGCCGTGATCTATTCTTTCTCTTTACTTATTCCATTTGTTGCGCTACACCTGCGATATCGGGGAAAATGCAAAGATAGCTCGCGAAATAACTGATATACGACATGCCGAAATTTAAATACCCTTGTTAACATAGCAAATATGCGATATATTATAAATATATGTATATATTTAAAAGTGCTTTCATATAAAAACCCTTTATCTGTCTGATTGATTTTATAAATGATTGTGCTACAGTTCGACGATAAGATTTTGAAGATCGCACTTATATCTTAAAAATAAATATATATATATATATATATATATATATATTCTTCTTAAATTTTAAGCAATAAGCTTGGATTGGGTAAGGCCGGGATATATATATATATGAAAATTTAAGAAGAATTCTAAAACTCCAAACCCAAAGTTCAATTTTATATAGATATCAAACACAGATGCAGGAATCAACGTTTTCTGCCGTGGGGAGACGCTTGGAGACGAAAAAAACTCGTCAGTTTAACCTTTAACCTGCGGTTTTTATTTAAGAGGGTTGGAATTTGAGAAAAATAAGTATGAAGTAGATAGCACAAAATTAAAACTTCGCTAAAAGTATCTTTAATGTGAAACACATCTCAAATTACTTCGTAATCTGCCATACTTCCGGGGGTAATTACCCACAATCGCGTTTTAGAGTACACCTCCATTACATAAGGTCACTACAGTAAAAACTTTACTTTTCAATCACCAATTACTCACTCAGGGAAAACAGGTCTACACATATATTTTTAGGGACTGGGACTTAAAGAGGAAAGGATAATTCAATCAGGTATCAAACAAAGCCTAACAAGTCTTGAACCTCTCTGCCGCACTTCTGCTATGTGGATAAATATTCAATGTTTTAAGTCTTAAGCTTTAATGGTGGCAAAAAACAAACGACAGCAAAAGGAGATTGCACAACGTTAATATAGTCTACTCCACTTTACAGAGTATGAAAATTAGGCTTTGCAACAATATACATTAGTTGTTAGTCTTTAATAAACTAAACTAAACTAACCAAGTTTTTTTTATAAAACGAACTTAAAAAGTATAGCTAAACGACAATTAGAATATACCCATTTCCGTTTTGCAACAGCATTTTGTTAAGAATTTAATAATGCCAAAGAAAACAACATTTAAATATTTTTTTTTATATAACGTGATTGCTTATAAGGACAATTCATATATTCAACTCTTGTTGAATAATAGTTAAACTATTTACGAATAAAGTACGTATATACTGTGTACACTGCGTCTTAAAGAAATATGAAAAGTGTTAACAATATCTGCGCATATTTTATATGCCAGACGAGAGCGCGAACAGTTTATAATTAAAACTGTCATGCTCAACAATTTAACGGTGCCTGGTCGATCGCCTCCCCATGGCATGTTGTGACTTTGGAGTCGACAATGCCTTCTCGCCCACAGGAGACTTATAATACTTGGACATGGTTTTGCTTGTGCGCGTAGGACGATTAACATGATCGGTGCTTTTCTCTGATTCAGTTTTCAAAGGTAAATCATCGTCTTCATCCCATCGGTCACTTTTCCTTTCTTCAGCACCTGAGTCTTCGTCATTGCCATCAGTTTTTGATTTATTACGATTTCTACGGTTTCGTGACGACGAAGAGCTTACATCCGTGCGTTCCGATTTCTCGCTATTATATATATAATATATATTTAAATTAATATAAAAAAAAAGGAGATTGGAAGCAGTTGTTATACTTACTCCTTGACCGACAAACTGTTTTTTTCTGCATTCTTTGTCTTGCGCTTTAATAATGCCAATTCGCGCTCAGCAATAGCCTTTTTGTGTTCCTCCGAAGAGTCACCGGCAACCGGTTTTGTAGTCGAATCCGCCATCTGCTTTACGGGCTCTTCTTGCTTAACGCGCTTTAGCTGTTGCTGCTGTTCCTGCGCCTGTTTTAACGATCGCTTTAATGCACTGCGCAACGTGTCACGGGAACTTTCCGTTGGGGCGTCTTTGCCCGGCTGCGGCAGGCCTATAGCTTCCAAAAGTTTTTGGCCTAGCGCAGACTTAACATTTGTTTTACGTGCGCTGGTTGGTTTGGCGATGTTGGCAGCTGTGTCTTCAGTAGCACTTCCGAGTTCTAGATTACTGCTGCTGTTAATGGGAATAGCTTCCGGAACTGTGCTGGAAGGTGCTTGTGGTGCTTCCATTGCGTGCTGGTTAGTAGAAGTTTCATTGATTTGTGAACGATCGGCAGTGCAGACAGTCTCCTCTGTGACCTCGTGTTGTTCACAGTCAGTCTTGCAAGTATCTTCATCTATTTTGGGTATGGGAATCTCTTCTCTGCTTTTGGTTTTTGGACAACTTTGCTTCGACGCTTGCACAACGGCCTTGCGCCGCTTGATGATGGGCCGAGTTACAGGGGGAGGATCAGCTAATTGGAGTGGCATCGGGAAGGTCGAAATATCACCATCACCATTAGGTGCTGGTGGAGTCGTCTCCAGTAATGGTTGTGGTTCAACAAGAACAATATCTTCTAAATTCAGGGGAGTGCTTGTCGAGGCACTACGCCGACGTCGAATCGGGCGCTGGCTTTTCGATGCCTGCTGTTGCTTTAACATAGAAATTAGCGCTTCGTTAATCACATCAGCTGGATTTTGGCCAAACTGTGAGATTAACATGGCGTTAATGTTGAGCAATTCGTTGGTAACATGTGCGGCATTTGATGTGCTTGCAATGTCTGCAGTGCTGGATTGTCCATTTGCACCCAATTCACGCATACGTGACTTTCGCTGCGGTCGCTTTGAGTGAGAGTCCACTGGTTTATTTGTTAATTTTTGTGGATGGTCCTGTGGATCTGTTGGACTGGATGGCACCAATTGTACCGAAGTTTCTGGTGGTAATTTATACGGCATCGTGCAGTCTCCTATCGTCTGTAGATCCGTTGCTGCTGACGGACTTGAGCGTGGTGAAGGAGTCTTATTAGAATTAGCGGATGGATTTGGACGCTGTTGTTGCACAATTGCCATCATTGGACCTAGGTATGGGCCCAGTAGCTGGGTCAGATCGTTATCTTGCAAAAGGTTGCTGTCCGACATAATCACCGCAAATTGCGAGTTTTTCAGTTTCGTCATTTGCTCTTCACAATTATCAGTTGTGACCGGCCATTTGAGGGCCTTAAGTATTAGCTTCAATAGGTCTGGATCTCGAATGACATTACCCAGAGAGATGGCGTC
This sequence comes from Drosophila ezoana, assembly GCA_035045725.1. Classification (NCBI taxonomy): domain Eukaryota; kingdom Metazoa; phylum Arthropoda; class Insecta; order Diptera; family Drosophilidae; genus Drosophila; species Drosophila ezoana. The sequence goes on from JAWNOU010000035.1 coordinate 78,676, forward strand.
GGTAAGGCTGCTCATGCTTGGCAGTGTTTTAGATTTAGCCGCTGGTAAAGGATCTGGCATTGGTCCAGCTTCGCAAGGTGCTCGCACAGATTTTGAAATTTTTTGTAACTTCGGCGGACCTGAGAGGGCTTGAGTAGCATGCTCTTCCTTTTTCTTCTTAGGTGCAGCTATAATGATATGTTCTGGAAGCGCCTCCTCCACAGACGGTTCTACTCCGTACAGCGATTGGTGTGGCACCACAGTGGTAGTGACAAGGGGTCTAATATCAATATCTTCAACATTTTGGCGTTGATGAGCCGATTTTAAAAGGGATACCTGCCCGTCGCGTATGGCGCTGATGTTGTTCAAGGCGTTTTTAAGATTCCGTCGCTTTTGTTGAAGCACGCTATTAGGCAGAATAGGTACGCCAGCGCTGTTGACACTCTGTGAGGCAGTAGATGCCTGAGGCTTTCTAACATGCATGGAGCTACTATTACCGGCACTGTATCCCTTGTTGGTTACACGTGGGGTGATTGTAGGTGCACTGCCTGTGATGCGGCCATGAGTCTGTATGAAGTTAATTACACCTGCTGGTGAATTTCTCTTTTCTGGGCTACTCTTCGTGGCCTTGGATAGGGACACCTCAGAATGTAAAGGTGCTAAGGATGGCGGCATTTGCATTGAACGCTGTGCTATTGACATCGGTGCCGAGCTGTATCGCATGTCCACAAATACGCTGTTCCGCCGAGTCGGCAGCATTAGATTATTAATTTTAGCGCTGTTACGACTATTGGGATATTCATTCGGTTCGCGTTGTTGCTTCTGCTGACGCCGCATTTCATTGTCTTTATTAGTCAAACTGATTACAACCTCTTCGTGTGTTTGATTCCCTGCCAATTGATGCGAATTCAATGCAATTGTCGTCTCCGGTTGACGAGTTAATAATATAGGTTGAAATGCATTGTTGTTCGCATTGCTGCTGTGGCGCGTAATATTGTTGTCGCGATGGTTGGTTTCACTTATATCCTGAATAGGCACTGACACCACCGGGGATTCGTTAACTTGTGTTGCTGTCGCTTGGCGATTATGTTTGGGCTGCAAAAAATGAAAACCATTAATTTCTATTCAAATGTTTTAAGCAAAAATATGTTTTGTACCACTGTGCTTAGCAAAAAGTCTCGAAACACGCGCTGGGTGTGCTTCGCTATGTTAGAAAGTGAAGCAGTCGCTTCCACCTGCCGATAACAGGATTTGCAGAGCACTTTAGGTAGAGGGTCATCTTCGGCAACCTGTAAATATATAGTACATTAACATTATATATCTATACCTAGCATTACATACCTAACATGCTAACTGTTTAAACAAATGTACATACATAATTTTTAGTTTAATGTCATAGATACATACATATGTATGTACGTACATAAATGTATCACAATATAAAAACATAAACATAAACATAAACATGTACATGTACATGTACAGTAAGATGCAAGCAGGAGGTAAACTCACGCAGCTTGTTTTTCTCTTTCGTCGTTTTCTGAAATTACCATTGCACGTATTTCGAATATACGAGCACACGGACACAAGCTTGGTAAACTTGTATTGGTACGACTAAACGAGATTTTTTTGCTATTTGCCGTTTCTCGTTATTTGCTAGAAAAATTTTCTTTGCCTACTTTGCTCAACCGACTATTCGCCCACACGCAAATACAATCAAATAATGAAGTGGTATGCGTGTGTATATATACATATATGCGTGTACAAATTTCTTTGAGTATATGCACGTTGTAGTTGTAGTTGTACATCTTAGTAAGTAGATTTTTTTACAAACACAGACAAACCTGCAGCCATATGTTTGTACATACATACATGCATAGCATTTTATAGGTTACGTTATGGGACATATAAAGTTAAAAAGTTAACGTATCATCTTAGTGGTTATATGGCACAAAGACGTTTGGGTTTGCTTCTACATATGCATGTATTTTAATCTAAAAGGTTGTTTTACTTACATTCAGGAAGAGATGACGGGCTATTTTATCCTGCAAGCCAGTTGTTTTGAAAATAAAAACACTTTCTACCACAGAATTGTTTTTACATTTCGTGTTAGCCGCACAAATGCGACACAAGTGCTCGAATTGTGCATCCATTTTTTGGACAGCAATAGCTTGCGTTAAAGGCTTAAGAGTATATATATTGGTGTGTATATATGTATATATATTTATGTACAGAAGTAAGCTCAGCTGGAATCCGTTATTCCTGACATGCTGGAAGAAGAATATTAAAGTATTCTTTTTATATTTATATAATATGAAATAAATAAGCTTACCTGAGATTTGGAGATAGCATTTAAAAATGTAAATCAGATTCTTGTTATATGCACACATATACATATATGTACCCATTTATTTTTAACTGCACTTTTTACGAAAACGCTGCAAATTCGTCAAACTTATTTCATTGCACCCGATTTACGCGCTGCTCACTTCACACACGCTTCGTTGTCATCAATTTGCGCACATACACACTTATACGAAGACGGTCACTACTATAATGTGGCTTGCCTTGTTTACTATATTTTTTTATTTTTTATTTTTATTTTGTGGTGCTATTACAGTTTCGTGAAAGTCGCGACCGCGTGAGAGTGAGAGAGAGAAAGAGAGAGAGAGTGAAAAATGGCAAAATAAAACACTAATCATAACAATTTCAATGAGCATGTGAAGCAGTCGGTGATCGAAAGAGCCAGAGAGAGAGAGAGAGAGAGAGAGAGAGAGAAGAGAGTATTTTGTTACTTCTTCTCTGAATACTATCATAGAGGCGATTAAAGTTTGTTTATTATTTTGTTGCAGAAAGTGCACTTATATGACTTTGAAATTATACTTTCTATAAGAAATGAACAGGTTGTATTAGTTCCTTCTGTCCTTTCAAGAAACAACGCGTCGTAGCCTCACCAACACTTGCGTTTCGACGAGCGAACGAAAAGAAACTGAAAGAAAAATGAAAAAAACATATACATATACCCTACGACGGCTTGCCACACATACACTCTTGCACTGCAATTTCACGTTGTTTTTGTTGTGCACGCTTTGCGTGTTGGGTCGCTGACTGTATGCGTGCGTGTCTGACTGTTGTTTTTATTACACACATACACACGCATTTTATTTTGTGCTGTTCGTCGCATTCATGATATTTTGCTGCTGTAGTCGTATGGGTGAGCGTCTGTGTTGCAGACATTTTGATGGCGTACAGCCAGTTTTCCGCTGATGTGGGATTGTGTTGATACTTGTATGCATACATATAAATATACATAGAAATATATATATAGCAATATATATAAATATGTACACACACACACACACACACACAAATGTATATAATATATGTATATCTAAATATGTATGCTCGCCATTCTAAGTATGTATGCCCGCTGTTTTAGTATTTTAGTGGGGTTTTTATTTTCATAATAAAACTTGTTCTCGTAGCGTACATTTTATTCCGTTGTACATTCTCTTGCGCACACCATTCGCTATCACCTTGTGTGTGTGTGTGTGTGTCAACATGTATGTTTGTGATCTTTATTTTCTGCTTTGCTTCTCTTTTCTGTTTTTTTCTGGCCTCACCGACTATCACCAACACTACTAAAACAACACACACAGACACAAATATTATTTATTTTGTGTAGCATTCCTTTCGCTGCTGTTTTTTTTGTTTTTGCCAATAATTGTTGTTTAAGGTTAATTTTTTGTTTTAATGCCTCATAAAAGACAACAAAAACTAAATAACAATAAATACCCAATAAGAATTCAGTCGACTAAATACATTTAATTTACAAATGTGTATGCATACATACTTGAATAAATTGTATGCATGTGTATGTAAATTAATATAAGTGTGGATTTACTAATGCTCCTAAATTAAATTCAATTTTAAGGTTGTATTTCGCTTACCAGCTTTGTATAGTGATATTTTAGGGATTAATCAGAGAGTTGGTTAATTAAGATTTAAGGCATCTACATGTGCTGTATATAATTGTTTTCATGCACGCAATGCATTCCTCATTAGCAGATCTTTTGACACAATTATATTTATGTGGACTTTCTTATATACATATGCATACATACACCAATATGCTTATCTAAGTATTTGAATAAAATGTATGACAAAGAGGCCATCTTTTATAAAACACGTATACATGTATAAATTTGTTTGCATACATATACATTTCAAAGTATGCAATAAAAAGTGTATCAAGGAACAAGGAAATAAAAAAAACTTTAAACATTTTTTAGTGAATTTGTAGATATTTATGGGAAACTTGTTGTTTTAATTGTCTTCTTCATTTTTTTTGGTGAGGTCGGTCTGCTAACAGGTTAAAATATAGCAAAAGTCAACAAACCACATTTTTTGGCAGGTTTAAATTGAGTCGCATGAAAGTATGCAATACCTAAAGCCTACGAGTTCCTGGAAAATTCTTGTCCCGTTTTGTGTTTTGCGATTTATAATTTTGGTCTGCATGCAAATGACCTAAGCAGAAATCTGAACCTTTTTCAAGATTACTTTCATTCAAAATACATTGGTAATAAATACTAAATAATAGAAATTTTATAAACATGGAAAACTTTATATATTTATAAGTTGAGTAAAGTTATTTAATGGAACTTCTATAACCCGCGAAATTAGTTGTTAATTTAGTTAGGTTCCGGCTCATGAGTCATTGGATTCTAATAAATTTAGTTAGTTTCCTTCAAAAGCTGAAGGCTCTTCTTTCTTTAATCTTAATCGCTTATCCACCAATACCTTAATTATAAACTAAGCCAGAGAGGCTAATAGATGTTAATGACGTTTGGAAGCAACCCATTAAGTAGCTCGCATACGAGGGCCATTTTAGTATTGCCATCTCAGTTAACACAACAAAATATTTGGCATACCACGAGGCTGCCACGATAAAAAATGGAACGCTATAAAAGCTATCAGCCGCTGCGAAAATTGTTGTAAAAATTGTAGTTAAGTAATATATTGCGGTACAAGAAACATTTAATAACAACAGCTGATGGCTTTTACTGTCATTTATATTTGGTGTTAACTGCTATGTATACATTATCAAATTGCATGGAACGCATTTACGAGGGCCACCTTAATATTGGCATTTCAGCCTAACCAACAAAATAGATAGCATACCTTTCGGCTGCTATTTAAATAAAGGGATAAATATACATGCAGTGAGCGACTTCGGTATTGTTGTTAATTTCCCCTTATGTAAAGAAATATGCCTATGTATTCCTCGTTGGTGGAAATGGGGATCAAAGATTTGATGGGTGACGTTTCGCGCTTAAATTCATTTTCAAGAGTCTAAATGAAAAATCATAAGAGACGTGGTTCACATTTTTCGCCAAATCAAAAATACCTCGGTGAAAAGTGCGAGTCTTAGATTTTTTTGATAAAGTTTTGTCCGATTTGCTTTAAACGTATATTCAAAGCTCTACATAAGAACATTATGAATAACTATTTCAGCGATTTGCGAAACATCGTCCGCAACACTGGTAAATTGTCTTACCGTTCGATCGGCTTAAAACTCATTTTCAGAGATTTTTGAAAGAATTTATTTTAAACTTGCCACGGGCCAAGTCGGCGTATATCCTCTATTATCGTATATGGACGTAGGTCAAATTCTCCACCCCCATAATTCAGGCAAATCTCATCCGATTTTCATAAGGTTAAGATATTTAAGCATGGTATGGCCCCTAGTTCCATTTGACACCTTAATCTGGCAACATTATTCTTGTTTTAGATTTTATCCGATTTGTTTCAAACTTCTATTCAAAGCTCTACATAAGAACTTAATGAATACGTGTTTCAGCGAGCTCTGGTAAATTGGCTTACCGTCCGATCGATTTGAAGCTTGTTTTCAAAGATCTTTGAGAGAATTTATTTTATACGGAGCACGGACAAGGCCGGGGTATACCCGCCAGTATATATACAGAAGAACTTAATTTTCGAACGATCGTTATTATATCAGTTGGCATACAACTCGGCTGTTGATACTGATTAATACTTGGTCGGGAATATCTGCATTGGTGCATTACTTATTTAATGACAAAATTGTCTACCCCCTGAAGGGCTATTAAAAAGACATCTTTGACATCCTAATAGATATATAGATAGTAATAAGTATAATTTCAATTTTATTCTTGTGCAGAAAAACTACTCTTTGCTGACTACAATCTTATTTGTTGTATTACTAACTGAGACACATACATATCTACAAAAACTGCATTCGATACTCAGTCGACTGTAAATAAAGCAAAAAACTGGTTTTTAAATTGATCCAGTTACTCATTTAGGCAAATAACACGCGTCAAAATGACAGCCTTTTTTTTATAATAAAAATAAGTAAGAATGTATGTATATTCATATATGCATGCACTTATGTACGTTTATGTTTCTGAAATTAATTATTAAATAATGATCTTTGTGTATGTACTGAATATATATACTTCTCAATAAGCCAAGAACTCTTGAACTCTTCTTATATTCAAATGCAAGTCTACTTAAGAAATATATCCTGGGCGTGTCACCCAACTGAAAAATGCCAACTCATTGCAGAGTGTATTAGGGTCACAGCTGCAAGCACTATTGACGATTTATTGACATTTAAGGTAAGTGACAAATATTTCTCTCTGTGCTTGTCGCAAATCAGTAGCAGAAACTAAGCCACAGTAATAGTTTGAGTTCCGGTTATTCGGCTGTCAAATGTTCAACTCAAGTACTTTTACTTTTTGGCAATTAGGCAAACATAATAAAACCTCTCGTGTCAAAGTTATTTGACTAGAGGATACCCTCTACGCAGCTTTGAGTTGCTGCCACATACAAAAGTATTTATTTAACAGTAATAGTTTGAGTTCCGGTTATTTGGTTGTGAAATGTTCAGCTCAAGTACTTTTACTTTTTGGCACTTAAGCATATATAATGCAAGCTAAAACAATATGAAGTGCTCTTGTCAAAGTTATTTGACTAGGAGATACCCTCTACTCAACGTACATACAAACGTAATAGGCATACAGACTCTTAACACACTTTTTGCTATCTGCCCATTTTAGACCGAAGTTCTGCCTTCAAGAGCAATATATTATTTGTGGTAATTAATTACATTGTATTAATTTTATTTGAATTGTGCACAGCTGGCTTGAATTTGCACTAATTAATAAAATATCGGTGCCCTAATTAACAACATTAAATTTGGCTTTTATGAAAAACTCATTTACTTCCGCATTGCAAGCTATTTGCCGGAACTAGATCCTGTTTCGATTGGGGTTTTGCGATGGAGTACTTGGAGTACTTATTTATTAAGCTAATACTTTGTGCTAATTTACATTCTGATGTGCATATGCTTGGTAGCTGTCCAATCTGCTAGATAGTACTATAAAATAAACAAAAATTAACTATCTATGCTTGCACTTAGGAAAAGTGATCAGGCAAGGCGTGGTTGGTCAGCTGAGTTGGCTATATTGTGCAGCTGCCGTAATATTTTGCTCTGGAGCATTTGTATTAAGTATTAGCCGGTTCTCGTAAATTCTAGTTTCTAGGTGCCACAATTTAAATGGCGCGGTCGTGCTCGTTCGCCAGCTTCTATATGCATAAAAAAATTGCAGCACCCGCCTCGGCGTCCAATGGGCCCCAATATACAGCAATTGTAACGTTCAAAAGCCGCCCAGTCGGTAATTGCGAAACAGTCAACAGTCACTCCAAGGCGTGGAGAAGGTCAGCAAGTCGGTTGCTTGCTGCTACCTTTGTTGTTTGTCGTTGTTGCATTCACATTGTTGCCGTAGTTTCTGTTTCTGTCACTGTTCTGATTTCGAATATTTTAGCTTTTAAGCTGTGGCTGTAAAGTTTGCTTTGCTGCCTTGGTGTGTGGGTGCGTCTTATATAGACGGAAACTTCAAGTTGGACTCATATATACTATGGCATATATAGTGTATATAAGTTTTCCTCGGTCATTATTGCGAACTCTTTGACATAATAAGAATATCGTATTAAATGAGATCTCAAATGTTTGCGAAAACTATACATATATTTTACATTTTATTAATTTTGTTTTAAATTACATTTTAGTGGAATCCCAATCTGCAGATGAAGGGTATTATTGACCAATTACCTTGGTCAACTTAAGTTATTCAGTTAGATAAGTACACAAAATCTAAATAGTTTTCTTGTAATAAACTGTTTTACTCACATAATAGGAAAAACTTTTAATAACATGTGCGGTTTAATTATTTGAGGTATTTAGCCTTTTCACAAAAGCTTTTTCAACCACCAGGGCCATTCGATCGTAAGCTTTTCTTCATGGCAGCACTCCTATTTTTGCTCAAGCTGCGAGTACAATAGATCGGTTTTTCGACCACAGCAAGTAGATAGATACAATGTACAATCTGCCGTGAAGGCCGTTACAAATGTAGATTTGGGCATGTATGCTTGTATTGGCTTTTGGGCTTACAATAGACTGTTTGCTATACGCATTAATAGGGAAGTTATCAAGGCTGAATACTTAACGGTTTAATTGAGGTATTTTTTTGTCAATGTGCAATATAGAGCTAAATTGATTGTGTATTATTATAAATAAGCTACCAGGGACTGCTATGCGCTCGCATTGCCCTAGCTCTTGCCAATCGGCTTATAGTTTAGTGGTTTTTAACACATACTTTTAAATTATATACACACAGAGGGGAGAGGATATATATATATGTATATATATATGGATACTGCGTGTCATATCCTCATATGTATTAATTTCTTTAATATGTATACATATAAATACTATACATATGCACATATATATAATTAAATAAACGCACACATTTGCTTTGATTTAGTTTTCTATATACGACCTAACCAGCAGGTAATACATTTGCACAATTTTATTTTACCCTCTCTACCTCATTTAATGAGTACAAGGTATGATAATAGTTTGACACGGCAACAAGATTGTTATAACTTGATATATTAATGCCGCCTATTTGTGAAGTGAATGGCAAACATTTAAGGGGCGCCGCCTGAAACTTTTGCAACGGCATATGGATTTGAAAATGACAAAAACTTTCGGTAACATTAACACAAATTTAAAGCGTCAATTGTCGGTTGTATTTTATAATTAAGACATTGTGGCACAATAGATTAATTTGTTTATGAAAATGTACGTTAACTTAATAACTTTTTGGCGCAACTATGACATATTTGTACAGCCAAGCCATAATGACTAACTGACCAAGCGTTTATATTTTACATACATAACACAGCAGTTAACCCAGATACCCATGTATCCACTATAGTTTTGATAGTTCATGCGACTCGAGCACTGGCAACATTCTTATATTTAGTTTTAAAACATGTTCCAAGCTATGAAGACGCAAAACGCATTTATCCGGATAGTCTAAATGGTCTTGTGTAAAAGTATGTAACAGACAGAAGGAATCATCTCCGACCAGGTCTACATATTCTTGTTCAGTTTGAACAACCATGTCCATTTAGTCTTCCCGGTCTTCCCTTAGTAGTGGTTCACATAGGTTTGAACAGAGAATAGAGTACAGTGCGTTTTTTGTACTTAAGTATTGTTATAGTCTTTGTTTTTGTTTACTAAGACTATTAGTCTTTTAAAATGAAAGTGAGTATTATTACAGGGTTTTGGGCATTTTATCTGCACCATGTTTTTGTATCGCTATTTCCTTTCAAATATTTATAAATTCTTGAGGATGGCCGTTGCTCAGATCCGAACCACCTCAATATGTTTTCCTATTTTTATATACGTAATGTAATTATGCACTTACCCACAGCTGCTCTATATCAGTCTCGGTTATTTGATTTCCTTTTTATAACTAAAATAAAAAATAAAATAAAATAACAGAATGAATAGAAAAAAAAGAATGCATAAACTTAACTAGATTGCTATAAAAACATTGCACTAAATAAACTACGTATAATCAATGCATAAAATATATATGAAAATCTGACTCAATTGCAATTTGGCTGTTCGGTTCGCACTTATTTAGCCGAAGTTAAAGGTATGAGTAATCAGCAATGGTTTCATGTCTTGATTATCATTTTCCTTTCGAAATAGGATAACTAGCATGTGTTTAACAATTTTAACAAACCTGCATTCATAAATACATGCATACAGACAAAACTTTAAAAATACATAAATGTATACGCAATGTATACTTCAAAAAAAAGATTATTAGATTGCAAGCAGAGCTTGTTATTATAACACTTATACTCAAAGAATAGAAGACTACGTTTTACATGAGCTCATGAGAACTGCAAACTAGGGGATATTTAAAAATACGTTCTTATAATTTGCAGTGCCGCAAGGAAGTTATAAAAGCAGTAAACCTGGTTTGCCTTCGTTATAAGAGAATTTATATACACATTCACACCTGCAAAAAATCATTTTTATCTAAATCTGTGTTGGATAGATAGAAAGTACACAGAGGATATTATCCAGGCTTGCCCGGCCAATGCTTTATTTATGTTTCTAAATATTACGTTTGCACCAATGTCCAGCCCATGGAAGAATTAACATTTTCCGCTGCTACAGAAAACCCCATTTACATTTGATTTGATTTATTATAGATTATAAAATTGTAGATTAAATGCGTCATTTTAACATTTGAATACCCCATGCGGAGTTACGATAAGTATTCGATTATTTCTTCAATACACAATCCCTAATAAAACTATTAGCCAAGTGGCTAGTGGCGTTTAAGATCGATGTGTTTTTAAAATACAAGACATAAAAAAAATTAAAATTAAGCCATCAAATTCGTAGAGCCATATCAATTCACAGTCTACCAGCAAATATTAATAGTTAAAGAGTAACATCAACTAGCTGCCACTTTATAACGAAAGCTTTTGTGAGTAAGACAGGTTTTACTCTTACTTTCAAAAGCTTAAGAGATACCGTCGAAGCAAACGGCACTGCGCGGAGAACACCAAGACAACAGCAACAGTCACAGTAACAGGGGTACTGTTAACTAACAGCCAGCCGCAACGGAGACCAAGCTTGGCGTGGAAATGTGGCTTGGTTTGGGCCAGCTGACTTACTTGAAGCACTTGCTGTGCACAGTCGCGTTGGTTAGGTGTTTCGATTAGGACGTGTTCCCTTCAGCGCACGGTAAGAAGTGTTTTGGCTGATAGAATTGGTGAAGTGCAATAAACTGTTGCTCAAGAACACCGTGTACAAAGTTCAAAACGGTTTCGAGCATTACAAAAATCACATATCAATGTGTTTATAAACCTGTAAGCCTCGACCTGTTAAATTCGTGACTATTACACTCAACTTAACTTACGTATAGAAAGCAGCCACAACTGCATTTTATAGTTCAAGAAACGAGCATGTGTGCGCGAAAAAGCTAAAGCAAACGTATTTGGACTGGCTTTACGTCAAAAAGAAAGTTTCGCCAAGAAAAACATCAACAAAAACTTAAACTCTCAAGCTTGGCTGTTTGTTTATTTTAATTCGCTTTACATTTTCTTCGCCTGAATATATATTACTAGCATATATTTTTTCGGGTTTAGTGCGAAAGCGAAAAGCGCGTAAAAAATGTAAATCTGACCGCTAAGCAGGCAATCTTACTTTCTGGATTTTTACCAACACATTACTTTAATAAAAGTGTTTTTCTTAAAATCATTTTTGTTTGAATTATAGGTTAGTGCAGATTCTCAGAAAGGAAATCTAAAATAATAATTTTCTAAAAAAAAATAAGTAAAATCGAATGTTGAAATTAAAGTGTGTGTGTGAACAAAGTTGTGATTAAAACTAACGAATGTGCGAATAACAGGGGGCAGTCAGCAACTGCGGCAGTAATAACTGCAACCACACATTGAAAAATAGAAACAAAACTGAATCAAAGTGCACCCACAGTCAACAAAAAAGAAACCCCAACAGTTCAAGAAAACTGTAACACAAAAGCTTGAAAACGAAAAAATCTAAATTGAAAGATTACGACACTGTTGTTTTTTTTCTTACATACTTATGTGTCTACATACATACGATAATACATCAAGCCTTTGTTTGCAGTAAAGACTGGCATTTTTTTGGCTGCTGCCGCCGTGCCTTTTGAATGTCGGCCTGTGCTTGCATTTTGGTATTTCAAATTCTGTGAATTAACCTAAAAAACGCAACTGCAGCAAGAAAATTTACAGTTACAGTGATGCGCAATACCGACAGCAGCAACATGCAGTTTTCAACACATCGACGTAGTTTATACTGGCTTCTGGGATTATGTCTATTGTTATTCGAAACAGGTGAGTTCGAATTTGAATGCATATGAAAAAAAAAAAACAAAATCAAATGACTTAAGACACAAACTTGCTGCCAAGAAGTCTTGTTTCTTGCTGACTTGAGCTACCTATCAAGTTAAGCCAAATTAAATCAGCTAAATCAACTTACATAAACTGAGCACAACTTGAAAAATATGTTCTAACAGTTCACAAAAAAGCACGAGGCAGGATTTTGCGAAAATCATCCAGTCTTGGGTAAACAATTTACGGATGTTATAGTTATGAAATTAAGTTTAGTCAAAGTGAATGGTCACTTTGAACTATAAGCTATGCTGAAGACTGCATCAGAGGAATAAAGTTCAATTTTAACAGCTCGGGTTTTTTTTATACCACTTTTTTTTTTTTTATAACATTATATTTGAAACAGTATATGATTAAGATATGCAATAAAAACAAAATAAACAAGTAAGAGGTTCTAGTCGGGAGCTCCCGACTAGGGTATACCCTGAACCCTCTTCTTCCAACACCAAATGCAAATATATATACTTTTCTAGAAGCTGCATGTCAAGTTTTGTGACTCTAGCTCTTATTATTTACCTAAATTGCTCAAAAAACAGGATGTCGATATCGATTTTTATCGATTTATTTGGAAACGGAGTAAGTTATCGATTATCGGAAACAAACTCGATCTGCGTAGGCACTAGGAGCACCTACATCTAAAATTTCACGGACGGACGGGCGCACGAACGGACGGACGGACAGACAGACGGACATGGCTAGATCGACTCGGCTATTGATGCTGATCAAGAATATATATACTTTATGGGGTCGGAGATGCTTTATACATTATGACATTACATGATGACATTTTACCCCTTTTACCCATTTTTAATGGGTTCAGAGAAGGTTTAAATTTAAGAAACACGTTTAAGCAAAGTCTGTAAGTAAAATCGAATGATACAGTATAATAATATGTTAATAGGACCACGCTTTGAATTCTTTAAATAATTATGGTACTCATGGATGCACTTATAAACAGCACTCATCTCATGTGCTTTTTGTTTTTGGAATGGGCGAGATAACTGAAAGTAAAAAATTCCTTATCAGAGTATACTATACGACAGCCCACATTCCGAAATTGGTCTTTCTATCTATTGTAGCTTTAAGGATATGCTTTAAAAACAATTTTTATCTAAATTTTAGAAATTTGATATCGATAAGAAAATGATAGACGTTTTATGCGATTGGAAGTCTCTAGCTTTTGTAGTTTCTGGAAATGGCCAAATTGCTCAGATCGTCGTCCATACATTTACATTAAATTAACATAACCTTTTTTTACACATTTTCAATAGCTACAGTGTAAAAGAATGCTGAATAAGCAAAACTTGTTTTGATTTAAGTAAGTTTGACAAAGTTGAATAAAAATTGAAATCAAAATTAAATTTAATCGAACACTTTGATGTATAATGTGATAGGGATATATTTAAATACACTTTGGTATAATATTTATTGATATAATGAATCAACGAATTATCTGGGTTTTTTTAAATAAAAACCAAAGTTTCGCACAAGGAACACAGAAGTCAGCACCAGAACATTTTTACTAGCTTTTTTCCAAGTTGTTCAGAAGTAATTCTATTCAATGATCGCAAAAACTTGTCAGTCTAAGACATGTATATTATTATACTCTACGACTTTCCATAGGCTCGACCCTTTATAAAATCAATTGCAAAGCCAGTACCGTGTTTACAAAAACAACAATTCATTTCTCACAGAAGGCCGTTTTGAGATACTCAAATATTTTGGCTTGCTTGATCTATTTACCTAACATACATACATTCATATGAATAATATGTAACATAATCATTTTCAAGCATAACAACGAACCAGGCGATTGGCCAGCTCGCACTGTCCACTTAACAAAACACAAGATATCGGGCTTATGTAAGCTATGCCAATCAGTTAGCTCGCTTATGGCACAGATATTAATTACATGCAACTTTTGAGTGCCGTGAACGATATGTTACCAAACAAATTGCGGTTATAATAACTGTAAATAATTTGCAAACACACAGCTCACTTAATTTTCTAAACTTTTGAACTGTCGAAATAATAATTTTACTAAATTCAAGTGTTGCAAGTATATACACTACTTAGTAGTAGTAATTGTTAATTCACTTACACTAGAACATTTGTTGTTTTAAGAAGCTATCTTACTATTTCACCCACAATGTAAAAGTATATATAAGATTTTATATAAAATATTTTATTGGAGTCAATAATAAAATACATTCGCTAAGACAATCTAATATTACGTGCACGTATTATTTTCCTTCGTTCAATTTGCCTTCATTGAACTATGGCGCTGCATATTCCACTTTCATTTTCCGAAAACTGTTATGGTATATCGCTTGTTACAATGCACGCACACACACACACATACATACACACGAAGTAAAAATTACTTTACCACGTTGTTAGCGTTTTTGGCTGTTTGTTATTGTCAGTCGTTTGTATGTATTGAGAAAAGATTTGGTAATTGTTAATTATTTATTGGCAATGGAATTAAAATGCAGTGGCCGCAAAAAGAAATCAACCTAGTCCAGAGCTTACGGTCCGTGGGGTCAGGTGTTAATGCATATAATTACAACATATTGATGGCATAACTAATACATAAGCATGACATAGTAAAGGTGAAAATAAAGACACATCGGTTGACATTATGTTTGTGAAAGCCAGCACGCGCAAGTAAATTTATTTTCATTCGTGCTCTGATAATTATCATTCATAATTGTCTAAGGTTGGCAAAGCTATTGGACAGGTGTCCACTCGGACGCCATATAAAATATTGCTGGCTGCTTAAAAAAAAGCAAAGCTAACAAGAGAAGTAATACGTTTACATACAACATGACAAAAGTATGTTAGTAAATAACTATGTTATTAAAATAGTTTATATTGCCACTAACTTCCAATTCAATGGGTTCTATTTTAACTGTTTTAGCCGGTATTATACGAAAAAGACAGACTTGTTTTAAAATGAACTAAATGCAGTCAATATTGAGGAAACACAGCTAAACAAAAGGTGTCTTTGATTTGGTGGAACACGAAAACAACAACAATAAAAGATACTTTTTCGTTCCTCTTTATGAAAAAATGTCAATGCCAAATGAAGTTCAAAAAAACCACACAAACGAGAACTGTACAATTACTTCACAACTAAAAGACAGTGTCAATGCACACCGTGCGAAAATTGATGGCACACGCGGAAGGGCATCATTAAATTATTAGACTAGTTGACGTGCCTGTCTTGCTTTTACTCTTAAACTATTGTAATCTGAGAGTGGTGCTTTTGTGCCTGCATATGGCGTAACACGGCTTATAGAGCTTGTAACTGTAGCTGTACACTTTCCTTTTTTCCCACTTGCAGCTGAGCGCAACAAAGGCAACACGCGCCCGGCGAACATTCATAAATATGAATATAGTATATATGTATGTAGCATATATATGCATATGTAGTGCAAATATTGCGAAAGGTTAGGGTCTCTGACATATAACAATTAACAATAAGGGAAAATTGAATTCAATTTTTATTTGTAACACGAGTGGAATAATGAATAATCACATCGAAGAGATTTTGGTGCGACACCTAGCTTTACAACAACCACCAAATCCTATTTATTATATTTTATACAATTAATTTTTTGATGACACAACCTACCTTGAATTACCTGTCTTTCCTTCTCATTGTGTACGCATTGCCTGCTGCAGACAAACTTATGTTCAATGTGCAATGAGCATGGCTGCATGGCTCTCACAACAACCAAATATAATATATATGTATAAAACTTTTGACATCTCTATAAATCGTCTCGTGAAATGGCAACAAGTTGCCTTGACTGGCACGTCTGCTCTAGTTAACAGCGTCACACTTGCCTCTGCCCCAGCAGACTCTGCGTCCAGACTCTGTGTAGCTAATGGTTGAATGCCCGGTTAGGATTGCGTAAAACTCTTCATTTTTATGATTATTTTATTCGTGTTTCACATTTACGGCTCGTTGCTTATAGCATACACTCACTGACACAGGCAGGCACCCGTAACGCTAGCATATGAACTAAGGCCTAAAGACTTCACACCGTATCTTTGTAATTGATTGAACAGACTGTGCTCCCGACATTCTATTCGCTTACTTATAATAACCAAATCAAAATATATATATGGTAGATACAATTATGTAAGCTTAAGCGCAAAAGTGTGTGGCAATTATAATTAATGGTCAGTCATATATCCATACATCATTGTCATAGAGTGAAATACATACATAAATAGAACAGCCAAAATATTCACTTTTCTTTTGAAAAGGAAATCATTCCTGATTTCAGCAAATTTACATTTTGGTACCAGATGTGTTTACCAAGTTATATATATATATATATATATATATATATATCTGATAATCTATGAGGTAATCCATAAGTGATAGTCACAGTTTGAGCAATCATAATGTTTAAAATCGAAGCATTTGTCCAGTAGTATTGCTAATTTTTTTTTTGTTTTGTTATTTGCAACGCTGCGGGGAGAGTTTCCAAGAAGTAAAGTTAGCTCTGACTGTGTTTGATATACGAGAACAACCTACATCGCAGATATCACTTGGCCCTGCTCAGGTTATGTTAAAATATAAACATTTAAGCATTACGTGCGAAACACGCCTTCAATGAATTTTGACAAAGATTAAAGCTCATCGGATAGAATATATTAAGTTGAATAATTCCCTTCCCTTTCCATATACATCTTAGTGAAATATAACACTTGGCAAGCATGCTAAAAACTTTTAATACCTACTAATCTACAAATCTACTTTGCTTAACATGCGTTTAGAATGTTAATGGCATTCCTTAACACTCGTATAGCTTATATTTATTTAGGAATCCCAACATTTTGTACTCATCTACTACCCACCGTATATATGTAAGTACTTGTGTAGTGCAATTACGTGAATACAGTGGAAGTTGTAGGCATTAAGAGAAGTAGACAGCAAATAATTCAAGGCTGTAACTACACACAACTACAACTGCACAACAATTTAGAAAGGCAGTCATGCTAAATGATTTTGACACCGTCATGGGTCTTGGGCGTACAAACGATGCAAGGACACAGTCCAATTTAAACGACAGACCATGCTTGTAAAAAACATATAAGTAAAGGCTGCCTGGCATACTTGCAAGTTGCAATAGTAATCCATAATATTTGGCCCTCATAAGCTATGGCTGATTGAGGATCGACTTTTGTAGTGCTATTCAATTGAATTTTAAAATATTTATGCTTACATTCAACAGATTTACCAGCTACCATTTTGCCAACTGCAAGGCTTGATGGCCTTAACGGCCATGTTGCATTTCGTTCTCGCCTGTGTAAATTGGCAAACTTATAAACTGGATTCACGCAGATGTTCAACGACCTTGCAGCTTATATTTTTTTTTTTGTTATTGTTTTCATGTGTATTCCGTTAAGTCAGCTTCGTCGCTCAAGGCCATCAAGGGCAACTTTTCAGATGCAGGCAGTAACCACATCTTCCCTGGCTACGCACTAGCAACTTATTAACTTTCGCATAATTTATCAAATATTATTTTTAATGCAGCTTGTGCATGGTGCTAACCTTTCACTTTCACTGGCATGCAACGCATACTAGTTACAGCTGTTTTGTCAGCACCACAATGACAAAGTATTAATCGATTAACGATGCTAGCGTCTATTATGTAAGGTACTTATACTGCCGTCCGTCTGTCAGAGTAGCTCACTGCTTCAATAAGTGAAGAAAATGTAATGATTTGTAGAGTGAACTGATTACGCGTTTATGCCTTTCGGCCATTCGTTTTCAACATGCACTGGACGATTAATCATCCAAAGAGCCTGGCCTGGCCTGTCACGTTGGTCAATCGAAACTATCTATGCAACGCATTTGTCGAAATTGTGTCAGATGCTGCTGGATCATCAAAAGTTTATTCACACTACAAATTTGAACTGCAGGTCTTTATCAGCACACAGCTGGTCGATTGGTTGGTGATTTTCTTGTAATTGCCATATAAGTCAATTACCCGATGCAGCCATTCATGTTTTCGGTTAGTGGTTTGGCTTATTGCAGCAACGCAGTCAATTTGGTTAATCACAGCGGGAACCTGATGCGGCCCGCCACATTTTCAATACCACCAAAGCATTGAGAAAAAAACACTTAGCAACTGGTTCCAATTACAAAGTAAAGTTTGATGACATTATGTTTAGTCGCTTGCGCCTCTTTATTTGTTATAAAATAAATTTATTGACGCAGCTTTACTACTTCACGCCACCGGCCAGACGAGCTTCAACCAAGCTACCACCAAAGGCCACTTGGCATTAAAAGCTGTAGGTGAATGTTGCACTGTACAACCTACAACATATACATTATCAAGTTTAGTCCAAGTCATTGAACTAACAATTATTTACAACGAAATTTGTTTATATGCAATAAAAATGCACAATTTATAAATATTAACTTAAATGCATTCTATTAACAACCACATGTAAATACATTTTAATCAAACATGAGATTGAATTTGAAAATATACCGTATTATATGAATTTTATATGCCTTGCTTATACAAATATAACATTAAAGCTTCTTACTTTTGTTTAATATATCTATTAATTATCTCGCTTAATTTTTTGTTTTTATATCAGAGAGGATCAAGTTTATTTAACGGTACTTAATGAAACAACATGTTTAACTCGTTTGCACACAAAAAGTTGACAAAAAAAACTTTGGATGACATTTTAATTTTAACTTAAAATTGAAGATCTAATTGAATAGCTGAGCAATACTCCATATAAAATATTATCCAACTGAAACATTTTTCTATTCACAAATTACAAAAGGAATAATTCGACTGGCTTGTGCCAATCTAAAGGTTACTCTCGCTGATCGTTGTAAGCAGGCAAGAATGCTTATTTGTTTTTACAAAAATAACTGTTGAAAACTATTAAAACAAACCTAAATATTAAAGCGAATTTGTTTTAGAATAATATAGCTTGTAAGGTTGTTAAGTTGGGAGTATATATAAGTTAAGCCAAACTATATTTATTAATCAAACTATAACAAGTATGATGGCATGTCTGTTGGACTTGACAGTTATAAATCATATAATCTGCACAACATGAGAAATAAATATATATTCACCAATTTTTTTATTATTAAAGTGCTATAAATTTGTATTGTCTGGCAGCGGACATTGGAAATTCCGCAGGTATCCGACGCGTCATCAACAATGCGTAGGATTCGCTGTGGGTAATGTACTATATCACTTTTATACTGGCAGTCGCAAACAAGGCTTACGGCTTACCACTTAGCCTCGATGCCTTTATAGATGGCAGCAACTGGTGTCTGGAGAACGCCTTCTTGCACTTTACGAGATGCTTTTGTGCTGATTGCATGCCAACAATAATTCTTAACATGTTCATTGTTCTCTATCCCGCCTAAGTTGTCTACTTTATGTCCTGGCATTGTAGCATAAGCTGAGCTGGCATAACACATACATAGCTCAAAATGGTAGATGTGACACGGATAAGTCGCACGTGTACATACATTTTGCGTGGCGACTGACTTGCAAAATAGTGTGTGGGTTTTTAAATATTTAAAATTTATATTTTTTGGCTGATATCGACAGACAGACGATTTTAGTTTAATACTTTACACACACTCATATTTTGGATATTGAATTATTAAAGAGGCATTGACCAAAAACAAAGGTCTAGCGTAGCCTAAGGTGTAAATTTATATTATGGATATTTCCAGGCGGCTTTGATTGACCCATGATCAGATATTGGCCTTCAATTTTTTGTCAGTATCTATTTATAAAAGTATCAGTTGACGCTACTCTTTCTTAACTAATTTTTCTGGCCAAAAAATCTCAATAATTGTTAGACTTACACACATACAAACATGAAAACCGGATAAAAAGTCCAACAATTTTGACCAAATAATATCCGCTTAAGCTATCGTGCTGCGAAACATGTTGTTAGTCATCGCATTATTAACAGAAATAACATAATAATACTTAAACAAAACAACATGTTCTCAGGGAGACAAGCATTGTCTCGGTTATGCAAGTGATATAACTTAGCAGACAGCTATCGGAAGTATTTGGTCTATTCAACGCATTTATGAGTATTAACTCTTGTAGGTTACGTATTTTAAAGAACACGCGTTAAAGTCCCAGAGAGATAGCGAATCGCGTGCCCAAGCTCATATTTACCCTACTTCTGGTAAAAAAGACAACCACACAAAACCTTGACTTTGGTTTTTCACACGCCTGTTTGGCTCAGCTTTCAATCAAGCTAACAAGGGGCTTTGTATAAAAACATACTCATATATTCGACATATATATAGATAGCAGGTTTTAAAAAAAAAAAAATGTTTAGTTTCTTGATTTATGTTGCTACCTTTTTTTCGTCTTTGCTAAATTTTGGTAGGACTGTACGTCGCTTTGTTCACCATTGCAGATAATATTATAAAATTAAGCTTCATATTTATGATTAGTTAATATAACATATGTTCCCGGAAAATTAACAATCAATAGTTGATTCTCATATCATTTTCGTGATATACACCCAAAGTCACTAATTTAAAAAAAAAACAAGTCTGCAATATGTCTCCCAGGGTATTAAATTCTCGGCACCCCGAAAATAAAAGTGATTTCTGGTTTTTTAATTAGATGTTTAATTTAGCTGTGACTGCACCGCTGTGGCCTTTATAATATTTACTTTGACTATTAGACAGTTTTATTAAAAGCTTTTTATGAGGAGTTTTCGTAAGCGAACAACAACAAAAAATACACACAATACACGCATAAGTACACACATGTGTGATAACTTGTATTTTATCAGGTTAATTTGTAATTAGTTAAAATATTTAATAAACATTTGACAGTCAGCGTGACCAAGCTATCAACAATGTTACGAACAGAAAAATTGGGCAATCTAAAATCGCTTTGTTTTACATTTTTATCTATTTTGAAATCACTCATAAAATTTTTGAAAAAAATAGTTGTTTTTTTTTATTATTAATATTATTTATATTGAATAAATATACCATTCTTTGTTATATAAGTTCCTGTAGCCGTCCAAAGTAGCTCGTTCGTCTAAATACGAATTTCTTAAAAACGAATTTCGCGATTTTCTGTATCACTAACATCGCTGTCTACGGTCTTTGCAATAAACATTACTTATTGGTCTTTTACTTGTCTTACTTTACAAAGAATCTCAATTTGTTGCTTAATTACTGTGCCTAAAAGCTTTTTCAGATTAGTTTCAATGGACGGCAATTTATTCTTCAAACCATTTTGTTGGTCAGGGGGGTTCTGAATATCGCACATTAGCTTCGTCTCAACGTTTTAAAAAACGAAAACTTTCGATTGATAGAATTGACATGGTTAACGATGAGGGCTCTAATAGAGTTTAAGATACATTTTCATGAGGTAAACACCCGAAAGGAAGTGCCTGTAGTATTATTCGATGACTATACGAGATGAACGCAAACAGCCGAGTCCACATACCGTTAAATTGGAAATAATTTAACGCCTTAGTTCGCTTGTGAATTGAAATGTTGTGTATTTTTTGGCCAAGTCTGTTGCTTTTGCTTTTACTTCCAATATGCGTGGCATCTGCTCAAGTTCAACGTCAAAGCCGACAAACAGGCACGGCTTGTTCGTCTACAGACTTACACGCTTGGCTCCCCGACCAGACCAAGTTTGCATTTCAACTCAACCTGTAAGTAACCACTTTCCTTGTTTAAAAATAGTATACCCAATGTGCACATTTTATAGACAAAAACCTAGTTGAAACATTGCCATGCAGTGGGATAACTACTTGAATAAAATAAATGTTGTTGTTTCATGTGACCCAAATGATGTTTGGTGCCGATTGTTTTGATTACATATTTGATTAAATGTAAATTTTTAGTAGTACATTGTTTCCCTATCTTGACTGTATGACTAAGGTGGAGGCTATTTGCTGATTTTAGTTTAAGGTATGATGTACCGATCGCTAGCTGGACAGGGTCTTATATCGGATGACCAAGTTTGTTGCTTGAGTCATTCGTTTTTCTGTTAACTTATGTGTCGGAGGTCACATGGTTTTAAAATATTGAGATTTCAGTATTCTTTATCTTACATTCATAATAGGAAATGTTAAGTAAAATCGTTCTTTAACACACTTGGTACTTATTAATTGCTTAAAATTATACAATTTACTATACTGCTGGAATTTAATTGAATATTACAAAGATTTGTTGAGCTCGCCTTTAAGGTGAATAGTTTGTGAGTCATTTTATCTATGTTACCTATGAGGTATATATGAGTATATCTGCTATTTACTGTTTTTAGATATTAGATATTTTCCATTCCCTGGAGTTGTTTTTGGCATCTCAAGCTGCCAATAGAAACCTGGTCAATTGAAATTAGCTAATTTTACCGTTTAGAACGCGTTCCAGTTGTTATTATTAGCTTTTTTCTCCAACGAAAACTGGTAAAGCTTGGGCCTTTTATGACGTCTAATTCAGCTGTTGGTACGCTACCGACCGACTGTAAAACAATTATTGTTTTGTACTTTTTTTCTGCTGCTGTTGGCGTCAAACTTTTGCGCAACCGTCGCGCCGGTTCGCCTTTTATAGGCGGCAGCTGTCTTGCCAAGTCGTTTAACGACCCTGAATTTGTTTTTGTAGCTCGGGCTCTGAGAACGCAAACCGAATTAAATGTACATACATTATAAAAATGTTATTTAACTCGCTGGGACTGGGACTGGGACACAATTCAGACTATGCCGTTGATTTTTATATTTTTGCCTTTTAACAATGATTATTGCCATGGCTAATATGAGCTTTAACGAGATCCATACTGTCGATTTTTATTCATACAAGTCAATTTACCAAATACTTCTTACGGCTACTCTTTTGTTTTTACTGCAGGTCGCAAATTTCGTCAAGCCACACAAATTGTTTAGATATGATCAGCGAACAATTCAAATCAGAACGCCGTACAATAATTAATGTGTGGGATACCTTTTATATCCTATATGGCACGAATTTAACTTCTAATTTTTTCTCGACGGCGCACCCAAAATGTCGGTCCCACTAAAATCTGTAAGCGCAAGACCGGACCCAGTCAAGCAGCCGACAAGAGCTCCGTTCACTTTTCAATTCTAATGCCAGTTAGCAAAATTTAGCTTAAAGTACATTAACGATATCAAGACAGAAGGTGCTCTTGGGTGCAACGGTATTCACGGTGGGCATACCCTGTTTATTGTGTCACATTAGCTAATAACTGGTCAAATAGAATCTTCTTGATTGTATTAAGAATAATATATTTTTTTGTGGAAGGTTGCGGAGGAAATTGAAGTTTATTTAACTCATTTAACTCATTTTAAGCTGAGAGTCCCTAGCATTAAAATTATTTATATAGACGGCCAGCAAGACAATTCAATCTGAATCCCAATGAACTCTATTTCGTTTCGTGAACAGAGTTTTACTCTATACAGATAATATATATTCGCTAGCAGCTGGCAGATTAAAGGGAAATAATCTATCTTGAACTATACCGTAATCCATATTCAAGTAATTGATGCCTAACAAAATGTTTGTGGTATTTACTCTGCACTTGCAGAAATCGGATGGGCGTGGCTTTGCGGCTTGCTCGTTCTCTCGATTTCGGGGTGCTTTACGACTAGCTGGGTGCCGCCTTTGTTTGACGTTAACTTTTGGCATTTGGGATAGGGCGTGGATTAGCCCATTGTCAATGGTTGCATTGTAAGTAAAGTATAATACAAAATGCGATGTGAACCATATATAATGTACAATTTTCGCAATGCACCTTGTACAGTTCCGTTATAAAAAACGGAAACTATGTATAAATAATTATTAGCTTATTAAGTGTAACGTTCGAATTGTGGACAACGGCAACGTGAAGGCAAATTACTTGAATTTTTTGCATGCATAGCATGAGAAATGCATACTGACTGACAAAGCTATGCGACTCTCTGTGCATTTGCGTGAAATGCGAAAAAATTTGAATTTTAAATATGTTTTCCTAAACGTAAGCCTAGCAAAAACAACTGCAAAAGCCACTGGGAAATGTTAATTAAAAACTACATTTTAATATCGTGCAATAGGAGTAAAAAAAAAGCAATTGCTTATACTCGTTGCTTATATAACAATCTCCGATTTTTGCTAAGATCTACGATATTTTAGCCATATTTAATAGTAGCCTTCAGGACTGAACCCGACAGACACTGGTAAGCAAAACATAACCACGCACTATGTGTTACATCAGTATCACAATGAAGCTGAAAAATAGTCACGATCAAATCTGCCAGATTTGTATGTACCTGTGTATGCAACAACAGCCCAATTTTTAAAAGAGATTTGTCTTGCAGTCGATGCCTATTTAAGCTGGCTTTTTATTTCCCTTGTAAGATGCGCATTCATTTTTTTATTGTTTATGAGACTAAAACGGACAACGACAATCGATCGCCATTTCTTTTTATATTTTGAATTTAGTGCGCATGTTATTGTTTTCTTTTCAAGTATGCTTGTATTTTTGCTCCAAATGAAATACGTAATCATCGTGCGTGGTATGGACGTACACAAGTGTCTTGGGTTCGATGATGGGTTTAAAATCGGTGTCAATCAGACGAAAAATTCAATTGTCGATAGATATACATAGTGAAAGTACAAGGCATATACATACATAACATACCTTTTTCGATGGAACACATTAGTTTTGTAGGCAGGAATATCATATTTTATAAAAATCATCAAAATTATAAAGCGTATCATCGCAATTTGAATTAGCACTGTCTTTACCAAAAATATTAAGGAAAAAATACGTTATTCCAGGTTCCGGTTTTTGAGATGTCTATTTTATGCATGTCGGCGGCTGACTCAATTCTGTTCGCAGACTCATGCTGCGTGGTTTTCACAAAGCACCATAATATTCAAGTTCAAGTGTAGTCAACCACAAATCTTAACACGTTGTTCGTCGAATCATAAATAAATTTTTAACGGCGACGGTCGCCTAAGTTAAGCAATAACCTGCTACAAAACTTTTAAACTTTACCATGCAAAAGGTCCCTCGTTCTCTTGATTTGGTTCGTAATATTTATAGAAGGCAAATATGATTTTGATATGTACAATAACAATACTCTATATACCCTCTATATATCAGCCGATTTACCGATTAGTTTAATATACAATCTAAAACTCATGGGAACAGTTTACACAGACATAAAAGCTCTGAAATTGTCATTGTATTTACTCTTTAGTACCCCATTAAACTTTATTTTCAACGCCGTTTGACTTCCGTGCACCTGCAAAAACAATACGCAAATATGCAAACGCATTTGCACGGGTTTTGTCGTTTCGACTGTCTCGATGACCAGTTTGGCACCCGCACCATGCTTTCGGATATGTAAATTACCGTAACGGTTTCTGAAGACAATAATCACGCATTTTAGCTTTGTAAATTTGCATTAGTATAACGATTGTGCGTAGCGATATTATTTCAGGTAAACATTTTTCACACTGTATGCTTAATGTGCATTTATGTTTTTGGGTAATTCAAAAAGGCGTACATACATACATATAAATATAAATTTAAGGCACACACACATTGATTCAACGTAGTGTGTATGTAACTACATTTGAAAAGCTGCAGCATCCGGCGTGGTTTCTACAAAGTGCCAATAATAAATGCTTCACAAAATAAGTACAGCAGCAAATCGCACGAATACCTAGGCAACATCAACCATGTCAGCGCGGCAACGAAGAGGCCACAAGCACCACCGCAGACAGATATGAGCACCTTGACCTCTCAGCCTCTCAGCCGCTGGAGTCAATGGGGCGTTTTTCTTCGAAATTTAATTGAACTGAAAAATGAGCGTCATGGCCGTGGAACGGCAGTTGCGGTAACTGCAGAGTCCGTTGATGCTAAGATTGTTTTCAGAAATTGTTTTGTACATTTTGTATGTAAATTTTGGTTGTCACACTCTGCGAACTATAAGTGTATTATTCATATTTGCTTCATCTTGCAGGCATAATTTGCTACCTTATTTTTGAGTAACTGGCCTTTCAACATTACTGCGGGTATACATTGACCTCAGTCTCGCCAATTTGCATGTATTTCGATGTGTAACCATTATCTACTCTGAATAGTACAGGTTATTCGCAGTACTCAAGTAGTCAAGCACATACTAATATACAGGTTTGTTAGGAAGTTCTATAGAATTCCTATTTTACAAGGTACACAATGATGCAATATAAGCATATATCAAATATGTTTGCAGTTGCTCAACGTATTTCTATTCATATCTGAAATGGTTTCTCCCAAACATTGCTACAAGCAATCTAATCACGAGATTTGGAAAATGAATATTATGGACATACCCTTGGGTATTCAAATGGCAGTCTATTTTTTTTTTTCAGTAGGCAGTGCCACAGTCAAATTCACATTAAACTTTGCCAATATTGGTGAAGCATATCATTCGATCTTGCAGTCTGGGTAGATTCCGCATTACACTCTCTACAGATGACGACATCTGTAGAGCTGCAACATGAACAACCAAGACGGAGAGCAAAAACTAATTCGCGATGCAGGCATTTCTGCTAACTCATTGCAAATGCGACACTCGAACTCAAATCGTCAAAAAATTGCACCGTATAGAGTGGCAGGCAGGCAACATTCGCGCGAACCAGCTGGCTGGTTCGATTTACAAGTATGCGAAAGTGATCGATTTTAAAGCAGGCGTGGCTCGCCGCATTTAAAATGCGCTTTGCAAGCCTTGCGCCACTCTGTGCCGTGGTTGTTGTCTTTGTCGCTTTGCTTGTCGTTGGCAGGCAGAAATGTCGACGTCGCGTGGTCTAGTTGCTGCAACTAGCGGCAAGATTTGAAATAGCTTGTATCTCTGTATGTGTTGTATGTATGTTGGTGAGTGTTGTGTCTACATCTTATGCAATATTCTCAGTTTGACCCACTTTTCGTGCTAGTTGTGTTTTACTTTTTGCTGTGCTCGAAGTTGGCGTTGCTCGGCAACATTCACTGTGACCAAAAACAATTTAATCGTAGCACGTTGCAGTTTATATTAAAGTACAATATATATATATATATATATATATATATATATATATATATATATATATATATAATATATATATATATATATATTTTTAATATATATATGGATATAATTCCTATCATATCTTAATTCTTATATCTTGAATAAAAACATATATTTTGTTTAGGCGGGAGTAACAAAATGTTATATTTATATTAAACACACACAAAGCATGTTCGAACTTTTTACTCATGAGAGAATATACAATTCTGGAAACTACTATAAATACAGTATTTTGAGTACGTTAACCAACACTAGTAAGAACTGCAAGTTAGCTCAAATCAAATGCCACAAGTTTCATATTGCATGTCACAGTCAAGAGGCTAAGAGGAGCCGTAATCGTCCCCGTTACCATTGC
The DNA here is from genome assembly GCA_035045725.1 of Drosophila ezoana. Taxonomy (NCBI): domain Eukaryota; kingdom Metazoa; phylum Arthropoda; class Insecta; order Diptera; family Drosophilidae; genus Drosophila; species Drosophila ezoana. The sequence goes on from JAWNOU010000035.1 coordinate 106,475, forward strand.
CTCCTCATGTGATGTGTGCCAAATATTAAAGGTTCTTGGCAGACGTTTTACAGGTGGCTGTCCTTTTCATCTTAAGCCATCTAATGAATCGACATGGCAACGTCAAGGCTATAAACAAGCTTGGCTGTACATACAGGTGCTTCTCTTAAACTTTTCCAATATCACTTTACTCCATGGTTTCTTTTTAAATTTTAAAACAAGAAGGTAGCGTACAAATAGAAGTATTGTTGGGCACACATTTGATAACATAGACAAACAAAAAATGTATATGTGGCAATTCAATGCTAGCCAGGAGCCTTGTTGCATAACTACCAAAAACTTGTGCAGCCAATGTTTTGAGAGGGACTCACAGCTGACCGTAGCAACTGTAGTAATAAGTCGAAAACCAGGCGAGTGTTGCATAGTTGTGTATTTCCTGTTTGTGGTGCATAAAATAGTGGGTTCCAATATACATAGCTCTCACTTTTGCGGTTGGCACATACCATTGCATATCAGCGTCAGTTTCAGGTATCGAAACGAAAGGCAACTGAACTGTACTACTTTTGCTGTACGGCCTGGCTAGCAGCTTTTGGACAGATTCAAGATTCTTATTGGCACCTAATTAAAGCTCAAGTAAACCATAGCTAGGTTTGTAATTCAGAGACGCATAAATCTTTAATTATAACAAAACCCGCCGCGAGATGCAAATCAATAACGTAATTTATTGCCTATCACACGATAACAAAATTTATTGCTTGAACATATATATTTAAGCTGAATATTTATTGCTCTTATATTTAAACTGAACTTTTCTTATATTCATAACAGCATTAACCGATTTTTAGATAATTGAATCGAAGTATAAACATATATTACTCAAAAATATTTATAAACTATATATAACAATTTGTCATTAGCTTAATTCGTCAATTTTGAGCTTCTTAGGTTAATAATATGTGTAAAGGCATTTAATGTAGCCTTGCACCCAGGAAGTGAGTGTAACTTTGGCATATTAGAAAGGAAAATCCCAACTGCCGGTCACAAATTTCCTGCGCACATGCAAAGTAATCGTTGGTCAGCTCTCAAATGCTGGTAACAAAAGAAACAAAGCAACAGCGTTAACTGTAGCAAAACTTGGCTTACTCGCCGAAATAGTGCCTTGAGGTCTGTGATACGCCTTCTCGTTCAATTGTGCAATCGATTAAAAACTGAAAGCTGACCAATGCTTGTTTTTCCATTTATAAAGCGTGCGTTTAATTGTGAACCGCACCTAGCGAGCTAGTCGATTTTAGAAAAAATTAACTTGCAGGCGATTTCATATTTAATTTGTAATTCTTAGTCGAACTATTTTGCAGCTATCAGCGCCAAATTTAAATGTTACTTATAAAAGGCATTAATATATTGCTGTGCAGAAGTGCCTTAATTTAGAATCATTTTTAAGCTTCTTAGGGATATAATAATTATTCAAAATATAATGTCAATCTCAGCTAAGTGCTAAGTGTTTATAGCATCGGTGTATTTAAATAAATATATAGAAGCGCAATCTATATATCAGAGTATATAGTTTATTTCTCTACAAACTCCAACAAAGTTTTCTTAATTTGTTGGGATAAGGGTGTGGCCTTATTTTGAACGTTCAAAATTAAACTCGGAAGTTAATGACCTAAATACCAAAATAAGTTCCCGGAAGCCGTAAGTTCGATGTATTAAAGCAACATAAATTCGCGCAAATTGACAGAAAAGCGTATCAATAGATATATTGTACAATTCAAATTGTCCGAGTATTTGTTGGGTTGCCTTTTTATTTGCAGTATATAGTTTAGTACTTCACTTTCAATAATGTCGCGTAATGTGCTGCTGCTCTTATTTTTGAACAAGTAGAGCAGCAAAAAGCGAAGCAATCGACAAACGGCGAACAAACTCACGAAAAAAAAGCCAATCAGGCTTATGGCCGAATTACTGTGCATTGCATAACAACCCAGCCACGCTCTAACTCTGGCTAAGCAAATCCACGTACACACTTTGTTTAGTGGAGCAGAAAGTACAAAGCAGCAATAACAATTGTTGGTAGTTGAGTTGCCAAGTGTGTGTGCTGGCACTGGCTAAGACAAATGTCATCCCAGGCATGGCCGATTGCCATTGGCACGTGATTAGCTTACTTTTTGCGGCACTCCAAGCCAAGCCAGCTGCATATATATCACTCAGATAGTCGGTCAGTGCTGCGTTTGTCAGGTGAGACTGAAAGCTGCGACGCTTTTGCTCGATAATTGTACAATTTATGGTGCGTGCTGCATGCTAAATAGATCTTATCTGCCAGCCTTGACATGATTGTTCACATTAGAAAAGCAAACACATAAACAAATTAGAACATTATGGGAGTGCTGTGCCTACCTTTGAGATGCTTGACCATCTTAATTAATTATTTAATATACTAATGCATTTAATTCTAGTTTTGGGATGGGAGACCAATATTTAAAAAGAATCAAAGATTTTTTTCTGCGTTTTATATGGTGGACTCAATTTATTATGTTTTGTTGTCTCTTACTTTTTATATATTGAGATCAAGGCATTCAAACAGATGGGCAGGCATTAGTTACTGTGCTATTGTTGCTTATCGAGACGTGGCCTTTAGTCTTTTACATGCATCATTTTTAAAAGGCAATTTTTTTTTTTTTAATTTTTAATGGGTACCAAGAAGAAATGGCTATATTCGGGAATTGGCCCAGCTCATAGTAATTAGATGTCTATATGTATTTAGAAAGACACAAAATTATTGATCAACATGGTTTCAACCATTCATCTACGCCCAATTATAATAATGATGAAATGCATAACGCGGTAATCGTGGCTTAGAAACAATTAATGGCTACAATAGAAAAGTGAATGTAAATTTGTTTGGGGAAAAGGTGTCTCTATCAAGCCAAATATATTGTATATAAGGTGCCTCTTGTGCCGTTTCATGGCTGGTCAAAAGTGCAACTTAACTTCGCGTAACTATAACTTGTTTTTTTGTTTGTAAAATGCTCACGTCGCAATTAAAGTGTAGCATTATAATGCTTAGTTGCAGTCCGGCGCTTGTGTGTGTAAGACAGTGTAGGTGGGTCATAAAGCGACTGGGTAAAGCCTCTGAACCATGATTTATATACCCTCGCAGAGGGTATTATAATTTTGAAATGTGTAACGCATAGAAGGAGACATCTCCGACCCCATTAAGTATATATATATTCTTGATCAGTATCAACAGCCGATTCGATATAGACATGTCCGTATGTCCGTCTGTCTGTTTCTAAGCGATCTTGTCTCTCAGTTGTAAAGCTATCGTCAGGAAATTGCTGCAGTACATATGTATGTTGTAGCCAGCTGGATCGCACCACTATATCATATAGCTGCCATAGGAACGATCGGTCGAAAATTAAGTTGTTGTATGGACATTTTTTTTTGCTTTTCAAGATATGTTAACGGCATTAACTATTTTCCCTGTGATTCTTAGATATGGGCATAATGAAAAGGTTGGGCTTGCAAGGGTATTATATCTTCGGCCTGCCCTTCTTTCTCGTTTTTTAATAAAACAACTTAGTCGATTGTATACAGCTATGGCTTACATTCTAAGCATAAGGTCTTAAACCAAAACCGAACAGAAATCGAAGGTTGACTTTTATCGTGTCGAAACGGACTCCTTGCATAAATTTACTACGTTGCAATTCGGTTAATTTATTAGCTGTGGTTTCAGCTGTCAGTACAAAAAGTATTGCAAAGCAAGTTATATGCTCAAAATGCTAAGCAATAAGAGCAAAAACAACTTCCGCCCCAATTACTAAATTGCGCCCATAGCTTGGGCGAGCCAGTCAAATTGGTCGCAACAATTGGCTTAAGGCTCAGACTCAGTTATTTTTTAGCTTTGTTTAATATTTGGCATGACTTTGATTGCAGTGAATTGGTTTCAATTCAAATTCAGCTTCAACTGTTTGAATTGCTAATCAGTTTTAGTATTTGGTTAAATATTTTTTTTTAACAATAAATGGTACCGTGTGGACTTGCGACTGGTTTTCTGCGCAAAAGGTTATGTTAATGGATCAGCTATTATACTCTGTTCTCAAAGAAAAAGAGTATATTAGCGTTGAACTACATAGAGATGTTGAGATACTTCCTCAAAAATTTCTTTTTATCATTTTAAAGGGAGTAAGGGCTACATTTATTTTCTAAAAAGTACCAAAAATAATTTTTTTTGGCCAAAATTATATTTTAGCTCCAAAAAATAATGGTTAAACTTACATTCTTCATATACCGATCGTCTAAGGTTTTTTAAATTTTGAGCATTAAATTTGAGCAGAAATAGTCGGGTAGGGTAGGCAGTCGGATAGGGTACTAAATAATCAATATTCAAAGAGAACGAAAAACAACAAGTTAATTTTATACAGATATAACAACTATAAATATAGAATAAGATTATGTGTTTGTAGTAACTTATAAATATCTTGTGTTTTATTTTTCGCAGGATTGACGAAGGCACAAAGCAAACGTGCACCACGTGTCACCAATTCACGCAGTTTTGGCACCAATGTTAAGTCAACCAGCTCAAATGGGGTTAGCTTTGACTGTCCCGAAGAGTTTGGGTATTACCCCCATCCCACGGACTGCACACAGTATTACGTATGCGTATTCGGTGGTGCGTTACTCGAGAGCTGCACTGGAGGTCTTATGTACTCGCATGAACTGCAGACTTGCGATTGGCCCAGAAACGTGGGCTGCGAACTGGTGGACAGTGGCACGTCGGCCACCTCTACTGAAGTAGGTGGCGCCTCACGTAATAAGCCACAGCAACATGTTCCCAGCCGCATTCGCTTTGGGGCCGCCTTCACCAGTCCGGCAGCTACACAAAAGACAATCACAGTCCCGCCACAGTATCATCGTTCACCTCCGCAAATCATACAAGCGCAGGTTCAGCACCTGCCACCGCCGCCAGAACTGGCCGTATCACCAAATCCGGTGGTCACGTCACGTGGTCAGCCAAAATCGCTGCTGGACTCGCAGGAGGAAATAGCTAAGGTAAAGAGGGCAGCAACGTGATCGCAAATGGTTATGATTCCCTAAACCCATTAAAAATGGGTATAAAGGGTATAATGTATTTGTGCAACTGGATGTAACAGGCAGAAGAAAGCATCTCCGACCCCATAAAGTATATATATTCTTGATTAGCATCAACAGCCGAGTCGATCTAGCCCTGTCCGTCCGTCTGTCCGTATGTATGTGCGCAAGGTTATCAGGTAATTTTAGCTGTATGTCCTCCTAGTGCTTGCGCAGATCTTTTTTGTTTCTGATATTCGATAACTTGCCCCGTTTCCAAGTAATCGATAAAAATCGTTAACGGAATCCTGTTTTTGAAGCAATTTTGGTAATTAATAAGAGCTAGAGCCACCATACTTGGCATGTAGCTTCTAGAATAGTATATAAAGATGAAGTATCTTTCAAGGCAGGAGATGGTTCAGGGCATCCCCTAGTCGTGCACTCCCAAGTTGAGTATTCTTACTTGTTTTTATATTTATATACCATGTAGCTCTATGCCGATGCACAAGAAACACTGCCACCCGTTGAAGAGGAGGTTAGCGATCGTCAGCAACGTGTTTATCGTGGCCAGCCGAGCACGGTTAGCCAAGTGCAGCGTGATCGCGATGGCATCCTGCACCAAGCCAGCATAAATGCTATACCCAATCATGGAAAAATTGGTTCCTACACGTTCGGAACAGCTTACAGGTGAGTTATGTGCTTACTTAAACTTCCGCTCTAATGTCGTTGCTTCTTCATGCCGTCGCTTAAAAACTAAATTTATTGTCTATTGATGGTAATTTACGTTTTGCTTTATTTTCAAAAATGTATAACTGATTTCAAATTCTTTTCAAACCATTTTACTACTCTTTTTTCTTATACAATGCATACTGCACTATTTCCATATATTTTACTGCAAACGACTGAATATGATTTTTGGCTTAACTCTGTACGCAAACAGCGAAAGCTTGGACGACGACGACGACGTGACAATCGAACACGAACTGTCACATAATCGACTTGATGTAGACAGACGACGCAAACGACGCGATGTTAGTGGGTTAATGTCAACTACGCCAGGGGAAACAGCTGCCTCTTCTACTGAAATACCAAATGATTCAAATACCTCTAGCGAGGTAATGGAGCCCGATACCCAACTGGGCAGTGGCGAAACGACGAATAGTTCCAATAACTCGAATAACTCACAAGAGCAGTTTGACGAGGCAACGCCATTAGTCGCTCAACTGCAAAAGTACTCATCAAAAATCAGTCAATCTGAGATGGACTTTCCCAATACGGACGCAGACTACGGTGAGCTGGTCGAAGACAACAATGATACGGCTACGGGAGAATCAAGGCGACGTGCTCGTCAATTGCGGCCCTTTCCGCATACAGCTGCCAAATGGCCGACGCATGGCTATCGATCCGTTGACCCACCAGTTCAGCAGCCTTATATTCAGAAAAATAGCTACAGTTTTGGTAGCTTTAACCCGTATCTCACGCCACCAAGCCCAGGTCCGGGATATAAGGCTTATGCCCAACAGGTACAACAGCAGGAACCTGTTGGAAAAAAGCCAACTTTGGTCTACACAGGCTACAATTTGTCACTACCGCCGCCTCCGTTGGAAGACGACTTTCGACCCATTGCTGGTAACTACTATGGTGCAGCCAGCTCGACAAGCTCAAGGCCGCCAGGTGGTTATCAAGAACAACAAACGAGCCAGGCCGATTTACTACCCTACCTTATACAACAGCTAAAAGAGCTCAAAGAACGCCGGAAACAAATACAAACTGAAAACTTTGCCTACTTTCATTTGGACAATCAACCCATCACCCCACGCCCATCATTCGAGTACTTTTCCACAACCAAGTCGACGCCCCAAGTAACGCCAAACAGAGACTATGCGCAATATAGCACCATGGGTGGATTTTACAATAATAACAAGCCGGATTATGTGCCAAACACATCAAACTATTCTGGCAAACTGATATCCCAATACAGCATTACTCAAAGTCCGGAACCGCAGAGCACGACAGAGCGCAATTACTTCCAGTATAATATTATTGCGAATCAAAATATGAAGGGCGTATACAATACGGCCAAGTTGAATCAAATAGAGCATGCCGCAGTAAAGGTGCCCAACTTTAATATCGTTTCGGCGCCTAATTTAGCTTACAATAAAGCTAATGTCCTGCAGCAAATACCTTACCGAGATTTGTCACATTTGCCAGTCGGAATCAGCTATGCTTCAAATACAACCATACCAGAATCTTATCAGACTTTTACCAATATCATCAGCTCGACTATGCCTCCCAAGCTGGACTCGCACAAGCCTCCGCCGACAACTGCTAAGCCTCAGCTGACAAATTTTCAATTTAATATTAATGAATTTATGGCAAACTTAAAAGCTAGTGATCTGGCAAGTTTTAATCCGGCTGTAAACCCATTAATTAAGTATTTTAAGCAGGTAAGCAATGATGGCAGTGGCAATATTCGCAATGCCTTGATTCTTCGCAGACCCGTTAGCAGTTCGACGCCAACTAGCACAATAACAACCCGACCTCCTTTCAAGACCAATCCAACACCTACAAAAGCTTCGATTAGCTTAATAACACAAGCGTCGACTACACCTGTTCCTAAGGGTTATAAGATTTATAAGATTAACAAACAAATAGCTGAACCAAATCAATCAACGACGACGACCAGCACACCGCGTCCACGGAGCAGTACCACCACCCAGAGAACTGTCGAATACTACGACGAGGATTACGATGATGGAGTTAACGAGGATATGCTGCCACCGTCCCGCATGCCCCCCTACATGCCCATGTCAGAGACTATGGCACCACCTCGTCCACAAGTCACAACTGTTGTACCACCCACGACAACGGCAAGCAAAATTCGCCCCAGCGTACAAACAGGATATATGGAAGCGACAACAACGCGGCGACCCTTTCCAAATTTCTCACAACTCAATCAGCCCAACGCAGGCAACGGAGTTCCTGCATCGTTCATCAGCTTTCCAAGTGACATATTTCAAGAATTGAAGCAGCGACTACCACAGCTGCAAGGATCAACAGCAGCTAACACTCAATCTACTCTCCGCGTTCGCGTTACCAGTACAACAAGCACAACAACGAGCACCACAACGCCTACAACCCCAACAAGAATCCGATACACCGTGCGACCACAGCGCGTGCGCGGACAGCAGAAGTGGCATGCCCAAGCTGTGAATAACCCTGACGGATTAGAACGCACGCAAAATGAAACCGGCCGAGGAGCTGCCTACGCCAAGCTAGGTTCAAGCAATGGTGGCTTGGGCGGCCAGCACTTGAACTCGATACAAATCAGCTCGAATACGGAAAGACAAAGGTAGTTATAAAAGTCGCCGAAAATATGCTGTTCAATTATTTGGTGCCGCTACACAAAAAAACACACATAAATACGGCGGTTACATGTACATAATTATAAATATAAATGCCACTGCCCACTTTATGGCGAGCTACTGTTTATACGTTTACCGTTCAGACCTTACCCATAACTAAGATGGAACTTACCAAAGCTGTACAGTTGACTAAACAAATTTGTTGTATGGACTGGGCCAATCTAACCTAAATTTCAAACGCTACTTAACTCATTCTTGTTAACTAATACTTTAAACTATAATACTAAACGATTCCACAAAATATAAAAGCCACACAGATTAAATTATTTTTTGATTTCGTTTTGCATTAATCTTCTCCTTGTAATATATATGTAAATTACCATTGTCTTTACACACATATGTATTATATATAATGACATCAATAATTTAAATTATTTAAATTATACTTGTTAATGTAAATAACTTGCGCCGCATACTCTTCCCCATGTATACATAATTGTGTGCAAAGAGTTGAGTCATCCTCCCCGTCATCGTCATCGCTGACGGCGCAAACTTCCGATAACATATTTCTACAACCAAGCTCACAAGCTTCACCGCCACAGTTTGCATCCAATCGTAACTACTACAACACATCCATATTCAATCATGGGGGTGGTGCTGGCTACCAAACACCACAGCAGGCGCAACATCAACAACAACAACAACAACCGTCACCATTTCAACAAGCGCAACCGCAACAACAACAACAACAGGCACCTGCCTTACCAAACCCCTATGATTCATCATACTATTCTGTTTACGACGACGATATTGATTTATATAGGGACATTGAGTATCAACAGCAGCAGCAAGAACAGCAGCATCAGCAAAAGACCCAGCCATACCAGTCCACAGTGCGTCAACAACAGCAATCGACTTATAGACCGCTAGAAATATTGACTACGCCGACCCCGCCACAAAGACCTAGCTACAGCAACCAGCCCACTTTGGGCTATAATACGGACTATGATGAGGATCTCAATGCACAGGTAACCGTTAATAATGACAATTAATCCAATTAATAGACAATAGGATGACTATTGTTATGTTTAATAACTTATCGCTCATTCAACAGATCGAACAGGATAATGTGTACGATCAACCTACGCGAACACCGCAACGGTAAGTACTCTCACCTCGTTTTTGACTGCAACTCAATATGAAATTCGGTAGCATTTTGTTAAATACACTATATTACATTTCATGCCTCATAAGCTAACTCCAGCTCGCTGACAAATCTTACTTACAAACATTTCAAAATCTTATGTAGCAAATCTATTCAATGTTCTTGAGAAATTAAGCTTAATTCAGTTAGCTAGCGTGTCCCGAAAAGTACAAAAGTCATAGAACACAAAACCAAGTACAACATACTACACCAAATGCATCAAAATTGACATACATTTTCATCTGTTAACTGCAACTGCTACCCGTAAAGGCCTAATATCCACGACAACCCACCTACAATAAATCTCTCTACTAGGGCCGAAGCGGTGACCACGGCAACTCCAGCCTCGACGACTGCAAAGCCAGCTGCCGCTAGGCCTGATGGGCGCAACTACTACGACACATTTACCACGCCCAATACGAACTACGAAGAGGCCGATTACAGCTATTCCAGCTCAGCCGAGTATGCCCAAAATTCAGCCGCGGACTACTATCAAAGCGAGCAGACTCAAGTGAAGACTAGGCCAAGCACTCAAGCTCCCGATTATTATCTGATTGCCAATGATGTCGCACATTCGACTTCAGCTTTTAAAGTTGAACCGACTAAGAAGTACTTCACGACAATGACCACCACACGTCCTTCGATCTCAAAGTCATCTTCAGTACCAATCAGGAATACAAACAAGATTACCACAACTACAACACAAACAGTCACAAAGCCCCCTGCAACCACAACAACAACAACAACAACTACATTACACCCTTCCAGGTACTTTCTACTCCACAATTAGTCAAATGTCTTACTTTACCTAGACCTTCTTTTTGATAGCCTTTACTTGGCCCACCAATATCTTTTAGATGATAAATAGTTATAAGCATTCATAATTTCATCAAATCATATGATTTTCGTATACATCGATTGCACATAGTTCCGAAATGAAATTCGAGTTGGCTTTACTATCACTTATTTATTTAAAAGCGCGTCTAATTTCGTCAGTTAGACTTTGCTACAACTTGCCTATATTTCACTATTTCACACTAGTTTTCTTCGTGTTCTCTGATAGTGTAGTGCAAAATATTAAGATATGAACGCTCAAATTCATTGCATGATCTTCATCACCTAATACTTATTATGTCATGTATGCTTGCGTATAATGTGGCATTTAGGGTATTTCGTGAAGTTCGCATGGCATGCGCTTTATAATAAGATCTAGAGAAGTGATTCAGCGAATACTAGTCCAATAATGAAAACCAAAAGATTCCGATTTATCGTTATATTTGTAAAAACATACACATACCCACACATAAATCAAACTGGATAAGATACTAACACTAATGTGATTGTTTATTATAAATACACATTTCTTCAACAGCTCAAAAACGCATGCAAATAAAAACGTTAAGCAAAATGTTATTATCAAATTAAAGACAACCACATCACCACGTACCACACAAGCACCCAGTACAACAACAACAACAACCCCATCGACCAGCACAATAAAGCAACCTTCACTCCCCACATATGACTCCAATCCCTTTCTCAAATCCAAGCTACAATTTCTGGCCAAGTCCCTGATCAGTGCTGTGGCTGGCAGTCAAAGCCAAAAAATCAATGACACAAAAACTCCGAACCAAGTCCAAACTACAGTCACACCTCCAATTAGCGAATCGTGGGCGTTGGCAAATGACAGTGCAAATAGTAGTAGTACTCAAAGGTATGTTGAGACAGTTTACGACGAAAGCCAGAATGTGCAGAATGTCCAGAGGGGGGAAGAGGTATCTAGTAGTCGTACTTTTGAAACAAGCACTTCGCCCAAGTTTCTGGATTTCATCAATGCCGCGGCTTATGGGTCCAGCAACTTAGTGCGCGCGCCCGCAGAGAAGTCTTTTATCACTGTATCCACCGAGCAGAATCAAAGCAAGCGCATACAAAGCTATGTTCTGTCCGATGTTAAGCCCCAAAGCTTTAGGCCATCATCGGACCTGTTGGATAGCTCAAGCACAACAAGACCCAACAGAGCATACGAGTATAGTCTGGAAAGTGGTTCCCGCGGATTTACCTTAAGGGCTAAGGAACAATTAAAGGAGGAGAACGTGTCGGAGCCACTTTTTGATCGCCCTGAAAGTGGGCAACGTCTTAAGCCCAACACAACAACAACAACACGTTTGCCACTTACATTCAATCATGTCAACCAAGTTAGCACGGAGAATGAAGATATTATACCAACAACGTATGCCCCGTTACGGATTTGGCGCAACGGCCGTCCAACTATTAAGCAAGCGCATAGGAAACCGACGAAAATGCCATTATTAAGCGTCACGGATCTGCCCAGCACTACTGCGAAAGCAACTACCACAACAATAAAAGCAGCTAGTACTTTAGGTTCTAGTACCGAACGAGCGACGAGCTCTGGACTAAGTTTTACATCCCGTGCAAACATATTCAAGGATAACCTCAATCGTGCCACGAGCAACCCGGGCATGAGATTCGTTTCGCCCTACAAGAGCCTTGAAAGTTTGCTGCAAGACGAACGACTGCCACACAACAGCCTCAGAACAACAACAAGAACGCGCTATGCAAATCCACCTGCCGCAATACCGTTTCTCCAAACAACGCCAAAGTCTACACAGAATAACTTTCCTATGAACACCATTCCAAATAATGCCACCCAAATTGTCCTTGAGGCTATGACAAACGGCGCAACGCGCAACTTTAGCATAAGTGATGTAATTCTCAGCACCTTCAGTCCCCAAAGACCGGCTCCAAGCATTTCCCGGGCAACCACAACAACCACAGCCAGAACCACAACCACAAATAAAATACCTACAGAGCCGGCGCTTACTACGACAATTTTAGAGCCAACCGTAGCCACAGTCGTGACTTCGCCCTCAATCCAGGTGTCTGAGATCGCAGTGCGTGCACGTGGCCGATCGCGATACACGGCGGCTACGGTCAACTATAATTTGGATAGTCTCGACGAGCCGACCACTTATGCACCCAAATTTAAGATACCCCATGGCTATGAGCTAAGGAGCTCCACATCTAAACCATTTTTAAGACGCAAAGCGCAGCGTGGTCGAGTTGTTGGCAGCCTCCGGCAAACGATATCCGAACCGACAAAATATGAAACTTATAAGGCAGCTCAAAAGGCCAAAGAGACCGTTTATAGGTATCAAATAGCCGCGTCCTCTGCCAAACCGATAACTGCTGAGGAAAAAAATTCACTGAAACGTAAACCAAATGAAAACGAAGCCTCAATCTCAGATACGCCGCGTGCCGAAGCCCTAATTGCACAGCAGCCACTCGAAAATAAACACAACAACAATAGCATAGAACAGAGCATTAGCACAGAGCAGTCATCGGCCAGTTCTAACCAAGATATCTCCGACCGGCCAACTGTTAAGTATCTATACTCGAACAAATATCGGCAGCAAACGGCTGAGCGTACACTCGCCGAGAGTCTGCAAAATGCCGGGTATATAACTACGGCGAATGGACGAACCAAGTTCCGTGCTACGAATGTGCTGGAGCAACTGCAGCATTTTCTTGCCGCCAGCGACAGCGATGAAAGCGGCTCACCGCAATTCGTTGATGAAGTTTACGGTTCAGAAATAAAAGCTTCTGTTAATGAGATCAAGCCGAGCCGAAGTGTAACGACTACAATGAGATCGACTACTACTACGATGTCTGCATCACTGCCAACTACACGTGTCCCACTTTTTGCAGGAAACCCATCCAAATCTTACACCCCAATCCCTACTCTTAGCATATTAGACCCAGATGCCACCAAGGCTAACATAAGCAGCACTCCGGAGATTAGTACTGAGCCTGTCCCTTCTACGACTACAACTGCCACGCCCACTCCCTATGTAACTATATCTTCTCCGCCAACAACACGAGTTTCGAGGGTAAATAACGCCTTGAAGTCGTCAATTGCCGCTGCTGCTGCCGCTCAATCATCTAGCCCGGTCTCTACCTCGTCCACCACCTATCAAATGCCAGGGGGTAGAGCTAACAAATTCCAATATGGCTTTAACTCCAACAATCAATACAACAACAACAACAACAACAACAATAATAACAACAACAACAATGCCGCTGTCGCTGCTGTCTCGGTGAAGTGCTCCGATAGCACACTGAGCCCCAAGTGCAACGAAATCCCCTCAAGGTATAAATAGAGATTCCTCAAATTAACGCCTTGTAGTAGCTCTCTCACCTCTGCATTATCACTCTCCTGTCTTTTTTATACCGTAATTCACCGTAATTTTGTTTTGAACACAGTTATAGTCTCCTAAAAAAAACCAAACCAAATCCAACAGCTGTACTTTTATGTAGTTTTCTTTTCTCATTTTCCCCACATTCACCCACTTTTTGTAGAACTCAACTCTGGTTGTTTGTGTTGGCTTTCTAGTATGCCTTTAATTTTTATAAAATTAAACAACCAACTGGCAAAATGTCTGAAATTGTTTCTGACCTGAAATAATGCCAAGTTCCATTAAAAACTACATAGTTTTCGCCTTATACGTTTTCGTAGATTTTTAGAGCAAAGATACATAAATACTAAATATTAGCTGCTCTGTAAAATGTTGCAACAATGTACAATAAACAAATCAATCGTAACCGTTAGGTGGTGGCCAGTTTAACTCTTCATATATTCTATTTTTTGTCAATTATTATTGTGATTTTTTCATTTTGATTTTATTATGATCTATTATTGGCGCACTTTTTATTTTTATTTTTACGTAAACGATTATAATTAATACATCATACCAATGAAAATATGTTAGTTAAAATTTCAATTTGAAAATTTTGATCTCACATATATATCATATCATATATCTCTCTAATGCGAAGCATGTAAGTATATGGCTCGTAAATAAATAGCTAGATAAAAATAAATTTCGAAATCCACTAAAAGAGATTCATTACAGCTACTAAGTTATTAAATATTGATGTCGATCTGCATTTGCACATTTTACTGAGCTTTAATATTGTATTTCTGTTTCTAATTAGTGTTGAGAAGTGCGTGAAAGTTTTAAGAGGCTTTTTTTTGTAAATCTGCCCTAAAACCTTCGAATGTTTTCCGCATTAAACAAGTTAAGCATTTGTTCGAACAGTTCCGCCCCCAAACATGCTACAGAAATGATGAATCCTCTTTTAAAGTTGTCAAACACAAAGTAAATTATTCATATTTTACAGCGGTCTACAAAGTGAATCAACATCAACATTAACTATAATGTCTATTATTCTCAGCTTAGGTTTACAGCCCAATCCCGCTACACATACACATAAGTATACTATACATTTTCGGTTCTCACTTTATATATATTATCGAATTGGCTGCTGATATGAAATGCTATTTTATTCACGTGTACATATATACATATATATAAATACTACATTTTTTTTTTGGATACATGGGTTACGCGAGTTTTTTTGTTAAATAACACTAACCAAGCACAAAATAATCTTTAATCTTTAACTTTTTGGTGTAACAATAATTGGTTGGCCACCCGCACAATTAAAACTTTTTACTGTTTAAATACTTTTTTAAACAATTTTTAAATATTTTTTAATACAATAAAATTTAGAAACAACAACAGAAACCGTGGCAGTTCAATATACACGAATCAGGATCGCGATACGGCTGCCCCGCCCAACAGAGGAACGCATCCGCCGTAAGTATTATATCTTGGGATCCAATTCATTCAATAAAACAAACATTTAACAAATATTGAACACCCACAGACGAACGCGTCCAACGCTTAAACCGGCCGGCACAATAGTCTCAAAAGCTCAAGAGTTTGTGGACATTTACAGATATCCGCCTTCTCGACCGGATCCTCTGTACCCACAGCCTACGCCGGATAAGACGGCTGCCAAGTGCCGTAAGGATGTTTGTTTACTGCCCGACTGCTATTGCGGTGGCAAGGACATACCCGGTGAGTACTAATTAACTGATTAGCTAGATCCTTGACTACTTATATACATATTAGGCAAGTCGAAGCTAGCTTGGAACTTTTTATTCCGTGAACCCATTGAAAATGGGTTAAAAGGCTATAATGTATTTGTGCAAATGTATGTAACAGGCAGAAGGAAGCATCTCCGACCGCATAAAGTATATATATTCTTGTTCAGCATCAACAGCCGAGTTGATCTAGCCATGTCCGTGCGTCTGTCCGTATGTATGAACGCAAGGATCTCAGAGCCTGTAAGAGCTAGAGACGTGAAACTTTAGCTGTAGGTCCTCCTAGTGCCCGTTTGTTTCCAATATTCGATAACTTGCCCCGTTTCCAAGTAATCGATTAAAGTCGATATCGAAATCCTGTATTTTAAGCAATTTTGGGAAATAATAAGAGCTAGAGTCATCAAACTTGATATGTAGCTTCTAGAATAGTATATAAAGATGGATAACTTATCTATTCCCTAGTCGTGCACTCCCGACTAGACCATTCTTACTTGTTTACCTATTTGGCTATGAAAAATGTCTTTAAAATAAATAAATTCACAAACAAAACATAGGAGGTTTGAATGCATCGGACATCCCACAAATTGTTTTAATAACGTTTGATGATGCCATCAGCACAATTAATATTGATCTGTATGATGAGTTATTTAATAACAAGTCGCGCAAGAACCCCAACGGATGTCCTTTGCGTGCCACTTTCTACTTATCGCACGAATGGACGGATTATGGCATGGTCCAGGATTTGTACTCTGATGGACATGAAATGGCCTCACATACGGTTTCGTAAGTTGCGATTGTATTTCGCTTCGGTCGTCAGGTCATTTTAAAGGGACATCAATCATAGTCTTTTATCTCCTTGCCTCTGTGCATCTGCTTGGTTTTTTATTCATATCCATAAACTTTATATATTTCTCTACATTCCATCATCCACCCACCCACCACACCTCATCAATATTGTCGTCATGGTTGCTAGGCGAACTACCGGTTGAGAGCATACCACAAATCGTACTGTTGACCTTCGATGATTCCGTAAATGATTTAAACAAACAATTGTATACGGATCTTTTTGAGAAGGGACGCGTCAACCCCAATGGCTGCCCCATAACAGCGACATTCTATGTCTCCCACGAATGGACTGATTACAGTCAAGTGCAGAATCTCTACGCCGATGGACACGAAATGGCATCGCACACAGTTTCGTAAGTAGCAGACTCTCTCTCAGGAGAAGAAACACGAAAAAACACGAAGAACACCAACACCAACCAACGAACACAACGTAGTCAACCTGAAGAAAGGCAACCTATTTAATACTTCCAAAACGTACCTATTCCATACTCACAGACATCAGATATAAATTGGCCATGGTTCTTTTCTAAATTACACTATCACAAATAGCTGGTCAAAATTTGATTACTTCTTTCGTCCACAGTCACAGCTTTGGCGAGCAGTTCTCACAAAAGAAATGGACTCGGGAAATAGCCGGTCAACGCGAAATACTCGCTGCCTACGGCGGCGTCAAGCTTTCGGACGTACGTGGTATGCGCGCTCCGTTCCTCTCGGTTGGCGGTAACAAAATGTACAAAATGCTGTATGACTCAAATTTCACGTACGACTCGTCGATGCCGGTCTATGAGAATCGACCTCCCTCGTGGCCGTACACGCTTGACTATAAGATCTTCCACGATTGCATGATACCACCCTGTCCGACACGAAGCTATCCGGGGGTATGGCAAGTGCCCATGGTCATGTGGCAGGACTTGAACGGCGGGCGTTGCTCTATGGGAGATGCCTGCTCGAATCCAAGTGATGCAGAGGGTGTGACCAAAATGATTATGAAGAATTTCGAGCGTCATTATACCACCAATAGGTAAAGAGGAGCAAAATTTTTAATAATACTTCTAGGTGTTAAGGCATACTATTTAATGCAGGGCACCGTTTGGATTGTTTTATCATGCCGCTTGGTTTACGCAACCGCATCACAAGGAAGGATTCATAAAGTTCCTCGATGCCATAAACGCCATGCAGGATGTTTGGATCATAACAAATTGGCAGGCTCTACAATGGGTGCGTGATCCGACACCTACGTCCAGGATCAATTCGTTCCAACCATTCCAGTGTGATTACTCGGTAGGTGTCTAATCTTTATACTAGTACAATAACTAGTTATTATCAAACTTGTAATACAATTTAGGACCGACCCAAACGTTGCAATAATCCAAAAGTCTGCAATCTGTGGCACAAATCTGGCGTTCGATACATGAAAACATGCCAGCCCTGCCCCGACATCTATCCATGGACTGGAAAATCCGGCATACGTTCATCGCGCATCGACAACGAAGTTGAAGAACCTTCGGCTCAAAACTGAGCACTTTTCAATCAAAACCATGCCAGTTAAACCACGCCTATGCTATTAGTGTAAACCTAATGTTCGTCCAGATAGGCGAAATAATTGGAATGCAATAGTAGATACTGTCATAAGTAATAGCCCAAAATACGGTATTCACTCGTTGAAATGTTCTTCATATTATCATATTTATACTATAGCCAATTTGTTGAAGGGCATGGAAAAATGTATTGTATTTAATATTTTGATGACATGTTACTTAAATTTATTTATTCCCCTAATGATAGACTTATGTATGTGTACTGTATATTCCTATAGTTTGCTACTCCCATGGAAATTTGTATAAGTACTTCACAAAATGCAATATTAGTATAAGCCCTTTATATATGTAAAAGTTACTAACGTAATTGTAGATTCCCATTTATGTTTAAAAAAAAAAAACTGAGGGTCAAAATACTCTTCTTTTGTGGTTGATTTAATTTGTGATATATATTTATTCATCTAAATATGTGTCTCTATCTTATCTGAACCCAGGCAGTAAATAATTATAAAATTTTATTAAACAAATGTATCTTCAACCTTGTATATAACATTTTAATTAGAATCCGGTGAAGGGGCCTAATACTCTTGGGTATATATTTATCACTCTATATTTCCTAATTATGATTTAATTTCGAGAAAATTCATATCATACTACAATAAAACTAAAGATTTTGTGCTTTCCATGATACATCAATATCAACAGCTCACAAAATCATATGAATATATATAATATCATTTCTGAATTTATAACATTTCTCGCATCATTCTACTTTAAAAGCATGATTTATAGCATTTTGACTAACGGTACTATTAAAGAGCTTAAACTATAGACTTTTCAGGCACCTAAAGAAATAAATAATCCTAATTAGAATGACCCACTTGTAACGGGAACCGCAGAAAATCAAATCAGAATGACAGATTAGAAATCGAGCCTAGCGAATATTTTAACATTTAAGCTGTTAGTACTCATACGAAAGTATTAGATGGATTTGTAATGCTGCAAACTCAAAATGAAAAATCATTAAGATAAATTAATATTTAATATAAGTAAAATATATTGTATGTATGCGCACACACAAAAAATTGTAAAGCTGAACGCAGTTCAAAAAATTGTAATTTTACCAACGAGTGAATTATGTATTTTGTGCTAATAATTGTAAAACATGTAAAATAAAAAAAACAACGTAAGTCAGACAAACATGCATTTTGAATTTGCAATCGATAAAACAAATGTCTCCATATATAAAAATGTTTTTCAAGAGATTTTCGCTCTTTGTTCATGGTTTGCTCTCTAGATCAATTTGGCATCTAAATCTGGCACCCCTACTCTTACAATACGGCAAGGCCGTGGTGTACCCGCTAGTTAATATATAAACTTACACATATTCATACATACCTTTGTGTTCTATAGACGCTTTCTTTCTTTTGCTCTATCCTTTTTACACACATTTGCTGGTACGCAGCAGAATTTCATTTTCTTACGACGGGCGGACAAAGACGCCGTTATAAAAGCAATTATGCATGTACTTCGGACTCAAGGCAATGCAGGCTGCTTATTAATAATACGCACACACGCACACACACACTAACACTGCACAGACGGATTTGCTCTTATTTACACAATTATTTCGTTTAGGCATTGGCACACAAAAAAAAATAAACAAAAAATAACAGGTCTTCTTTGCACCAAAACTATATTAAACATTTATATCAACCCGATATGCATTAAGAAGTAAAGCCGGTCAGATTGATGGAAGAATTGACACACCGTGATGCATATATACATATGCGTATATACATATGCAATTCACTCACCAGCACTTATAAATAATACGCGCACACACACACTAACACAATTATTTCGTTTAGGCATACGCACACAAAAAAAAAACAAAAAATAACAGCTACTACCGCGTAGCAGCATTACTTCACTCTCTTTTGCACTAAAATAATATTACAAATTGGCATTAACCCGGTTTGCATTTATACGGAAAGCTGATTGGACTTGATGGACTGATTGACACAACGTTATACATATACATACATACATACGTATGTATGTAGCTCGACTTAAAAGAATTTATTCGTTTTAGTTAATCTTTCAACTAGACGGACACACAAAATAAACAGTTACGAATGCCCAGCAGCATAACTTCACTCTTTTTTGCAGAAAAGTAATATCACATTTTAGTCAAATCAGATTTGCCGGGCATAATCAGATTAAAAGCCGGGCATAATGATGGCCGCCTATAGACACCGTTATAAATATACAAGCATACACATGAGGTTAGACCCGACTCGACGCGGCGCTTGGTGCTGATGTAAAATTCACACGCAATATAAGAACGGATTTACACACATCTCTGTTCTACGCACCTACTACACCTGTGCATTTAAATATGCCACCAGAAAGTAAAACAATAAATAACTAAACACTTGTATTTTTGGAAAATAAACGGCAGCGCTCAAAAGGAATCAAACGGAACGAAGGCAACTGCTTTCTTTCGATAACTGCAAACATATTTTCTTTTTGCAGGCTGGTCACTCTAATGTGCTGCTAAGATTTTAGGCGATGAAATTATCCATGAATCGATAAGCCGCCAATCGTGATCCACAATAATCGCTGTTATAAATCGAAGGCTTAAATGCTCAAAAATAACCAACCCCATTTTAAAACGACTCAGTAGATTTATTAACTATCAAAATGTAGTCGTCTTGAATTTATTATATCACAATTTATTTTGTATGAGATACAAATGTTTGCTTCTCACAAAATGTTCAAACAACGTATTACATGTAATAAAACAAAACTACCTGATCTGTATAAAGCTTCAAATTCGTGACAAAAATGGCGAATTATTAAAATGATTAATAAGTAAAATACTGCTTAAAGCGCAACAAGTATATAAATACATAAATATAAACAATTACAACGAGATACACCACCACCGTAACACACACACAATAAATATACATATTTTGTAAATAAAATTTCAATACAGGATATATGGGAATATGAATAACTGTTCCTTACATACACTAAATACTTTGGACACTCAGATATTTTTACACAGCCAGCTACATAGCCGTTGCACGACTTAATTTATGACCGCGCCAGATTACTCTGGCTTGTATTGGCCGATAGCCCAATCTCATCATCCGACTCGTCCGAGTCCAAGGGGCTGATGCGTATGGCCTGATACCATTTGTTGGTCAAGTCGGCCATTTGGGACTTGCATTCATGAAGCTCCTGGCTGTTGAAGCGACGTGTGAAAAAGGGTATGAAATACTTGCGGTCCAAACGGCCGAAGCGATCACGTGCTTGCGTAAACGAGACATCCTCCTCCTCTGTCAGCTCGGACAGGTGCTCGGAATCGATTGCCTGTCCCCACTCTCGAGTCTTAGACAGAGATATTGACTTGCTGCGCTTTCGATGTGTGCTGTGCGAACTGCCTTCTGAGGAGCGTACAGATCCACGTGTTCGGCGTTTCTTACCAGGCTTCAGGTATTTCAGTAGCGGCATAGTTGAGCCGCCCAAAACGAGCGTTGTGAAGAGAACTATGATCAGCGTAGTAGTAATAATGACGTGCCGTTTCTCCTGACTATCCAGATGTAAATGCAGGGAGAGGGCGTAGGAAATAGCGCCTCGCAGACCCGAGAACCACATAATAAACTGCATCTTATTGTTAATTTTGTGTTCACGAAACTTATTCACCAAATAGGCCAGCGGAAAAATGTTGCAGGCACGTCCGATCAGGCAGAGCACTATCGACCATATGACGAATGACAATTCCACCTGGTGCTTGAACGAAAAAATGGCCAGTCCCAGGTAGGCAAATACGCATGTCTCTGCTATAAAGGCCAATGTACGCATTGTCTGCTGCATCGTAATCTGCGTGACAGTCGACAAATTGAAATGCGTGTAATGCGACATGACGATTCCACAGAAGAGTATAGCCATGATCCCACTCAAATGTATGCCTTCGGCCAGAACGTACGGTGCATATGTAAACATTAGCATTATGGCGAACTCCAATGAAGGATGTTTGCGCAGATCGATGTGTTTCAGTAGCAATGCCGATATAAGAGCGAAGATTACACCTATCCCTGCCGAGGCGAAAAACATCTCGCAGAATGTCTTTAGGGCGCTCATCATTGCCTCGCCCGTGCCTGCGTCAGCATTGGCGTTAATGGTTATGGATGCTGTCAACACAATTGATATGGCATCATTAAGAATGCTTTCACCAAAAACCAACATGTTTAAGATTGGGTCCACGTCGAGGGCATGAAAGATAGCTACCGTGGCCACGGGATCCACCGCCGAGATAAGCGAACCAAATGCAAATGATTCGGAAAAATTAAGCCTAGAAATAAAATATATATAAGACCATTTGTTGATTAACTCAGAATTTTACATACGCACCGATAGGCCACCTCAGCCATTCCCAGCAAGTATATGCCCGCGCCAATCACCAGGGCAGATATGGTTGTGCCGAAAATGGCAAAGACCAGTATAGAGCCGATGTTTTGGAAAAAGTTGCCCTTGTGTAAATTGTAGCCAGACTCAAATATAATGGGTGGCAAAAGGACGAGGAAGAAGCCCGTCGGCGAGAAGACCTCCTCTCGTTTCCAGCTGCCGTTTTCGCCAGACATGACATTCAGTGAAAGGCCAATTAGTGCGCCTAAAAACACCACCACAATTGACTCGGGCAGATATTGAAAGCCAGTCTGAAGCATCGAATGTATCAAAAGTATTCCCAGCATGATAACGCAAATAACAAAGAACAAGGAGAGCGAGGAATTGTGCTCCTGCTCAACGGCATGTGGATCAATTAACGATGGCTCCGTGACTGTCGTGGTCGCGTTTTTCGACGCATTCACATGTTGTGGCCCGACTGTAGATGAGCTCGATTCAACTGGCGTCAAGCTGGCATTGATGCCAATATCACTTGTCGTCCTATTACTTAAATTTACAATAGGTCCATTAGCTAGCGTATTGTTGTTTTCCGATGTGTCAACTGTTTTCCCGATACTCTCCCCCGCAGCTGGGATGTCGTTTGGTACGTCCAGCGCTGCCGTTTGTTGTGTTAAGAAAATGATTATGGCTATTGCCCATAGCGCCATCAATTTCCCCTTCATTTTTAAATAAAAGGACACAGTGCAAGCGAATTGCTGCAATTTTTTTTTCTTATGTTAACGAACCACAAACACGTCATGAACAGCTGTTTTATCAATGGCCTGTGTCTGTTGTTACTTTACCACACTGGTTTTGGTCATCTTAACAGGGGTATGCTTGAAATAACGCAGAATATTGGTCTAAGGAACTCGCTTAAACGACCTCGATTAAGCCATATATCTCATCCCGTGGTCCAAGTGTTAGATAGTGATAAAAGTTGTAGCACTAAGTTGAAGGGTGCGTTATCAAAATAACTAGGAATCCTGCATTTATGTAAGCCATAACAATTTGTACAGATGGTAGCGTACAAAAAAGTTAATTTTATTTGCGCGCAACCAACAAATCTATCCTGGGGGTCAACATCATTTGAAAGATAATGAGGCTTGTTATTTCAGCTATTTTCAATAGATTTTTGTATTTATTATGCAGAAAGCAGATTACCGATCGCCTTGATCTTGGGCGACCTTGTTTGTGATTAGCATGACACGATCTTTCTATGGTTCTTTGTTATTTTAAAATACCGAAATTGTTGTCGGGCGCATGCTAGTGACGCATCTTTTTTTAAAAGGCTCGTGTATATTCAAAATTGTGGATTGATATAGTTCTTAGAAATAAATCTTGAATTTTTTAACTCACAAACTAAACCAGTTGTTACAGTTCTATAAAAAAATTTCGACATATTTGATGCTCAACATAGTTGGGCACACAGACACTTTCTATACATATGAATTCATTCGATCCTTATGTAAAAGTAAAGCAACTAACCAGGGTGTTTTAATATTTCATCAACCCATTTGTGCTTTAATAATGATAAGCCCTTAATTTCGCCTAATCATCTTTCCGGATTGAGCCATAAATATTTATAAAAACATACATTTTCAAAAAAAATTCACAGTTAGAAGCTGTTCGAGCGATTGTCAACAGTAAAAAGTTAGAACAAATTGCAATTGTTAACATTAAAATTACGACGTAAGTTCTAGCTTATTAAAATAGTATATTTTGTTGTTCTGTTTTTAAAAATACATAAACAGAGTGGCAACGCTTGGCCACCCACGGCAGTGCAAAACAGCTGTTTTACGAACAGCCGTGAAAAAACGTGGAGATGCTCTTTCGAGTTAGCTTAAGAACGGTAGGAAAGTTGTGCGGAGGCAGCAGCTACAAATAGGAGCGCCAAAACAAGCTACATATATTTTAACATACATACATATATACATGTGTTACCACTGTGAGGGAAAGAGAGAATCTTCGCTCTCACACGGCGCCGCCATCGTTGTTCGCTCCCACTTCATGGCTATAAATTCTATAGCTGGCGAAAAGTGTGCGCTCTTTTTCTACCATACCGTCACGGAGATAGGACGTGCGTTTTAGTTGCGCTAATTTGATTGCCCGTCGGCTAAAATATAAGAAAAATTCAGTGCAACTTACTGCCCACAGAGGCTGCATCAGTTATTCTATTTCTATTCATCTAAAAAACATAGAAAGCCAGTTAAATACACTTTCATTGAACAGTTCTTGCTTGTCGGTGTGTATGTTTTTTCATACATTTATACATGTATGTACATAAGTATGTATAGCTGCTGTGGCGTGTGTGCGTGATCTGCCATCAAACATGGCATAAACCTAAAAATGCGTTTGCTGATTATATAAAAATAACAATAATATAATCTGTCACTAGAATATGTACAAAAATATTCGTAAGACATGGCAAATACGCACACACCAAGCAGCAAGATACAATTGGCATCAGATTTGTTGTTCGTCGCGATAGTTTTGGGAAAATCAATTTCTCTCATATAAATAACGACTATTTTGTTTTATACAGTAACAACTTTAGCCACTTGACAAAGTACCAACTAAACAACAAGCTACATTTAAAATGCCGCAAAAGACCAATGGACACAGCGCAACCAACGCCAACGGCTTTAATGGCAGCAATGGCAATGGAAATTCCTACGATATGGAAGATGGACAAACTTTTCTATTTACTTCCGAATCCGTGGGCGAGGGACACCCAGGTAAGTGCATGTACACACACACACACATACATAAATTTGCAGGCCTAAATTAGCTGCAATGCATTTAAAACGTAAACGAGAGACGACGCCAGCTAACCGCTCCGACCTCCTTATTGCATCACACAGTGCGGGCATGCACACAATAACATATACATATTTCTACGTACATACTTATGTACCTTCTGCTGAACATATTCACATTTCGGTACAATTTAAGGCATAATTGTATGTACATACAATTATACATAGGTTTATCAAGTTTTGATAAAATGTTGGTAGTGTTATTACAATTGTTCTACCAGTCTATCGCTATGCTTGGTAGCTACAATGTTTGATGTTAATAATTTTTATTATTTTTCAATATAATAAGCTTTAGTTGGTAGAAAATTCGATCGAAAAACGTGCTTGTTTACTCAGCAGAACAACAATAGCAATTGGTTAGTGTGACCAGCTCTATGTTATATACTTATACCAAATATGTGATATTATACTAACGATCCAAGCCTTGGTTTTAGGAGCTCATATACAACACACATATGTTAATTTAACCATTTGTACAAAACAATGTAAACATATTTGTGGTACGTATGTAAGCCTTCATCATTTGCCCACCAACTACCAGCTGGCCGCTCATTTCTGGTCCGAAGTGCTGTTGCTACAGAGGCTGCCCCGGCAACGTGTTAAGTTAACATTCATACATACGCACAGCAGTATGTTTGTATGTTTGTTAGAGCGTATGTATGTATGTACGTTTGTATAGATTGCTTTGCACAACACTGAGTGCGTCATGCGCACCATGTGCTTTTTCTGATTATTGCTCTTCTGAGTTACCGGTTCTCTTCTCTTGCGGCGAACGACGATCAAAACAATCGTAAACGTACTTTTTGTACATTTGTACACATACTTACATATATAAACACAACAATATACATATAATTACATCTGAAATGCACACACATATAAATGCGTAAACTAAAGTACAACATAGAGGAATTTTGTCTTCCTGCTGCTTTTGGAGGTTTATTCATGATGTTTAACACCCGTACACTATATTTCCACAGCTTATCAAATTTGCAAAATTTGGGACCACGTGGTTTTCAAACATCGCTATATTTATTAGTTCTTTGCATTGCATTTTAGTTTGTATTTCCAATTTACATATGTATGTACATACTCGGCAATGCAAATACCAGTTGATATATGTATGTATATTTATATATAAATCTTTGTATGCTATAGTAGTATTAATATAGCCTGGTGATAAGGACGAGCGACCCTTTTGTGCGACACATTGATTGGTTTAACCGCTTACGAAACTAATTAAGTTGGCTTAAATGGGAAGTTCGTATTGACTATGCACATACATACATACATATGTATGTATTTAGATGATAAACAAAATTATATTATCAATACAAGATGGAAATTGTACGTTTGGCTGATTGATGGATTAGTTTATGCGCTACTTTATCTATGCTGTCAGTATTCTTAACCGTTGTCCCGGTTTTAGATTTTTCCCGACACTAATGACAACTTTAATTGGGTATTGTAAAATTTGTAAAATCTCAAATTGATCATCCAACATACACCGGACATGATGAGGCGGTTTATTCCGGGCATTTTTTGATCGTCATTCTAGTAAACAATCTCTGATCTGCAGTGAGGTTATCAGCAGCCCCGGAACCCAAAAAGACAAAGGGGCGCCTAAAGCTCTCAGCTAAAAAAAAAAAATGAATTTATGTAGATTAGTATTTAAATAATATATATTGAACCAATCCAACACGATGCGCCATTTAAATGATTAAACACTTTTCCTTCCCTGGCGATTTATCAATATTGTTTACTTGAGTAATACTTATATTCCCGTCAAATATGGCTTAATGTAAAATTAAACCAAGCTCGTTTTATAAGCACGTGTAGTTTTTCTTTCCTCATGTTGAGCCCTAAAATTTGACGCGGCATAGAATTTCGCTGTCAATAGCAAAATGAAAATGAAAATGAAAATAAACTGCTTTGTCCGGGAATTTTAGCTGGCGCGGCGCCTTTGTCTGGGTGTATTCATATAAACTTATCTCATATATATTCTACACATACAAAACAGCATTGATTAATTTATTATTTGATCATATTTTTTTAGACAAAATGTGCGATCAAATTAGCGATGCCATCCTAGATGCCCATCTACGACAAGATCCTAACGCTAAAGTGGCCTGTGGTAAATATTAAAAAATTTTGGAATAAATGCAAGTTTGTGGAGCACTGAGTTGTTAAGCGCATAATCAGTTTAATGACATTTCTAAAAGTTATCTTAAGCTGTTCTTGACTTAAGAAGTTAAGCAATAAACTCTTATGATTTATTTAACTCTGAGGTAGCCCACTGACATTGCATAATTCGAGTCGCTGAATCTTATTCGAAATCTTTTTTTTTTTTTTTAAATAGAAACGGTGGCAAAGACTGGCATGATTCTGCTCTGCGGTGAGATTACATCCAAGGCAGTGGTTGACTATCAAAAGGTTGTGCGTGAGACGGTCCAACACATTGGTTACGATGACTCCTCGAAGGGTAAGTTTTCTTGGCTTTGCATAAAAGTTGAGATTATATATAATCTTGCGGGTGGGTCTCAGGAACAGCTCAATGCGTTGTTTCTGTATTAATGTGCACATGTGAATATTCAATATTAAACAAAAAAAAACTACCATAAAAATCAACCCATAATCAAAAAGGTTTCGATTGGAAGACGTTAAACCTGCTCGTTGCCATTGAACAACAATCGCCCGATATTGCCAACGGTGTGCACATTAATCGCGAAGAAGAGGATGTCGGCGCTGGTGACCAGGTATAAAAAAGCATATATCTGTACCGTTATTATCCACTAAGTGCAGCCGAATAGTGTGTGCGTTTGTTTGTTGATGTTTACATATCGTTTAATGTTATTCTAAATCGTATGTTTCTCATATTTACTACGCTCGCTTCTTGGCCAACCCGAAACTCATACTCCTGTTATCGTTCTCTACAATGGGTATGATTGCATTTCTAAATTCCAGATATATCCAAATGGAAAATATTCATTATAGTTTTCAAACAAGCTAGCTATAAGCTAGATCTAATTATTTGAAAAGATACATTTCGTCTTAAAAAATGCATATTATTTGTGAAATTATTATTCTTGTTATGCCCAAAAGGAAAATAAGTTTAATGAAGTTTACTGGGAAACCTCATATCAAATTCACTTCGATTGGGCTGACCACATAAATTCTCATTTAACCAAACCCATTTATTATATTCCAATAAGAAAGTTTTCAAAAAGAAACTTAAGAAACAACACATTAAAACCAAATGCATGCAGACCTCAATGGTCGTCGGTCCCTGCGATCTCAAGGAATCTCTAGGCTTGCAGCATACCAACATATATCTCATCTGTCGAATATTAAGCAGAATGTGCGCTGTTTGTTTAAGTATATTTACATAAATTATATACAGAATTCAATTTAGAGTATTAACGGGGTTATATCATAACAAACACATTACTTACCATTACTTATGTATTTTCAATTGTGCTGCGCTCTCTACTTTTTATCTCTTTCGTTTCATATAAAACAAAAACACGATACATTAACCATATTTGATACCTTAATACTTAATTCGCAAACGGTTTATAAAACGAAAAAACAAAAAAGGTTTTGATTATAAAACATGCAACGTTCTCTTGGCATTGGATCAACAATCGCCTGAAATTGCTGCTGGTGTGCATGTTAATCGCCCTGAGGAAGAAATCGGTGCCGGAGACCAGGTGTGAACCAAAAACAAGTACTAAAAATAATGCAAGACTCGGCTGGCCGAGCTTCTATACCCTTTCCAATAAGCTAGACAAAGCCAAATCATTGCGGCGGTTATAAGTTTTATACTAATCGAATCATAATTTTTTTTTGGAAAGAGTATAGTAGTCACATGTACAATCTATGTTTCAATATATTGTATTCTTATTTATATGTGTGACTAATGTTAAAGCTATAAGTGTAATTATTATTAAGGTACATTGCTAAAATTACATTTAAAATCATTTTAAGATTGCAATATAGGGCTCAGAGAAAATTGCAATAGCGCTCACATAACATAACAGAAAACATTCATTATCTTGTTTTACAAATTCATTTAATTATAATTCCGTTTTCATTAGCTATTAACTAACATCCGCATATATTGGAAATGTTTTGCTTTGGTATATCAAAAATGTTAGCCTCTTTGATCTCTAGTCATAGTCAGTGCAGCTTTTTCATTCTCTTATTTGTTTTCCATGTTACTTCTTAACATTTCATTTAAAAAATGGCGTTTACTTGTACTAACTTAAAGTTTAACGATTGTTGTTTTTTTCGGCTGTAATATAATCATTTGCATTATTAACGTGATATTTTAATCGTTTACAGGGTATTATGTTTGGCTATGCTACCGACGAGACAGAGGAGTGCATGCCTCTGACGGTCGTGCTGGCACATAAACTAAACGAAAAGATTGCCGAGCTGCGACGATCGGATGTGTTCTGGTGGGCCCGTCCAGATTCTAAGACACAAGTCACCTGCGAGTATCTGTTTAACCAGGGATCGGCTGTGCCCAAGCGCGTACATACTATTGTTGTATCAATGCAGCATTCGGATAAAATTGCGCTGGACACTCTTCGCTCGGAGGTTATGGAAAAGGTAGTTAAAGTTGTCATTCCCGCCAAATACTTTGATGCCAATACCATTGTGCACATAAATCCCTGTGGACTGTTTGTCATTGGCGGTCCCATGGGCGATGCTGGTTTGACCGGCCGTAAGATCATAGTGGACACATATGGCGGCTGGGGTGCACATGGTGGTGGCGCATTTTCCGGTAAGGATTTTACAAAGGTCGATAGGTCAGCAGCTTACGCAGCGCGCTGGGTTGCAAAATCGCTGGTAAAAGCCGGACTCTGCAAGCGATGCTTGGTGCAGGTCTCGTATGCCATTGGATTGGCAGAGCCGCTTTCCATAACCGTTTTTGACTACGGCACCTCCCACAAGTCACAAAAGGAACTTCTGGACATTATCAAGCGCAACTTTGACCTAAGACCCGGCATGATTGTCAAGTAAGTGTATGATCCATATTACGGAATGCAGTTTTTTTTTAATTTCACACTTTCCACTACACAGAGACCTAAATCTGCGCCAACCAATTTACCAGCGCACCAGCACGTACGGCCACTTTGGCCGGGATGGTTTCTCATGGGAGCAGGCAAAACATTTGGAAACCAATTGACTAGATGCCGAAATGTCGTTGCCACAGCCGCCGTGTGCTAAGAAACTAAGGACATTAAAAGAAACAACAACAACAACAACAGCAACATAATTTTTAGTTTTTAGTTTTTAAAAGAGTAAGTGGCGCCAGCAATAGGCTTGGCAGCTTTTTAGGCTTTTATTTCTTATCTATAAACCCTTTCTTTATAGTTCATACGCATTGAGTGTATGCAGCAATTTATACAATTTAGTTGTACGGGTTACTTACTGTCAGTAACGAGCTCAATTACCGATTTGGGAGCTTCTGTTTTATTTGATCAATATGTTACCTACCACATCAGAGCTGTTTTTCATATCTGTTTTCAAAACTTGTATAAAATATTAATATAAATAGTAACTTTTCTCATGTTTTGAATATTGTAATACCTTGTGCCCCTTTAACAAGGGTTAATTGACTTAATATTGTGGTGCAATTGGGCGTGGGAGATATCTCCCATGTTCCAAAAAATATAATAGTTTTTGATTGGCATCAACAACGGATTCGAAGCCAAGTCTGTAATTATATTGACATACGTTTAGATGGGTCAGACCCGGGCACAGGGTATTGTATATGTTGAAAAGAGCATTCTAACTTGTTTATAAATTGCTATGTTGTCTTTTGTCGATGTTGGTATTTAACCAATCTTTTAAACAACCTAATTGTACATTACTTAGACTTACCAAGTTTTGTATTTGCTGTATTTTCCTTTACAAAAATATATTTTTAAAATACAAGTAAAACATTTCAAATTGCGTTTAATTATGTATATATTAATGTATACAAGTTGAAAAACATATTTACCCATTTATTTGAATGACGTCACCAAAAACTGGACCGTTCCGGTTGTATTGAAAAAGAAAAGGACTGAAAGAAAATTTGCTGGCCATTGTCCGTCAAATGTAATATATACATATACATATATGTCGTGATCTACGATGTGATTTGTATAAAAAAAAAAAAATAAACAAACGAACCTACACTGAAAGAAGATGTTATACCTTAAGTTTATAAGTGGGTCAATCAAAAATAAAACAATTTTTAGCGTAGTAGAGTTGTCGAATATGGGTGACAAATGTCTGACCGATACAAAACTCCTAATTCGAATGATGAACGTGCTTAATCAGCTGATGACTGTTGGGTGTCACAGCAATTAGTTTGTCGACAAGCTCCAAATAGTATTGCAAATCTTCAAAAATAGTGCTGTAAAACGAAAATTGTTCCAAAAAGGCGGCAGTAAAAATGATCGAAAATAGTTGCAGGATACAATTTTCCTTAACAAATATAAAACGGCTTACGCGGTTAATATTAATTTAGTGTCCGTTTACGAAGTAAGAAGCTAGTGCTTTTTCTCGCCCTAAACATAATAAGTAAATCTGAAAGTCTCGATTGTGGTGCGTGTATGATTTCAGTGCCTGTCGACAAAAAAGTCTTAGTTTTTTTTTCACTAAAAATAATTTGGCGCCTCTATCCCGAAAAGTGTGCCAAAAAGGCGGCAATAAATATGAGCGCAAATAGTTGCAGGAAAAAGTATAGCACGGCTTACGCGGTTGATACTTGCGCTATTCATTTAGTGTCCGTTTATTAATTCGCGGATTGTGTTTTTGCTCGATCTAAACGTAATTATTAAATCGGAACATCGCGATTATTGTGCGTGTGTGTGTGTTCAGTGTTTAGCCTGTCGACAAGCAAGTATTTTTTTTTGCCAAATAATAATTTCGCGCCTTTATCCCGCAAACTGTGCCAAAAAGGCGGCAATAATATGAGCGAAAATAGTTGCGGGATAAAATTTAAGCGTAATAATTAAATCGGAACATCGCGATTGTTCTGCGTGTGTGATTTCAGTGCCTGGCGACAAGCAATTTATTTTTTTCGCATTCATTTTTTTTTTTTGCCTAAAGATAATTGTGCGCGTATATCCTGAAAATTTTGCCAAAAAGGAGGCAATAAATATGATCGCAAACAGTTGAAGGAAAAAAGTATAGCACGGCTTACGCGGTTGATACCTGCGCTATTCATTTAATGTCCGTTAGCAAATTTACCGACTGTGTTTTTGGTCGTAATAATTAAATCTAAAAATCTCGATTGTTGTGCACGTGTTTTTTTTTTTTTCAGTGTTTAGCCTGTCGAGCTAGTTTTTTTTTTAAGTGGGTTTTTTTTTCGATTTTCGAATTTCGCCAAAAAGGCGGCAATAAATATGATCGAAAATAGTTGCAGGATCAAAAAGTGTAAAAGTAAACGGGGTTAATACCTGCGCTATAAGTTAAGTGTCCGTTTACGAATTCGCGGTTTGTGTCTTTGCTTGTAATAATTTAAACTAAACATCTCGATTGTTGTGTTCAGCCTGTCGACAAAATAAGCAAGTAAGTTTTTAGTTTTGCCTAAAAATAATTACACGCCCATAGTTTTACCCTTATCTTTATTTTAAGCCATTGCCTAACATATCATTTCATTTATTTATATACATATATATATATACATCGCAAAAACGTACCTCGATTGCTGTACATAATAAACATATATGTGCTGTAAGATATTTGCGTTACTCAAAAATTAACGACGCACATTGATCGTATACATATGTACACATTTCATTGGCACGAAGTTTTAAAATTAGAATTTGACCATCTGGTGGCCGCTTAAATCTAATCACAAGCTCTACTTTGTTCAATTTATATTATCCTTATTACAAAAAATGTATTTATATCCTAATTACAAAAAATGGCATGTAAATTTGTTCCCGAATCGCGATCTCTAATAATTATACGAAGTGAAATTAAAATGTTCTGTCAGAAGCCGCATGACATAGGCAACCAAAGGATTTGCTTCCGATTTCTTTAACCTCTGGCGTATCATGACATATGCAGCGATTGTGAAGGTCACGTAGAATCCGAGTAAACAGCTCACTGACCAAAAATAGTTGATGTTCTCAAAGCCAAGAAATATCAATAGAAATTGCGACTTCTTGAACATGCAAAAAACTTCGGCTTCACAAATCGTATCGCCCCTTCCATAGTCGTATAAAGCAGCCACCAGGCCCTCTAGGCCATGGCGTAGAAAGCTGAGCGACATCAGGAACCGCATGAAGGGTGAGATGTAGGCTTCTCTACCGTAGCCCATGCCGTATATAGAGAGTAAAATCAGGGGAACAGCAATAACTGGTCCCATGAACATGCCATTCTAAATATAGGAGATATATAAAGTAAGAAGGGTATAGGAATATTCGTAGTACTTACCACTAAACTAAGCCTGCTGGATATCAGTAGGCCAAAACTGTCTGAGGTGAGAGCCGTGAGAAATGCTATGGTAAAGAGCATGGCGAATCGGAACCATTCAAGCGGCTGGCTGGACATTAAGTACACAATTGCCAAATAGATGACGGCCAGGACGAACATCAAAGGCAATTTGGCGGAAATCATGGCGGCATAGTAAGAGCTCAATCGGTACCATTGATTGAAATATTCGCGCTTTAAGAGCTTGATTTCGGTGGGAACTGTAATTATGAATGTGCGAGCAATTATTAACAAGTAAGAATGCTCTAGTCAGGAGTGCACGACTAGGGGATACCCTAAACCATATCCGTCTTGAAAGATACCTCATGTGTATATACTATTCTAGAAGCTACATGTCAAGTCAAAATTGCTCAAAAAACAGGAATTCGATATCGATTTTTATCGATTACTTGGAAACGGGGCAATCTGCGCAGGCACTAGGAGGACTTAAATGCGGACAGACGGACGGACAGACAGAGGGACAGACAGACAGACGGACATGGCTAAATCGACTCGGCTGTTGATGCTGATCAATAATATATATACTTTATGGGGTCGGAGATGCTTCCTTCTGCCTGTTACATATGTACATTTGCACAAATACATTATACCCCTTTTACCCATTTTAAATGGGTTCAGGGAGTAAAATTTATTAACAGATAACAATATTAAGATATTCACTTACATTGCAACAGCACGGGCATCATGGGCAGGTACAAATAGGCTATGACAATGGTGAACATAAAGCCAAAGTTAAACAAAGCCTTCGAAGCTTGACTTCCCACGCCCGTATAAAGGCCGCCAACGATTAGCGCCAGAATTATGTTCATGTAAAACTTTAGTTTGATGTACGACTAAAAGATATAATAATAAAATCGGGTTCCTTGTCAATTCCTTCTGTACTTACATTGTCTCGCCACATCTGGAGCATTATGCGGTTGAGCAGCAATTTGTACTGCATCCACCAGGTGGACTTGGATGTGAGTAACTTTGGATTAATTTCCTCCTCAAACTGCTCAATTTCATAGAATGAGGAGGCACCCGAAGTTGTATCCGATTTTGTTGGCGTTGCGTTTCCATTTTCCCCCGGTGGAATCCATCGCACGACTCTGCCATTGCACACGGCCTCCACCATGCGATCTTGGTATTTGTTGCCGTACTCATGGCACGCCACCTCAATTATAAAGTCCGCCGGATTGTATGTTAGCGGACAGGACAGCCCTAGGTGGTTCATGTACGGAACAATGTTGGCTCCACTGCCCTGGTAGATGCACTGACCCTCAGCGAGAACGTACACCTTGTCGAACATTTCAAAGATCTTGGCAGACGGTGTATGTATTGAGCAGATGACGGTGCGACCACCGGCTGCCAACATTTTGAGAAGCGCTATGCACTGTGAGCTAGATAGATCGTCCAGGCCCCTGCAGGAATCAGAATAGATTAGTAAAGCAACTCAAAATTCATAGATAACATAAAACATACGTTGTTGGCTCATCTAAAAAAATTACAGGTGGATTGTTCACCAGTTCCAGCGCGATTGAAAGCCGTTTGCGCTCTCCGCCAGAAATTTTCTCAGTCTTCGTGTTTTGGGCGCGTGTTAAACGCAACATACCTAAGATTTCGTCAATCTAGATGCAAACGAGAATTGTTCAGCTGAAGAAGTTCGAATATTGTTAATCTGCTCACCACTTCAAGTTTTTGGGCTAATTTCAACTCATTGCCCAGTTTTAAGTTTGCCGCCAAAAGCATCATCTCTCGGACAGTAAACTTCGGGTCGAGAACATCTGTCTGCACGAAATTTATTTCAGAATATCACAGATATTAAGCAGATTTAAGTTGGGATCCTTACCTGCATAATGTACCGAGACATCTTGCGAAAGATTCGCATGTCGCGCGGACTGTTGTTGACCAGAATCTCGCCAGATAAACTGACAGCTCTGTAAATAAGGATCGTAGCGATCACGTCGGTTTGATTAAATACTTTGAATGTCTTACCCAAATCCTGCCAGTACATTTAATAGGGTTGTTTTTCCTGCTCCGGAAGGCCCCATAATTGCGGTTAGCTCGTGAGAGCGGAACTCGCCATTAACATTGCGTAAAATTTGCTTGGTTTTGTTGGCTTCGGAAAATAAACAATACAAAATTATAGGTCAGGAACAATAAGAGAAAACTAGTTTTCTCCTATTGCAACGAGAATCTATATTCTATTTGCAATAGCTAATACTATAATGATAGGCTTACCATTTCCGTGATCGGGCACTTCGTAGATAAGGCCTGAAAAGTCCAGGTTGACCTGTGGCCAGACAGGCAAATACTTTAATCCGTTAACCGATTGATAATCATCTACGTCCGGAAGCTCGACGCTAATGGCATTTATATCACTGCTGTAGTTAAGTGAGCTACCGCTTTGAGAGCTCGAGGCGCCCTGTACGCTTTGATTCAACTGCATTCTAGTTGGAGATCCTGTTTACTGAAGACCTGGAAAACCATTCTTAATTTAGTAATGGAAATTAAAGAAGTTAGTATGCTCTAGTCGGGAGTGCACGACTAGGGGATACCCTGAACCATCTCCTTCCTCAAAGAAACCTCATCTTTATATACTATTAAAGAAGCTACATGTCAAGTTTGGTGGCTCTAGCTCTTATTATTTTCCAATATTGCTTCAAAAACAGGATGCCGATTACGATTTTTATCGATTAATTGGAAACGGGGCAAGTTATCGAATATCAGAAACAAAAAAGATCTGCGCAAGCAATAGGAGGACCTACAGCTAAAATTTTAAGTCTCTAGCTCTTATAGGTTCTGAGATCCTCACGTTCATACATGCGGATAAACGGACGGACGGACGGACAGAAAAGGGAAATAGTTAATTTGAATGAAAATTACACTGTCCGATTTGGGTGTGTGGAAAAAATAGTAAGCGAACTGTAAGATCTAGTACGATAAATCTCTGCCTCTTATACGTACGGATTTCCTTATAAGAATGTAGGTTTAAAATTGCAAAAAATTATGTTCATTTGTAGACTGGTTGTAAATGAACAATATAACCGGTATGATAACCTTTGCGTAATTTCGAGGCACACATTACCTTTGCAACCACTTGGATTTGAATAAATATTTAATTGTTTATATAGGTAGCTGCTTGATAATAACAGCAAATTTACATTCTTTTTAAGTGTGTCTAATGATCAATCATTTATTAATGCATTCATTAGCACTGTTGTGCTTAAACATCATCTAAACTTAAATAGTCAAAATGCTAAATTGGTTAATATACAGTCTATACATTTACACATCCTGGTCTTCTAATTTTACTATTTAATTTTTAAATGCATGTCGTGCTGAGTTTTATCTGTTTTCTTTTTTTTAATTAAATAATTAGGTATAATTACTATCTTGTTGTTTTTTTTTTTAACAAAAGTTAGTTCTTTTCAAGCACTACGCAAAGTCAGAGTTTGAGTACAACAAATAGTTAACTGTGCTACAACTCTGACAGTAAATACATATATTTTAATAAGAATCAGCTGTCCCGTTTCAATGCTCATCACTTACTAGCGACCCAAAAAGATGAGGAAATTAAATTGCTTCAATTAAACAGAAGCAATCGCTATCATTTCTCTCGCCCAGCAGACGAGACACATAGAACAAATATTTCACTGAACCGAGCTTGTTAAATACATATTTTGTGCTTTCGACTAGCCCGTACATTCGAATATTCTGTCACTATTCAGCTCGTGATGAATAGCGAATTCAGATTTCCAATTGATTTCAGCTGTATGCGGCCATCTGACGGCCCGACCGCAACTATCTGATTATGTCTGGAGGCATATGCAAACAGGCAATTGCTGGTCGGAACTTTCTAGTGAGTGATTCGTCAACGATTCGCAACGAATGAAACAAAAAATGAGTACTTGCTTAGAGAGCTTTGCAATCATCACGTTACGCTATGCGAGCTTCAGATAAGCTGTGGGACCAAATAGAGGAGTAGCATCAGTTATCAGACACAATTTATCTGCATCGGAAATTGTATTCAGATCTGTGGCACTAGCTGGTACCACAAGTCGGGTGCAATATGTTATCAAATAGGTTGACTTATTTAATTGGTTTATCTGTGCCTTTAAAGCTGTACTTTTTGATAACAAACTGTGTACACAACCCAAATCAAACAATGTATATGTATGTACATATGGGGCGGCATTTTGGCAATATTCCAAATGATGTACATACATATGTATGTACTGCATGTATTGCACTGCAAAGTCGATTGGAATTCAATTAAGGGTCTGACCATTGCACTGTCCCATACAATTACCTATTACATCCATATTCATATAATTTTAAAGCTTGTAGTATATGGAGACTTACTAATCTAAATACCCTCTGGGAAGTTGACAATTGTTGAGTATTTTGTTGTTTTCATTATATTTTCATTAATCACAGTGTGACTAATGGGTGCATATTCATATTCAGTGAACCGGGGAGTGTTGACTATCCCTTCGGATTCCCAATAAATATTTTGTATTCTCTGCTAACTGACTTGCATTTAAAATAATAAAATCATGTATACTTTTTACACATTTGCATATGTATCTGAATATACATATATATAAAACTATTACATTCTATATATACATATATGCATAAGAACAAATGGTGCAAATTCCGTAGTATACATTCGTATTAATATGTACATAATGTTACAACGACAAGTGATTTATGTTCGTCGTCGACGGGCAGGTTCATTGAACGGATTTAAAATACGGTGAACCCGTGAGTGCTATTTTACTTAGATATAACATGGTTTGCCGGCGAAGGCTTAAAACCGCACTCTGCACTTACTCCACTTTCTATTTGGGTTTGTATATGCTATTGCCGTGGCTTTTCACTCTCTTAACATTGGTGTAGCGGGCGTGATGTACATACATATGTAAGTATGTATGCATGCAACAACGACAACGACGACGACAACGGCGGCGGCGACAGCAACGACTTGTTGCACCGAGAAACGAAAATGTACTGAAAACAAATGAAGGAAGAATGATAGAGTGGCAGCGGGCCGACAGGCAAGCGCACACTAGTACACGCACACACTGACGTGTGCGCACATACACACACATATATATATATGTACAACTGCATTTGTATTGCACACACACTAAAGCGTGTTGCGCACTCAATACGAGAGCACGCAACGCTACAAAGTGCGCAGCAGACAAAGAAAATACTAAAAGAATTCTTCTAGGAGGAGAGAAGCTTCTTAAATTTTATTACAGTTGGGAATCCAGTCTATTTTTAGCTAAACGTGAATGGGCAGTTTTCAGGATCTGGCTTCAAGAAACTGTGCATGGGAATATGAACATGACAACAATCTTTATCTTTGATCTCAAAAGTCTGATCTTCTGCAAAATGTTTTTGAAGTTCGCCTTGCTTTTGTGTTCTTTTCTCGATCAGCGCTTTTTTAAGTGCGACCTACCGCAATATGTTTCGTAGTTTACAACTGAAAATTAATGATGTCGTTAGAAAGGTGTTGCCCTCCTTTATACCCTGTTTCCGAAAATAACTGCTTTGTATAAGTTTAACAGTACAAAGTATTTCATACATGGAAATGGAATCGTGAGAAATGGATCGTTAACCCATTAGACCTCTCGTTCTTTAAACTAGATCCTAAATTCCATATTAATAGCAAACTTAACAAAGGTCAATCATATTTTTAATTAAATGTTCCACGGGACTCTAAATACAAGCAATCATACCATTAATAATAAAGTTGATCCATAGATTATAGCTTGTATCTGTGACTTGGTTTGTAAGAATACATTCATGTATGTAAGTATATAAAATTGGCAAACACA
This sequence comes from Drosophila ezoana, assembly GCA_035045725.1. NCBI lineage: Eukaryota > Metazoa > Arthropoda > Insecta > Diptera > Drosophilidae > Drosophila > Drosophila ezoana. The sequence continues at coordinate 146,046 of JAWNOU010000035.1, forward strand.
AGTATGTTAACATTACACAGAGTATCTGTAAGTTGATTAGTCCGGATTACTTGTTCCTGTTGGTCTCGCTCTTACTGTCGACTCATCGTGTTTCCAGCTTTGTTTGGCAACATTCAAAAAGCGGTTGCCAAGCAACTTGGAAATGGCGGTAAAACGAAACGGGTACATTTTGTTATACCGAGAGATAAACTGAGAATGCCCGTGACTGGAGTAAACAATTCCCGTTTTACTTACCGGAGCTTTTTCTAGGCCTTTCTTTACAAATATTTACCCTTGAATGAAAAAGAGATCCCATTTTTACAAGAAAACTGGACAATTGTACGCAAAATTACAAATAAATTGGTAACCAATTTTATTAAGATTGCAAAAATGTTTCACAACAGATATCCAGCAACAGAACACATATGTTGTTGTTTAAAAGAGCCGACCAACAGACCCACAGACAACCAACCAGTCACAACAATTGAGCTTGTTGCCGTTTTTATACATTTTTATAACCGCATAAACACAGTCGTAACTGTCTATCCATACAGATTGCGTATACATAGGCCTGTCACATTGGCGTCTTAGCCAAACCAAATCAAGCCAAACCCGCCATACCTGCCTCTAAAAAACCTAACATTATACTAATTTAGAAGAAACACCATGTGCACTGTAAATCGGTTCACTTTTGACCAATTTGTTAGCGTTCAAAGACTTGACAGTTCTTTAAATGGATTTGGGAGCCTGACTAGTTAATTGTTTTTTGTAATATCCACTTTTTATTTTGCTGTTTTTAATATTTCCAGTCGGTCAAACAAAAAATTGTCCGTTTTTTATCTAAAAAATGTATAGTAGCATGTGGTTTTTTTCTAAATAATCAAAAATATTGATTTTTTTCAAATTCAGAGACATAATTATTTTAGGAAAAGCTTCATAACGAGCTTTTTTTTAATTGTTTGGATGACTTTTGTGAGAAGGTGCAAAAACACTTTATACATTGCTCCTTTTGTTAATTATGACAAATAAAAAATGTTAAGTAAAAAATTGTATAGAAGTGGTATTTAAAAAGAAAATTAAATATAGAAATAGGTACTCAGTATGACATGTTAGTTTTATCCAAATTATTGCTGATTTCCGATAATGTCTTCTGTCATTTCTTGGCATAAAATTTGACAGTGAAAAAAGCAAATAAGCATCGCTTTTAAAATACATTCAATTGAATGCCAGCAATTTATATAATCTATTTTTAGAGATTTTATTTTTCCATTTAATCCAAATATAACTTAGAAGACATGTTTCGTTTATTTAAAAAACAAATGTTATTTTCTTAAACTGTCCACGACCAAAATAGTGTTAGGCTACATCTCGTATTAGCTTCGATTGAATTAAAGAAGTCTAAGAAGACATTTATAAAAATTGTATTGCCACTGTTTTTGTTTAAAAGTTGATTGAAATATAAATTCGAAAACTTACAGGATTGAAAAAAAAAGGGTAGTAGGAAGTTTTCTTTATCTTAAAATGTCATTAAACTTTATTACAAAATATATTCAATATACAATTTTCAAAAGGTATTAATAACATTTATAAGTAACATTTGTTCGTGAAAAAATGGCTTTAAAATATTTGTTTCATTTTTAGGATTCGTAATTTGATGTTGATATTTGTTGGTGGTATTACAAATGATACTTTGCTGTATACCAAAATTTTGATTTTTTTATTCACTTTACCAAAACCCAAAATTATTTTGCCGTTGGGTGTTTTACGCATTTTATAGTTGCTGTTTTTTTTCTTCTCTATATTGTTACAATTTTTATGTTATATCTGGAGCTGAAATACAGATCACAGTGAAACCTTTATATGTGGTCCCATCACACTTAAAGTAAAAATGTCGACTATACAACGTATAATTGAAACTATTATACTGAAACTGAACGTTTCGGGGATCTAAAAACAATTAGTGATATATTAAAAGATACATCGGGGTACACACAGAAAGCTTTTAAACCCAAACACAGCAATATATTAAAATAGTTAGCGCGTAGTCTTAAGCTTCCAGCGCAAGAAGAGATAGGCCGAAACCCGCAGCACTACAAATATTACAACTAGCGCAACAATATCAAGTGTGAAATTCGCCTTGACCATGTCCAACTCCTCCAATGTAGTTAGGGGCGATTTAAAATGACAATATGTTTGGAAGCACTTTAGTTTCTCACGTCCATAGCCATAGGTGGCCAAAGCTGTGCCCTCGAAACCGTATCGTATGTATGAAAGATATGTGATCCAGCGTAAATAAACAGGAATTGCGTCGAACGAGACAAAGAATCCAGAGAAGAGTAGGAATGGTACCGACATAACAGGCGCCAGGAAGACACCGTTCTGTACGTTCATTGCAGCGCCGACGACCAGGCCTACAGACTGGGCCACGAACGAAATTAAAAGGCAAGCTGACAAGAACATGGAGAAACGGAAAAGTTCCCAGGGCTGTGAGGTAAAGTAGTATACTATTGATACGTAGATGACACAGAAAATCGCCTGAAATAAATTTGGATAGGATAATGTTATAAGTCCAAAAAATATTAAGAGAAATATATGTACCTGGAATGGTAGATCTGCAACTGATATAGCTAAGTAATATGACTTCAGAGAATACCAGCGATTAAAGTTCTCCTTTAGCAATACCGGCATTTCAAGAGGGACTGTGAATATTAAATATTGTGGTTAGCACTTTACATTACTTGAGAGATCAAAGACCTACATGACAAAATCGTTATGGTCATAGATGTGTACATCAAGAATAACATGTTGAAGAACAGAAATCCCAAATTACTTAGTACCTTGGCGCCGTCGTTACCAATATCATAGTACAGAGCTCCGATTAGAAAACCAACCAGGAGGTGGGCAAATAAGCGCAAGTACATTAAAGTCTAAAAGAAGAGCAAACAGTTAGCTTTGGTATTATGGAACGCGACTTTTGGCCTAATTTTTATGACCTACCCAGTCACGGTAACTGAAAAGCAAGGTTCTCTTTAGCACAACCCAAAACTGATGAAATTGTGATGTTGGATAGCGCTCGGGCGACAATATCTCCTCCGACAGAAGCGCGGCGGTGCAATTGTCTGTCTTTTCCACATCAATCATAGCATCGCCTTTCTCGTTGGTGGTCACCACAGCTTGACCATTAGTTTCCTTTACAATGTCGTTGACCATGCCATTCAGCAAACCGTTGTTCAGCGTCAGGTTATCCTCGTACTTGCTGCCACTAACGTTGGACAGATCGTTTTTGTCCAAAATAGCTTTCAGATTTTGCACTTTCACCAAATCGTTGCGTGCCTTGAGACCAGCGTAGTCTGCCGACGAGCGAATGTCCCGCTTGCCATTGTCAATGGCATCGACCAGCTTGCGTATGTGATCTCCATGCTCTCCGCATGACACCTCTATCACATAGCTCGCCGGGTTATGGTAGCTGGGGCACTCCAAGTTCAGCGTGGATAGAAAAGGCACCAGCTGCTTCGTGCTACCCTGATAAACGCACTGTCCATCGGCAAGTGTGTAAAGCTGATCAAACATTTCGAATAGTCGAGCGGACGGCTGATGTATGGTACAGATGACCGTACGTCCGCCGGCAGCCAGCATTTTCAATAGATGTATGCATTGGAAACATGTCGAGCTGTCCAGTCCAGATGTGGGCTCATCGAAAAACATGATCGGCGGATTGCTCACCAGCTCGAGTGCGATCGATAATCGTTTCTTTTGCCCTCCCGACAGGTTGCGCGTCATCGTGTTGCGGTGTTCACTCAAGCTTAGCGTCAAAAGAATGTCATCAATCTGTAAATGGTACATATTTTAGAAAATTCATTTTTTGCATAGTGTCGCTGCAGAAATAAAAATGAGTGTGTTGCCTGGGAGTATACAATCAGGAGGTTAACTATTGGTCAAAATAAAAAAGTTGCGAATAAAAGCAGACACACAGACGGACAGACAAATCGACGCGGTTATTAAGGGCGCTCATAAAAGTATATATAAAAATGATTTCTTCTAAAAACTACAATATGATTAACATTTGTTAAAAAACTTTTTCATAGCCACGGGGTACATTTTATGTTATTTTACATTACTTCTAGTATTTTTTTTTTTTATTTACCATTGAATTCTTTTCAAATTTCGTGAACTTTTTGCTCAACTTCAAATTGGTTGCCACTGTCATCGCTTCCTGAACAGTTAAGTTTCCGTGCAGTTGATTATCCTGCATTATATATGCGGACAACTTACGGAATAAGCTCAGGTTTCGTTCGGAACCGTTCATCGTAACGCTACCTTCGATATTTGAAGTTCTGAAAATATAAAAAATTGTAAATCGTATATATAAAGTATGCATATAAGTAGTATGTGCTTAAAAAATACTTGTTTACAAGTACAATAAGTACATATGCCCACGTAGAAGTAATCGCTTGTGTGAATCAATTCGCGCATATATGTATGTATGTAAAGAAAGCAAACGTGAGGCACCCATATGGTCATACATGATTGCATATGTACATATATACACACGTATGTGCAAGGTTGCTCCAAAGTTCAGCAACGTGGTAGAATTTGGTATAAGCGCTTAGATCAATAACCACATGTATGTATATATACTTAGTATACCTGTAGATGTGCCTTTGAAATGATAATAGAAAATTATTCCGATTTCATGCCGGAAACATAGGCTTATCGCAATCGTGCGAGCCGGTCATATTGTTTCACGGCTATCACTTATAAAGTAAATAGGGTCCGTAAATTAATTATATGCCTAACAATAAATTTGTTTTCAATAAAATATTGACGGTGTCGAGCTTATTAGCGAAGGAATGCAACAGTTTGCTGCGCTTCGTTATACTTCGTTATACTTTGGAATACTCATTTAAGATGTTAATGAATTAAAAATGGAAATATGTATGTGCATAATTGCGAGTCCAAAAGACTTAACCAACATAAAGGCCGATAAGAACATTATGTTAAATTAATTAACTAATCAGTTAGCAACTCACTTGTAGCCCGACAAAATGTTGAGCAATGTACTCTTTCCAGCGCCGGATGGTCCCATAATGGCCGTCAGCTCACCTGAGCGCAAACGGCCGCTGACACCTTTGAGAATGGTTTTGGCATCTGAAACGATAATTTTTACAAATGATTATTTATTCATCACAATCAAAGTAGTTTGTTAAAACACACACTTGTTGATATTCAATATATTATACAGCTCGCCGTTGCATGGCTCAGCCACACAGTAATAAGTCGAGTCTTATATGAAAGACAAAAATATTTCTACTTCAATAAAAAGCAATTGTGCGGTCAATGGCCTTTGTCTATTTTGTTGCCCTCCATAACTGAGACGTTTAAATGCCGATGACAACGTGCCTATCTCTTTGTAGTTGAATGTGAAGGTGAAATATAGATATATTGCAAGATATCGGACAATTACATACAGTTTAAATAACGAATAAATATTAAGTCGAGTAAAATGAAATTCGATTTGTTAAGAGGAACAAATTAAATAATAATCAGATGCAAGCTTCTAGATTATAGCTCTGTGCGCATGTGAGTCAATTGATTGCTTTGTTGACACGGGTTAGTATTGTTTTGCGTTGTTTCAAACATTTTACCAAACTTGTTTTTTACCAAAATTATAAATTGTTGTTCCATCTTTGCTATAATGTTTACCAAGGTTCTAGTATTAATGCTTTGGTAGTAAGTATATCATAGATTGGGTTTACCGATTGATTGATTGACTGAAATTTCTTATGTTGAAATTTGAGCACCTATATTTATTTTTATTTTTATTAGTATTTATAAATATAGTGAAATTTTAAAATGTTTTCAGGTTTTTATTATTCCTACATAAATGCCTTGTTAGTATTTGGTGGATTGGGTTCATCTCGATTGATTGATTGACTAATATTTCTAATTTTAAAATTTGAGAATCTATCTTTATCAGTATTTATAAAGAATGCTAAAAGAATAAATTGTTGTTCCATCTTTGCTATAAAGTTTACCTAGCTTTGCTTTGTTAGTATGTCGTAGATTGGGTTTACCGATTGATTGTTTGATTGATTGATATATGTATCTTATTTTGAAATTTAAGAATCTATCGTCATAAATATTTATATACATATATTATTAAATTAAAAGATGTTTCCAGGTTTCTATTATGGTTTTAATTACCTAGTTACAGCAAAGCACACCATTTTTTTTTGCTTCACAAGCATTTCAAGATAACCTAACTAAATACTTGTATAACTCCGATTACTGCCATAACCTTTTTAGTCATAATGTGCAACATTACTTTTGACAGCTTACTTAAAATGTTTCACAGTTCAGCAATCTGAACCTTGACAGTAAATGTCTTCAGTTAGAAGACCACACAACCACTGCGATTACACAATATTTTCGCAATGGACTACCTTAAATTACAGGTGGAAAAGTCGGCCAGCCGGCTATAGCTGCGAAAAAACTGGTACTACATATGTACATAAGTAAGATACGCTTGGTGGAAGTAATGCCAAGCATTAAGGTTAGGTTAATTAATAAAAATATGTATGTATTCATTTTTAATAAGCTCATATATATTATTTTTATATGTATATGCACACGCTCACAAGTCTAAAGAAATACCTGTATTTATCAAGGGAAATAATAACGAATATATCAGCAATCTCTCTTAAAGAACATACTGAACAAAATTTGAAATGTTTATTTCAAAAATAGTATAATTTGCATGCGGTTGCCTCATCGCCGGCCATTTACGGCAATTTATTGTTTTTATTTGGCCAAGCATTAAGCAAGTATCTTCAGTTAACACTCGGCGTACATAGACATTTTAGAGCTCTGTTAGTGTGTCAAGAATTTATAAATACTGGCATGTGTCCGTAGACAACCTTCAATGTGTTGCTTTCTTGACCTTTGCATTTAATGGGTGGTAAATATATTAAGTAGTACCTGCTAAAACAAGTATTTTTTAAAACATTTGTTGACCAGTAATTTAGTGTGGCAGTTCAAGGTTTGACACACCGTTCCAAAGCTTACATCGAACTTGAAATGGCCTTTGGCCAATCTAGTCGAGCACCCATCATAGCCCCATTCAATCAATTGAAATATCATCCTCAAAGTGGAGCAACAGTAGTAAATTGGAATACTCAGTCTGTGGCCAGTTCTCCCTTCAACAAAATTCAATCGAGCGAAATGAGTATTTTTATACTTTGCATATGGCACAATTGATTTACGATTACCTGAGAACAAAAGCAGCTGCACCCAGCGCCCTGTAAGGCATTACGTATAAATAATGTTTAACCAAGAAATATATTGATTAATATATTAATGCACATACGAATGTGTGCTAGGAGATACAATTAGTTAGATTGGCGTAAATAAAACAAACTTGTCAGACAGACGTTCAAGTCATTAACAACAAAAAGCTCATGCCCATGCCTCCCACCCTAACATAGCTCCAGCTTATGTACACATGCTACTATGTATTATATATATTTATATGTATGCATGCAGGCATATATATTTATGTGTACATAGCATATGGCCGCAACAGGCAGACACGATTCGCATTGGAAGCTACTTGTTGAGTGCCCCGAAAAACACAGCAGTTAGCCTGTTATTGTTATTGGGTTCATTTGGGAAGCTTGCAATAGGGGGCAAAGGGTACTTTATCTTTACGTTAAATGGAAGGTGATTGTAATTACACAGCGCTACGACTAACCAAGTCCAAAGTTCCATTAAACTTTGCCCAGCCTAGCAGCTCGATGTGGCAACGCTGCCGGACAACTGCTGATATAGATGAGAACAAAGAAACCAGAAATAAGCACAGAGCGCAGCACAAAAGCAAAAGCAAAACTGGATTAAAGTGCCGAGAGAGAGAGAGAGCGCATAATAAAATCTAAAGCCAGCCAGACAGAGGCAGTGAATAAACGTGGATTGCAATTACTGAGAATAACAGAGGCAACAAGCAAAACAGCTGCAGCCGAGTATTGCTCATTATACCTTTTGTTTTTGTTGCTGTTGAATTGTAACTGTTGAATGTCAATGGGTAATCTTGGGTGCATTGAGTCTGAATGAGTACTTACTGCTTCGGTTGCCCTCCTTGACGCGATATGTCAAATTATGGAACGCCAGGTCCACGGGCGGTCGCTTCGGCAAATGCTGCAGCGTCTTGGGCTGGGCGGGCACGATTTGGGCTTTAAGTTGTCCGGCGCCACCATTTCCGCTAACGCCCAATCTGTTATCGTTTAATAGATTTTTATTCTCGTTCGTTACCATCTTGACGTTTTTTGTTGTTTTTTGTTAACCAAGAACTGTGTATATTATTTTCTTCTTGAAACTGCAAATCGCAGTCTCACGTAGCACTTTTATTCGGCAAACCGAAATATATATTTTTTTGTTTTTTTTTAAGAATTTTTGTGCCTATAGCTTTTAATAAAAATAATTAATATTGTATATTCTTAGCACTATTCGCAAAGGGTTTCTTATACGGCCCTTCTGCTCTTTTGCGTTTCAACCACCATCAACATGGGGGTCGCTATAGAAAATTTTCCACCCGTTTGTGAATATTACTTCTGCTTCTCGAATTTCTAGTACCTAACGCGCTCACGCCGCGATCGCAACTGAATGTTTCGCAGTCGACGGTAATGGAACAAAGCCAAAATGCGAGCGACGACGACTGGGCACTACTCACCACCACACTCACAGCCAGTCGGGCAGCTGGGCAGCTCCACTGCTTACGCCAATGGCTTAGCCTGGGGGCGGGAGCGCGATGGCAATAGTCAGTCAGAGTTCTACTCTCAGTTTTATGAGAGAGTCATTCATTGCGCGTGTGGAAAATTCTCAGCGCTGAATTGATCGGTTCTCAGAGCATTTGTATACATTGCTTTATTTTTTTCATGCCATATAAATAAAACCCTATCATATATACAGATATACTCATACACTAGCATATGTATATATACAGCTGTGTGAACATATGAGTATTTTATACTTTACGGCTTTATCATTTATATTTTTTTGGAAAAGTTTTTAATTGCTAATACCCATCTTTTTGTAGGACAAGTCTTTATGTGATTAATAAAGAACATTTTATTTAATTAATCAGGTATAGAAATGTACATATAGATGTACAATTTCTAAGGTAGGCCTACAAACATGGGTACTATTTCCATCCAAGAGTAGAAAATGTACATATGTGTATATATAGATAGTTCCAGGCTTCGTTTAATTTAATTGATAAAAACGTAGACATGTTAAATTTCGAATAAAATCATATGTTTTGCCAAAGTTATCTATATTTCAACCGGCCGTGACGATTGGTAAATTGTAGATTATTCAGTTCGGTTATCAACTAAACTCTATAAAAATTTATTACACGTTTCGAACATAGGTATACAGAGATAACTAACTCTATATAGCTGTATATATATATATATTTATATATGTGTATATGGCGTGGTAATATATACACAAGCTTGGACACTGATAACTTTTAATTTGATACAAAATCGACTTATGTCTTAAAATTGTGTGTTGTATTTACGACAGGGAAGTTTCTTATCACTTATGGGCAAAGTCCGGGTCTTTCAACGATGGATAATTACTCATTAAGCAAACTGTTTCTAAGAAACAGAATTTCTTAGCTGGCGGGATATATTAATGAAACTTGTAAATGTATTCGTTTTAAATCAGATTACTTTAAATATCTTAACAGTTATTTAACTAACAAGGAAATATAGCGCTCTATCTTGATCTAATACGTAATACACATGTATATGTATATGTTGTCATATTATAGCGAACGCCAGTAATGGACTTTGCTTCTTTTTTTTATCATCTGTGCGGTTACCAACAAGTTTCATTCCATTATGTGTTGAGTTTGATAATTGATAATTGGATACAGTAGATAAGGTAAGTAGTTAGCTATTTATGGTATCATTATTTTATGACTGTTATATGGTTACAGTTATAATTGTAGTAACTAAGATGTGCCGTCTAACTTCTGTTATATATAATTTATACCGTGTTTTAAGTCCAGCGACAATAAAGCGTTTAACTATATTTATTCTCGCTTTTACTGAATATTGTTAATAAATAAATGCTATTTCGTTACCATTCCCTTTTGAAATTTGTTAATAAACAAGTTAAGCATGATACGTATATATATTCATTCACATACAAGACACATTTTTGTAAGATACATTTTATATTTGTTGAGGTTTCCAGAAATGAACTTGATTTAATTAACTTGCAAACAGGGAAAGTACAAATTTTTTGAGAATTCCCTATAGTTGGAAATTTGTGCTTGCCCGATATATAAAATAGTCGGATAATATTTTCCCGTTATTGCAAAATGCAACTAAAACAAACCGGTTTCTCTTGTTAAGACTTCCATGACAACAATTTTCCAAGCTCAACCATGTTCGACGCTAGATTTTTATCTATTCGTGTTATTCGTACAGAGTCCATATAAATGAAAAGCTAGTGAGTAATTGGTATTTCCAGTTACGCAAAGTACTGAGTTTTCTACAAACTAAATATTGTCTCCTATTGTGATGACATTGCGTTCGTTTTCCAATGAGTTATATTCAAGCTTAAATAAGGCTTAAGGCAGTATTAGTTCTAATATCTGAACTAAAAATAACCTAAGTTCAATAAGTCAAGGCGACGTAAATACGTATTAAATTATTCGTATAATTAAAAAAAAAAATAACATGTTATCGTATGGCAAGACAGATTATTACTCACAAGTTATTATTTTCCAAAAACTGTTCCCACTTATTAATATCCATAGTTTTGTCGATAATGCTTGGTCTATTGCCTACTTAACAAAACGAATCAGTTTAGAGTACATTGATGCAACAAGTGGCAATTTCAATCAAAATGCCCAATCTACTCAATTTTTATACTCGACTCCAATTTTTGGTTGCTGTCCGCGCTTATGTACTTGATGTAAAGTTAATCAAACATCTTAAGTCGCAATTGATTTACAAATCTTTGCACTTTTTAACAGCCCTAACTTATTTGAATCTTGCGAAAGAAAACTTCAAACCGACAGCCACTGGAAACGATGCCACACAACTGGAAACGCATTGTGCGAGTGACTACGAACTGTGCAGCAGTTGCAAACACTCACACTTTCGCACGGTATGGTGGAAAACCGTACTAATACATGCAGAAGAAAGCGCCTTAGTCTGTGTGTGCACTACCAACTTAAAGCTTAGCCAAAATTACGTCAAGCGAACAATGTAACGAATTTACAAGAAAAGCAACAAAAAATATGCTGTTACATATCCATGTATGTATGTGTGGGCAACGGTTACATACAAACAATGTACAGCAATTGATATTCTGCTAGCAACAGAAAACATGCTTTTACAAGTCTATGTGTGTATGTAAAGATTACATACAAACAATTTACAGCAATGGATTTTCTGCTAGCAACATCTGCTAGCTTGGCAAAGGCTAAGGAAGCTGGTTAGCTAAGTTCGGCATAGGTACGACAAAAATTCCCAACGCTAAAAAATAATTTAAATGATTTAATTAAATCTTTAAATATTTCTGTCGAATGTGGTGTTTTACATAGGAAAAACAACTTAAATACTTAAAGACCTCTCAAAATTTGCCTACTTATAGGCGGAAACAAGATATTATTTCAGAAAAAAACAACTGAAATGAAAAGTAGATATTTAGGCTGCAAAAAAAATATGGATTTACTTGGCATAAAAGCTTTGAAATACTCTGCGTGCACATATACATATGTATTTATAAACTGTACTGTTTCTTCGTCGTAAAGAATTTGTTTTATTAAGGTAAAAACACTTTAATCCCTTATGGTTTCACTTTGCGAGTGCTTACTGTGGATTATTGTGAAAGTTCTTAACATACAGAGTTTAAAGTTGTACTTACAAGGAAACACAACATGAAGAGCCGGTAGAGCGGCCGGTGTGCTTAATAAGTACAAACATATGCATATATTTATATACATATGTGTGTACATACATCTGCACATTTAAAATTTTGTATGTTGGCACAGCACTAATATGTATCAGGCGAAAAAAAAAACAGATAGTGGACTTTGGACCAGCATTGCGAAGAGACATGGATGGGTCTTTCTCTATTTAAAAGAGCGCATGTGCCATTCCAAATATCAGCAGGCAATTATTGCCCTGTTGCAGTTGTATGACCCGAAACAATGTTTATAGCTTGGTGGAGGTCAAACAACCTGATAGCGATACTGCCCTGATAAATAAGGGAATTTGGGTGTCTGCGTAGTTTTTTCGCTGTTAAATTGGAGCATACCATGAGCGTAATGAGCGAGAGTCTGCGCATTGTGAACAGCAAGTATATTATTGCTCTCTTGTTGTTTACATTTTTCGTTTCTCCAGACTAGTTTCTACAGTGAGCGCGCGTAATATGAAAAAATACATACATACATATGTACATATATGATAAAAAGTAAAATTTATTACATTAAGCAGCTATGTAACTATTTAATGATTTATAAAAAAAATCAAGCCAGAGTATTTAAATAAATCTGAGTAATGTTCGAACAGTCAGAATATTATCGTATTCGTTAAAGAAACGTTAGTCTGGCCGCCTTAATGCGTCGTTAGTGTCAGTCATTTGCTCTCAGAGACACTGATAGCGCTTGCATGTGGGCGCCCAGTTCTGTCTCTCTTCTCCTCTTGTCTTTTCTGTCTCGCTCTTCTGCCCATGGGCTGTGTATGTTTTGGACACGCTCGCGTTGGTATCACTGTAGGACGCATCGACACTGCCGATGCCGATGCCTCTGCTTCTGCCTCTGTTTCTGCCTCTGCTGGCGTTGCCTTCGTCGCGCCGTCGGCTGAAAATGCGATAAAGAAAAATCGAGACTGGCGAGCCAAACGAGAAAAGTGAATGTTGTGTCGTGAATTGTATTCACAAACCTTCCTAACTTCGTATAGGTTGGGCGTCCCAAGCAGCAGTCGCTCCGCAACTGATAAAAACAGCGCGCAAGTTCCGCGAAGGCTACACCAAGAGGAGAACAAAAAATTAATAAAAAAAAAAAAAAAAACAATACATATATACCATATAACAGTATAGTGCAATTAGTGTAAATGTAAGTTGAGCGAAACATAAGTAAATGCAGCTGTAATACATATACATGCGTGCATACATGAATACGTATGAGTGTATAAAGTTAAAGCGCAAAACTTGTGCATATCAAAAGAAGTTAAATACAAGTTCAGTAAAATCAAATGTGAAATTTAACATTGAGATGACATCTCTTGCGCAAGTACCTCACATCCATTATCCTTGAACTTCTTGTATACACACACACACACATACAAACACACAGTGCTCTCAAAAGTAAATGTATCCTTTTCTTCACTCACACCCAAAGCACCGCTATGGCATTCCGTGTCGCTGGACTCTTCCTAAAAAAGGAGCTGGCCGCCCCCGCAGCACAGCAGCTGCGGCTGCTGCGCACCTCGAACGTGGCCAAGGCTCAGTTTCTGAGCAACTCGCCCAACACGGCGCTGGACAAGAGTATTCTGCAGCGTTATCGAAACCTTGAAACGCCCGCAAACCGAGTGCAAGCTACATATCTGTGGATCGATGGCACAGGCGAGAATATTCGTCTGAAGGATCGCGTACTTGATAAAGTGCCCAGTTCGGTGGAGGATCTGCCCGACTGGCAGTATGACGGCAGCTCTACTTATCAGGCACAGGGTGAAAACTCGGACACAACGCTCAAGCCCAGAGCAGTCTATCGTGATCCTTTCAAGCCGGGCAAAAACGATATTATCGTCATGTGTGACACGTACAGTGCGGACGGAAAGCCCACGCCCTCAAATAAGCGCGCCGCGTTTCAGGCTGCTGTTGACAAAATTGGTGACCAGGAGCCCTGGTTTGGTATTGAGCAGGAATACACGTTGCTCGACGTGGATGGTCGTCCCTTTGGCTGGCCCGACAACGGCTTTCCGGCCCCCCAGGGACCCTACTACTGTGGTGTCGGAGCCGACCGGGTATATGCCCGCGATCTCGTTGAAGCTCACGCCATAGCCTGTCTTTACGCTGGAATCGACTTTGCCGGCACTAACGCAGAAGTGATGCCGGCACAGTGGGAATACCAGGTCGGGCCCAGCAACGGCATGAAAGCCAGCGATGATCTCTGGGTGTCGCGGTACATCCTGCAGCGTATAGCTGAGGAGTACGGCGTTGTCGTCACATTCGATCCAAAGCCCATGGAGGGTCAGTGGAACGGTGCAGGTGCTCACACAAATTTCTCCACAAAGGCAATGCGTGCCGATGGCGGTATGAAGGCCATAGAGGAGGCCATCGAGAAGCTGAGCAAACAGCACCAGCGCCACATCAAGGCCTACGACCCCAAGGAGGGCAAGGACAACGAGCGTCGTCTGGTCGGACGATTGGAGACTTCCAGCATCGACAAGTTCTCGTGGGGCGTTGCCAATCGTGCCGTCAGTGTACGGGTGCCGCGGGGCGTGGCGACCGCCGGCAAGGGCTACTTTGAGGATCGACGTCCCAGTTCCAACTGTGACCCTTACGCCGTATGCGGCGCACTTGTACGTACGTGCCTACTGAATGAATAAATCGTAGGCAGCGAGCGTCTATTGTGTTAAGAGTTGGCGTTCAATTTTCAAAGGTGTATATACATAGTTGAAATTGCAAAATCCGAACAATTCGATTTGGGTAAAATCAAGAAATATATTTTGCTTGTGTATAAAAAAAAGACAGAAGAGATAGAAGAAGCAGAGTTATATGTGGCTAGCATTTAAGTAAAAGAAAAGAAAAGCAAGAGAGATGAAAGAAATAATCAAACTGAAATAAAAGTGGAATGACGTTTGGCCATAATTATGTTTAAAAGTTATGTATAAATAAAAACCTTCTATTTTTTATAATTTATATAATACGTATTTTTAATTTACATATATGCTGCATGATTTTTTTATTTTATATTCCGATTTTTGTGACTGTACAATATACTTATATAAACATATACATGTAGATATTGTTTTCTTTTTTTTTCGTTTTTGTTTTTTGTTAAGAAGATGGGCATATAGAAGATGCCCTAGTTACAGCATTTGCTGATTGAAAGTCATTAAAGTTATAAATATGTAAGTATGTATGTATGTATGTATGTATGTATGTATATACACAAGCTTATCGTATATACGCCCGGGTACGTACTGAGCACTCACTCTCAGATGTTATTGTATACAATTTGCCAAACAAATTTTAAATAACATATAATGTTGACTTTCAGTACGAATTAACATATTTATACATATATAATATCAATTGTAATATCAACGACCTAAATTAACAGAAATTTATTATTAAATTTTATCAAAAATAAATTTAGAGCACATTAATTGTCTTTATTTTGGGATACGCTTTAGTTTATCGGGCTTTGTTTTGCTTTTCATTTTCATTCGCCGGGCAGTAGAAAATACGAAAATACATATGTATGTATGTACATACATATTTGACACGCGTTTTGCATTCTGTTGTTGGGATTTCTACAGAATAACAGATTAAATAGAGAAGATGTTAATCAAAGAATAATATTTTTACTTTTAAAAGTTGTCCCATAAGCAAACGATAATTTTGTCTTAATGGAAATTTTCCGATGGTAAGAATTGTACATATGTATGTATGTATATATATTCATTTGTCTGTACACATATATTTACAAATACATTTACTTGGCACTTTGCATTTGCGGATTCCCAAGTTCATATGTATACATGTGTATATGTACATACTATGTATGTATATATATGTACATGGGATATATATACATATGTAATATATATGTATATATGTGTGTATATGTATACGTATGCCTAATTACATATATATGTGTATATGTATATATGTATATGTACATGGGATATACAAACATATGTTCTATATATGTATGTATATATGTGTGTATATCTACGTTTCGCTATACATACATACAAGTGTACGCATTATACATACGCATATACATACATAGATATGTGGGCGAAATCTTTAAATGAAATTGATAATTATACTACTTTGTGGGTCGCGCTTAAAAGTGCACAATTAAATATTGATTAACACTCTTATAATGCAAATATACAGCAGCGCAGCGACCTTAATCGCGACTAAAAGGGTATTCGCTCATAAAGACTGACAAGGCAGCCACAAACAAGTGTGCAAACAAATAGCAAAATACGGTTGAGCGATGCACTTCACCTTGAGCCGGCGACACCTGTGACACTTGCATTGGCGATTAATGCGTTAGCACAGAATGTTGTTGCCAGTCCACAAATGGGTTGGCCCGCCATTCTCATAGCTTAGCTGCACAAATATTTGTTCACATGTTGTTGGACAATCAAATGCGATTGGGCAGTCTCTTTAGTGCAACTTTGCCTTTATACAAATACACAAGTATTACGAGATTGTATAAGTGTAATAAGGTCACTAGCCTGCAATTGATAAAGCAAATTATGAATATAATCAGGGAACACACGTGCTTAACGATTATTTTATTATTCATTTGTTTACCAAGATAGAATTGTGGGTTTCATTTAGTTGTCACATTTTATACCCTGAACCTATTAAAAATTGATAAAAACGGTATAATGTATTTGTGCAGATGTATGTAACAGGCAGAAGAAAGCATCTGCAACCCCATAAAGTATATAAGTATATAATATATTCTTGATCAGCATCAATAGCCGTGTCGATCTAGCCATATCCGTCTGTCTGCCTGTCCGTCTGTCCGTATGTAAGGATCTCAGAACCTATAAGAGCTTGAGTCTTGAAATTGAAGCTGTAGGCTCTCCTAGTACCCGCACAGATCGAGTTTGTTTCCGATATTCGATAACATGTCCCGTTTTCTAGTAATCGATAAAAATCGTTATCGAAATCCTGTTTTTTGAGCAATTTTGGTAAATAATAAGAGCTAGAGCCACCAAACTTGACATGTAGCTTTTAGAATAGTATATATGTATATCTGCATTTGGTGTTGGAAAAGATGGTTCAGGGTATTCCCTAGTCGGGACCTCCCGACTAGAACCTCTTACTTGTTTTATTATTCATTTGTTTACCACCATAGAATTGTGAATTTAATTTTGTTGTCACTCTTTTATATAGTTTATAGCGTGAACTTATTTGCAATGTGCATTTACGAAAGTCGCACACATATTCGAAGCTTTTGGAGGTAGAGATTTCTTTATGGCTGTTTGTTAAATTGTGGGGTACGGAATATTTACGTTATTTAAGTAAAAAAACCTGTCAGTTTTAAAAAATCCATAAGCAATCGTATGTCGATGCCTAATTATGAACGCAATTCGTTTGAGTTCCGCACCTTTGTCTATTGAAATGAATGAAGTTTATTTATATACGGAAAACTAGTTTTTACGTACATATATACATATGTATATATATATGTTGACATCTTACAGTGCAGGTCTTTCGAGATCAGGCTGAGCACAAGCTGGTCCAATTAAGCTTTTCTCTAGAAGATTTGCATAAAACTGAAACAAGCTAAAATTATGTATGCTACAGCTACTTTTTGTCCACACAAGCTTGTACATTTGATTTTAAACTGCACTGTGGATTAAATATTCATACTGGCAACAAACAACATTCTTTTTTTTTTAAATAATATACATATGCATAAAGAACGAAGTAATATACATATGCTTGCAATCAGTATTTTTATTTAATACTTTCTGTTAAGTAGAAGCTTAAACATTAAATTCCAAACAAAAGAGAATAATTCAAGAAAATAAAAACCAAACAATTGACCAGTTAAAAATATATTTACTTTGGTCAGACGGCAACTGTGTTCCTCCAAAACTTTGAAGTCAATTAAGCAATCGATCAAATTGGAATTAAGCGAATTTATAACCAACTGCCCGTCGTTGTCGCGTGGAGTGCAGAATGCAGCAGGTGCTAAGGTAATAGACAGGAAATTGATGCAGTTAATAGATTTAAAGGAACATTTGGCACATAAAGGTCGCGATCTGTGCGTTAGAAATATTTGGCTTCTTTTGGCATTTGCTAACTCGGTCAATAGATTAACGACGTTATCGGGCAGTCATAAATCATTTTATAATTTCATATGCCACATTCGTCTACTGCGTATACTTTCAGGAATTAGATTGATATAATTCCGCAAAAAAAAAAAGAAATTCAATTTGTTTATATAAATAAATATTTGTTACGAAACGGCACACGGTCACGGTGCGTGATAGATACATATATATATTTCTGCTTGACCGTACAGTAAATACGATAGAGATGACTCAGAGTTAGTTAGTATACTATCAACATGTTATCAGAAGTGGGGCAGACCCTTGAGGAAAAACCAAAAACACAACAGCATTTGGCGATAATAACTGATTTCCAGTAAAAGGTAACGCTAACTATTTGGCTACGTCACGTTGAATAAATCACATATAAATGGCAACAAGGCTAATTATGTTTATGTTGTTCTCTTTGCTGGTGGCCTTTTTTTTATTTTTATTATGTCAATTGGTTTTATTAAGTGCCAAATCACCTGATAATTACGATTATGGCACTGGCCATAAACACACTTGCCTGAATGCCTGAGCAATTGTAGACTGTGATCGCAGTCAAGTGCTTGTTGAATTTTAATCTAAAACAGAGACTTTGGCAACTTTGGCGATAATATACAGAAATAGAAATATAATGTACATAAAACATTTATATTGTTGGTAATTAAAATAACATTATATACAGAACTTTACCCCATTTTATTGTCCTTAACAAAAGTTTGAAATTATTAACAATTAACAAACAAGTCTATTTGGGTCGACTATAAAATACCCTGGGCCACAAACGTATCAATTGTATTTACATAAAATTATAGCGCTGTTATAAATATTAACACTAATTATTCGACTATCTACTGTGTTTATTCGTTCCGATCGTTACAAAAGAAATATTTATGAAATATATTTATATTTTACATGAAATTTGCTGTTCATGCATACAAAACGAGATATCTCCAGCTCTTTATATCTAAGTTTTTAGATATAGCTATACCCTTTTATAAATTTTGTGGCTAAGGGGTATACTTTGTTACAATATATTGGCCCCTTATCGAACGAACATGGCAAATTTTGTGGGTTAAACTTAAGTCACATGAAAAACAATCAACGATGCATACACTTGAAGATATTATAGCCAATTAACAGTTATAAAAGAAATAGTAAGTGTTTGGCAAACAAAATATGCTGATAATTCGTGACATATTCCATTATATAAGTACATGTTAATTGAGCTGGGTGTGTTTCTTAAGGTATAATGATAAATTCATTATAATATATATCATTCTAATATATCATTGTTACTCACTCTCAAAACGTATACTGCCCTCTTCTGGGAACGTTGCGTTGGCGTTTTCGCAGTCTACGCCGTACACGCGAGCCGTTTCTTTACGTCATCGGCTTCGCACGCGTCTGCCAAGTGATCTTTTTGTTCTTTGGCTGATTAGCACATTGAACCAAACACAGAGAACGCTAGAATTTGACGTAGCCCATCATCTGGTGTGTCCGGCAAAGACAATAAAATTTTAATTGACGCTTCATTTAGATTAATAATTTTTATTTTATTTAATTATTCATTTTTATTAATTAATGCTGCGTACAAAAATTGATCATTACTGACTATAACAAATACATGCACACGTACATGTATGTATATATTGTGTTAACCCGAAGTGTCTGTTTGTGTGTGTTTTGGCACGTACTAGACAGATAATGGCTGACAACTTTGTCTTTTACAAGGCGCTCAATTGCTGACTCTTTGTTGTTTTTATACCCTGAAAGTAAAAGGGGTATAATGTATTTGTGCAAATGTATGTAACAGGCAGAAGAAAGCATCTCCGAGCCCATAAAGTATATATATTCTTGATAAGCAGCCGAGTCCATCTAGCCATGTTTGTCTGTCCGTCCGTCTGTCCGTCCGTCTGTCCGTTCGTCTGTCCGTATGTTTGAACGCAAGGATCGATCAAAATATATATGGAAATCCTGTTTTTGAGTAATTTTGGTAAATAATAAGGGGTAGAGCCACCAAACTTGACATGTAGATTCTAGAATAGTATATACAGATGAGATAACTTTCAAGGAAGGAGATAGTTCACGGTATCCCCTAGTCGGGAGCTCCCGCCTAGAACCTCTTACTTGTTTTTAACTTGGGCTGATTAAGAAGCCAAACTGGCTGTGCATTATTGTTCTTGTGAACTGATAATGAGTTCCCGATAAGAGTACTGCTGGCTCTTGGTGTATGTAGCTAGCTGCAAACTGCGCTATCAACATACCCTTTCTTAAATGTTTGATATGTACTAAATACATATAACTGCGCGTTGAGTCAACCACCCGAACTCAGATGGCAGAATTTTCCGTCTTTGTACTTTTTAAAAGATAAATTGAATATATATCTACATGCTTAAATTAAATATATTTTGGTTTTTTTTTCATGTTCTTGATGTACATGAATATCCAAGTTCAATTAAATAAAGTTCATTCACTGCTAACGGTCTCTGGGGTAAAAAGTAGTTCAGTGAGGCCTTGTGGACATTTACACTGGGCATAGGGATTGAATTCAATCGATTAGTATGTGTGTGTGTATCTCATTATGCAGCCAAACATAAAATAGGAAGACTTAAAAAGGCAAGGACAGCTGTTCGACTCATATAGACAACTTTCTCAAATATTCTGTTAAAGATTGTTCGAATGATTTGTCATACAAATCTTGTTGTTCTCTTTGTAACATACACAGACAAGGCAATATCAAAGTTATGGCGACTTTTCCCACTCTTTCAATAAATGTATGCACATTTTCTGATTTTTATTTTATCAGTTTTCCGTAAAGTAAAGATTGGTGTAGGTTCTCTCCTTGATCAAAACTCTACGGGATTCAAACACTTTTACTTTTCCGCTTCCATTTAGTATGCATCTGCATTTATTTAAAGTGACAGCCTGAAAGTATTCTACTTTTTGTAATTATAATAATCATATGGGATTAATTATACAAAGAATAAAATATATGAAGGGTATACAACTTGTTCTATTTGCTGGTATTTTAAATAGGGCTTACTCGTTTCTGCCACAGCTCTTTCTTATGATCTTACCAGCTATGTTATAGGTAGAAAGCGGATGCATTTGTGAATTGGGCAATTCTTCAAGCAAAGCACCAATTACCGTAAATACACCTTTGGCCTGGTGCATTAGGCTAAGCAGCGGATTTCTTGGATTGACGCGCATGTTGTTCATAACATAGACACCTTTATTAAGCGGACAGCTGAATGTATAGTTGCTTTGCTTTAGGACGCTCTCCTTGGCTGGCTTAAAGAGTGGCACGGCATTGAGAATACCCTGCATTGCGCATAATTTGGTCGTCACATTGTAAATGATGCGTTTCTTTTCCTTGGGGCTCTGTTGCACAATTAACATTCTTGCGACAGGTGACAAAATGGGCTCGTTGATGGTGGTAATTGATCCCACGCCGTTTTGATTGGAAAATGTCATGTTAACGACGAACCGTGGACGATCATCTGTCCAGTTTGTGTAAATAAAATTCACGTAGTAACAGCTCTAAATAGCCAAGACCGTAATTAATATCACTTAAAAATGTCACGCGAATAGATACCTCTTTACACTCGACTTCCATATAGATGGATAGAATTATCCATATTGTTGCAAGCACAAATATGTCGGGTATTATGTGCATCATAGCCTTCTCGTATATTAACAGATAACTTAATGAGCCGGGCCAATAAATGAGGCCTATATTTGTATTGAAATCAAATAAATCCAAAGCAATTATCAGACATCATTAGGGCACAATTATCATTTCGATTGAAAACAAAGCAATTACTCTAAAAATAATATATTAAATTTTTGAGCCAAACGCAAAATTTCGATTAGCTTCCGATGCACCCGCTTCGAACGAGTAGTCTTTAGCACCTGAGATAGTTCGAGCTCATTTTCAGAGGAAGTGACTTCATCCGCCAATATGAATCGAGTCATGAATATTGAATGAGGCACTTGAATGTATGCGATGCGTTTCAACTCAGCATCAAACCTGTCGAAAATATACGAAGATACTAAGCCATAACTTTAAATAATGTATAAGAAATGTATCTTACGCCTCGTAACTATACACACTTGAATTTACACCCATTCTAGTAAGAGTCTCAACAAAGATATCATAGTAGAATTTCAGTAAATTCTCGTAGTTTTCTTCTAGAATGCACGTTGATACGCTTGTAAACAAAAATGATATAAGGTCGTGTATAACAGAATCATACTGTGCGGTTTGAAAGTCGATTATTTTTAATTGCGTCGGCTTGCCAGATTTATCTATGGGAGTTTTTTAGAAGAATTAATCTACATATAACTCTAAATGCTTGCAAAGACTTACTTACCATATTTGAACATTAGGTTCATTGTCCAGAAATCTGAATGGATAACACTGTTAAATGCATTATCTTCGATGGGCGGTGCTGCTAGAAACCTAAAGAATTCAGTTGATAGTTGTTTAACATGCGCTACCATCGTCTGATTGTTTCCTGTTGCTTCTGCAATATCCACCAATGTTTCCGCTATCATCGTTGCTTTCGTTTCCGGCGCATCTGCATGCCAGTCGAACTTGTGAAAGAACGGTCCAAGTTCCATTTCGAAGACATGCGGGTTTTTCAATCGCAAAGCAATAGCCAGGGAATGGAATTGCGCCATATACTTGAGCACCACATGTGTATGGAGCAGGTCGAAAGGTTTTAATCTCTGGCCCGGCACGTAGTTGTTGTCCCGCAGATCCTCCAACACCAAAATCGCGTCCTTATCTACAACGTTTGCGTTTGGCATAAGGGATATGCGTGAGCCAAAATACTGCGCAAAGCCATCAAACTGTGCGTCTCTGGGTATGCCTGCCTCTTCCTGTAAAGTGCTCAACGCAGGTGCTAATCTCTCGTAAATTGCAATCTCTGCCAAACAGGTGCGTTCGGGATGTATAAATTGCCAATGTTTTGGGTCTGTGGGCGGCACCTTAGCTACAAGCCGCTTAGGAAACAGCTTACCGTCGGGACACTGCACTTGTGCTCGAATGGATATCAAAATACTGCCGTAATTATCACCCGGTTGTGTTAAGTTTTCTACTTCATACGAATATAGGCTACCGCCAAGGGCTGGCTCAATTACTTGACCCAACCGTTGAATTACTGGCAGGTTATTCATCCTGATGAGTTCCACGTAGTGTCGTACGTTAACTAAACAATAAAATGGAGCGCTTGGGGTCTGAAGCATACACAATACGCTAGATTTTCTGGCTATCGCTCAGATAACGTTCGTATGTAGCAATCTTCTAATACTGATAAAGACTCCTTCTCTCTATTTCTCTCTCTCTCTCTCTCTCTCTCTCTCTCTCTCTCTCTCTCTCTCTCTCTCTCTCTCTCTCTCTCTCTCTCTCTCTCTGTCTCTCTCTTTTATTTTCGCCATGTGATAAGCAGAGCATATAAGCAGAAGCCAGAAGTTTAAGGCAGTCGAAATAAAATGCATGCCTTTAAATAGTTTAGTTCTTAAGTAAAAATATTAATAAATATGAAATTTTGGACGTACGTACGACCCAGTTTTGGCTTTTTGCTCAGGGTTTGGCCTCTTAAAAAATTTTGCATCTAAATCTGGCAACCATATTCTTGGTCAAAATTCATGTGAAACTGGTACCTTCAAATATCCTATATAGACATAGGTCAAAATTTCTCACCCCCATAACTCGGTCAAATCTCATCTGATTTTCGCGAGGTTTGTCTTTTTGCTCATGGTTTGGCATCTAATCCCTTCATCCCTTCTCCATCATATTTTTCACTTGCGCTAAGCAGAGCATATAAGCAGAAGCCAGAAGTTAAAGGCAGTCGAAATAAAATTCATATATGTATTTAGTTTAGTCAAATATGTTAAACGCTTTAGCCAACCTTAAAATTTCAGCAATTTTAACCAATATTTTTTCACCTCCTCTGTTTTTAGTTAAAACCGTCAAATCAACATCCTTGTAGTCGCTTGGCAGCGTGTTGTTGTCGGCCAAGAGAACTTTTGTCATGAAGAGAGCATGTGGCACCTGTATATGTGCCACACGTTGAACTTCCTTCAGAAAACTGTAAGTAGATATTTTTGCTACTTATTAGATATGAAATGACAAAAGATTATATAAAGATTTAAATTTTATAGACCATTTTATAAAAAAAGTAAAAAGTATTCCGTAAATATTGTTTCAATTTTGAAACTCTGAATGATTTGCAATTTTTTGCGTTGATAACCATGTTATCAACCAAAACCTTGAGCACACATTTTGATGGTCTTATCGCCTGCTACGTAATAGGGAAAAGACAGTAAACTACCCATGTAATCCAAATTGTTTAAATTTCACAAGTGTACTCTATTCTGAAGTAAGAAAAACAATTATTATGAAATTTTTGATGAACTTACGCCTCATAGCTATAGTTTTTTGTATCCACCTTCACGGTATGCAATGACTGAATGAATGCCTCATAGTATATGCGTAGAAAATGATAATAGTTTTCCTCCAACACCAGAGTATCTACAGTATAAAAATGTTAATATGCATTTTGGGCATTCTTTTAGCATTGTTGTTATTAACATAAACTGACCTACACTTGACAGCAGTAAGAAGATTAGGTCGTGGACCACCGACTCGTATTGGGCAATTTGAAAGTCTACAATTTTAAGCTTAGCGGGAAGACCAGCATCATCTAAATCAAATTTAATAATGAACATGCTCTGCTAATAATTTATGCAAAACACTTCTTACCATATTTGACCATCATGTTATTTATCCACAAGTCCATATGAACTAAAGAAAATTTTTAAATGTATTTCAAGTAATGTGTCTTTCGTAAAATATGACATTTACGGAAAGTAAAACTCCCTACCTATAGAGGTCCAGGGTCCATCCTCTACATGTGCAATTGAATGAAAGGCATCAAAGATGTCCAGTAACTCTTTCACGCGCTGATAAACGCCGTTCGTCGCCCTTGCAGACATCCTTAACGTCATTTAAGGTTTCATCGTTTAGCACATCTTTGGTGTCAGGTCCCATATTGTCACCCATATTAAATTTTTTGAAGTACGGTAGCACATTTTGGTCAAAAACTTTTGGTTTTTTTAGACGCAGGGCAAGGGGCAAGGCGTGGAACTGCGCCATGTAGTGCAGAATGAGAACCGTATGCTGCAGATCGTATGGCTTGTGCCTATTTCCGGGCTTATAACCACGTGCCGTTAGATTTTCCTGCACCAGAACTGCGTCTCTGTCAACTTTATTGGTTTCCGTGTTGAGTGAGATGCGCGAACCAAAGTAACGTGGAAAGCCATCAAAGAGATGGATTGGCAGTACGCCGGATTCAAGCTGTAGCTTTTCCAGCTCTGGTGCCAAATACTTGTAGACGGCATTTTCCGTGATGCATGTCCGTTCGGGTTGAAAAATTTGCCAATATAAATCATTGGTAAGTGGCGGTAACTTTGCAATTAGTGGCAAATCCTCAAGGATGTCATTCGATTGCTTAACCTTCGCATTGATCGCTAGCATAATACTTCCATAATTATCTCCGGGCTTGGTCAGATATAGGCTTTTATAGGATTCAAGTGTGGCGCCCTTCAAGTGCGGCTCAATCACTTTGTGCAAATCTGTAATTTCGGGTACTTCTCCCATTATTGAGGTGTGCTTTGCGGTTATACTGACGTGCCGGGACTGAATGAAATCGGAAAGTAGAGCCCACACTGCTTTTCATGCTCGTGTAATAGCACACACACACATGTTAATGTAGATAATAACAAATAATTGAACAATTGCTGATAGTATGAATATTTGCATGTGTGGGTCACAATAGACTAAAAAAAAATTTACTCAAGTGGCGTAGATAACATGAGTTGTAGACGAACTATTTTCATTTATGAGGTTGTGTTCACTTCTAACAAGTGCTCCCTGAATAAACACAACGTTTTTGATTCGAATCTTTTCATGATTAACTGTATTGTGTGTATGCCTGGTATCAGTTGAATAAGTCAATCAGTTGCGACAGTGCCGACAACAACAACAATCAGTACTGGCAACAAGTGAATATCATCTGCCCCCCGTAACATTCTAAATAGTAACGGTAATTTGGCGTCTTTATCAACTGACTTTTATTTATAATCAATAACTTGTTCATGTTAAAGTTAACATAAATTAACGAAATTTTTGATTTTGGTGGCATTTGGTTATTAAATGTATTCAATACGGTCACACTTTTAAAGTGCGCGGCATGGCAGCCACACACATAGGGACGCACTTACTCTTATCGATATATCGACTGGAAAAAAAAACAAGCTTCTCGTTTGTTTGTGTACACATTCAATTGCAAAGTATTTTGATTGAAAATAACTAAAATGGATAGTTTTATGGCCGCCATTCAACAGGCCGCACTGCAGCAGCAAATTTGCAATGCAGCCAACATGATGGGCATGCAGTTGCCGTTCCCAATTGGTCAGCCTATGAATTTCGTTGGCGGTGGCTACGGATATGGAGCACCATCGCACCCTCAAAATGATACAGAGGACCCGGATGACGAAGACGCGGATGATGAAGAGCAAACTCGCACCTTGTTCTGTAATAACCTGGACGAACGCGTAACAGAGGAAATACTCTATGAAGTATTTCTGCAAGCAGGTCCCATAGAAAGCGCGCGTATACCGCTGGATAATACTGGACGTCAGCGTAATTTTGGATTTGTCACCTATCAGCACAAATGTGCGGTGCCGTTTGCAATGGAGCTCTATCAAGGACTTGAACTATTTCAAAAGAAAGTGACAATCCGGCAGCAATGCCCAGATAAACCTAAGCCACCTTTTATAGGGCAAGGAAGGACACGCAATCCGTTCTCTCAAGGCTTTGCCTCGCCCGCTCCACCAATGAACGACCACGCTGGTCCACGTAATGCTCGGCACAGTATGCATGATCGCAACACTGGCGTCCAAAACAAATACAATAGCGATTTGCGGCGCCGCAGCGACAGTGCCGTCATGGATCGCAAACGGCCCAGACCACATCAGCAGCAACAACACAACAACAGTGGCGGCAATCGAAGGTCTGATCAGCGATATATCAACGGAAAAAGATTACTGTAGTAAAAAAGTTCGTGTTTAAATTTATTTTATTAGTCTTGAATATACAAAGGCGTAAATGTAGTATCTAGGATCTATTGCGTTCAAAACATGTCATGATTACGATTACGGCTTTGTGCTTTCACTGTACATCTACATTCATTAAAATAGGGTAATCTTTATATACATATATATTCGTATAAATTAAGAGATTAACGGGTAATGCTTCTCAATGTCTTTTCCACATTCCGGTATGTTCGCGGTGGTATTACCTCTAACAGTAAGCGCTGGTAGCTTCCGTGCTCTGACAGAGCACGGAACAATGACTTGGCATAGCTGCGTGTTTCGAGGCTGCCTTCGAGCAGAAGATTTGCACCAACCATAAAGAATTTGTCGCGACTTTCACGTCCCATCGAATAGATGCGATCGCAGCCCAAGCGTTCGACTAGTCTAAACAGCAGCTTCGCGGTCGTCGTCCGAACTATGGCATTCTGGTGCTGAGCCCCTTTGTTTGTCAATATGTTGAGTACTTTCGCAGGTTGCACGTTGTCCACCAAAGACTCCAAGGCTCGGGTGGCATCGGCACGCAGGAAACGATTTGTGTCTGCCGTGCGATGCAACAGCGCACAGACCAGGTCATCGCACTCAATCTCCAATGATTTGCATTTCAGGGTAAATAACTCTGTTGCGGCCTGACAGGCTGCACGGGCAACCTGTGAGCGTAAATTGCGTACGGAGCGCGTAAGTTGGATGCATGTCATGTGCATATGACTGTCCAAGAAATCTGCATGGTGGCGAATCAGGCGCACCATATATTTCAGACCTGTTATGTTCACTTCCCAGTTATTAGAGTCCAGCTGATCAAACGTCTTTAACAAAGCTTCTCGTGGCTTCTCAAAGCGTGACATATGCGGCGGAAACAATTCCGTCTGCGACATCTTGATGGCCTGTTTCACAGGTGAGACGCGACGCTGACCACGCAGAAGATATGAAGTTTTTGACTTTTGCTTTAGCGGCGTGTGCTGTGATTTTGGCGGCAACCTGGTGTTGTCAGGATGGGAACCAGTCTGAGAGCTGTTGTCGGTTGTGGTGCTGCTAATGTCCAGGGAACCTTGCTTAGAAGCGGGTCTTCGGCCATAGAGCGAGTCCAACGAGATGCTACGTGAGTGTATGGCTCTATCGTCATGTGTGATATCAGCCTTTTTGCTGGATGAGGCGCGCGATAAAGATGCGAGGAATGTTTCATTGTCTGTTGATAATAATTCTGTCAGTTGTTTTATAGGCGGCGACTCTACGGCTGTTGATTGCACCTCGTTCTGGAGCTCCTCAACTACTACAAAGCTATTGTTGCTATCAATCTCCTCTTCAATGGCCAGGGATTTAATTGACTGCGCACGTGACATTTGTGGTGTGGCATCTTCAAGCTGTGTCTTAATGCTTTCTGTTTTGCTCTGCAGGCTGTTAACGCTTTCGTTGCGTTTCAATGTCGGCTCCTGAAAGGCTGACTCCGTCTCTTCTTCTATGTCGTCTACCACGAGCTCCCCAAACTGTTGCTCCAACTCTTCCCGAGCATTAGAGTGTTGCACATTCTGTTTGTCCATTTCGGTTGATTTAGCCGAGGCAGTTGACTTTTGCGAATAGCTGGTTGACCTAACGGACAGTGGAGAACCTTCTGATTGATGCGGGCCAGATGTTGCTGCGAATGCCTGCACTGCGGTGGACGAAGGTTCGACCTTTACACTGTGTAAAAAATTATAATTAGTTGGCAATTCACAGTTTATATAAAAACGTACAGCTCAGTTTGTGAAAGAACCTCATTTACAAAAGTTTTATTTACTGCTTGTGGTGTGTTGAGAACTTGCCACGTCACATTATCAGGACTTTTATCAATTTCCATCGATTTTCTACGCTTGGCGTGACAACTACAACACAGACAAAGGCAGCGATCATAAGGTGTCAGCCTTTGTTGCGCCGCAATCGCCTTTTCCAGTAGATATTCCTTAACTGTGTGAAATGTGGTGCGGAATAGCCCCAGGAGAATAGCGGCATTTTGCATTTTACTAAACTGAATCCTTTTGCTAGTCTACTAATACACAGTCTAGTTACAGAAATACATTTTGTCGCTGAACTTGATTAAAACGAATTCAATTTGATACTAGCCGGAGGACTGTCTGACCACTTGAAGCCGTAACGCCACTTCGCAAACTGTTTGCAAGGTTCGTGGAACGTCGGGTTGACCACTTCTCCGGCCACAGCAAATGGAAAGAAATGCCGAATCCACAACTGTATAAGCGGGCTTTATTTCCATTTCAGGAAAACACAACACAACAAAAGTTGCAAATGTAAAACAGGACATTGCGTTTTCCACACTAAGCAATGCCCACACACAAACACACACACACTTATCAGACAGCCCCTGCCCATTGCAAGGGGCAACCCAGAATAAGTATATACCAATACCAAGGCGACGACGACGACAAAGGTGAGAAGCTAGCCATTGGTCTGCGTAGCACTGGTGGTATTTTCAGGTTGACTTTGTGCTTTTAGTCGAGCGCCTTCTTAGTCATGTTCGGGCTACTTCGTGTAATTGACGAAGACGTCCAATGAAAAGCAAACTAACTCGAACCAATTCGACCCTGGGGTACTCTATTTTGTGTATATATTTATGTGTAGAATGAATTAAGTTAACTATGCGGCTTAACATATGCAAAGATAAATTACAATTTAATTGATAATCTTTCAAAAGTTGAAAAGGCATTTAATCTGGTTGGTCTCTCTCTTTAAATTTAATACTTCATTTATTGTACTTTTTTAAAGCCAAGAAAGAAATTTAATTTATTTGCTAAGGATAGTTTGAAAGCCCTCACAAATGAATGACAAATTATTTAACTAGATTGTGACGTGCTCTAACAAAGGGTGTGGGCCGCAGCTACTTCTAGTGGTCATTTGAAGGTTCGCCTCGGGCATATTGACCATCCTGTGCCTACTCCATAAATGTCCCTGATGAATGCTTCATCGCGCATTTAAATTATTTAGGTTAAATAACGAAATTGTTGGGCTTTTATATGCCACCTTTAAGGCGCTAATGTTGTAAGGCGTTAGCTGGCCAATTTTTTGGGGTCAAAGGTACAACAACTAAATTTGCTGGCCGGCAGTTTTTTGTTTAACGAGTGACGGAACTACCTATTAACATTTGTATAAAATAAGTATTTTATAATTTAGAATTCACATGTGGAGGGTTAAACTGCTGTAAGTTTTTGTTACCTGGTTTCAGGTGTATTGTCTATCGGACACTGTTAAGAAAAGATTTTTTAACTTACCTGCATTTAGCCAAGTTTTCAGCATCTTGAATCGCAGTTGCTTCTGCTTGGCTATTGATATCCGGTTTTTTAGTTTCCTTCAGTTTCGAATTTGCTTTTGTAGAAAAAAGGAAAACTTATTTCCATAAATTTCATTTAAATTATTGTTATTCACCTTGAGATTGACTGCAATTATCCGTCCAGTTCTGCTGTGCAAAGGTATGTTGCGAACTGGTTGGCTTCTTAAGAACATGCCTTTGGGTTTTATGTAGATCATCGTTTGCTTTTGGGATCTTCGTATCTTCGAAACTATATGGATATGGAGTTCGCTGTATATTGCGCATGAAATTGCTAATGAAATCCGTTTGCCGCCTCATAGCCGGAAACCTTGAAGTACATAGATGTTTTAGTGTGAACATCTCGATTCTATTTGTTGCCCTTACCGGGAATTTTGTCTTGTCAAACGCCTGTTCAAGCCCCCATTGCAGGCTGTCAACTGGATAAAACTACTGCTTCCACTTCCACTTCCACTACTGCAGGATGTTGTCGTACTGTCCGTGCTTCTTCCGTCCACTGAAGATTCAGAGCATGCTTTGGTTACCACACGACGCTCCAAGCAGTTTACTTGAATTATAACAAGTTTATGTGTTTAATGCATATTAATTGTTTAAGGGTTTCCATGGACTTACCATTCTTGCCACTAGTGCCATAGATTTTTTTTTGAAAAAAGTCCTGATAGCACAATATTGGGAATACAATTACTTATAATAAATGCATATATTAAATGACCAAACAAAAAGTGATGAAGCAGTAACAGACTAAGGTACAGGGTATCTGCTAGCCGATCATGGAAAGGAAACTTACATTAGAGGCTCTAGACATGTCCAAGGCTTCGGGTGGTGAATGGAATGAATGTCGATGCAGGTTCTCAGCTGCGTTACAGCTATAAGAAATATATTTAAAAAATTTTAAGTACTTCTGCATATTGCTATGAAAACTGAGAAAAATTAACCTATTATTTATTCCGGTGACTTCCTCATCTGCATTTTCTTGAAGAATACGTTTTTTGTTTGCCAAATGCAGACGTCGTCTTTTGACAGCATTTGGGGAGGCAGAGCCTTCTCCCTGTGTAATCCAATCCATATCTGCGCCAAAACGTGAGATGCCAGCCTGGTCTGCTTTATGAAATGTGTACAAAACGGATCCATCAGGTGTAATTAGGGGCAATTGGAGGCGGGACAGACGCATTTTCACAGCCTTGAGCAGAGCAGAGCCCGTTTCGATATCATCGGTTATCTCAGCAACAATTTGCAAAATCTGGTCCACGGAAGAAATATCGGCAAGCACAGCAAAAACCTCCAAAGCCGCCTGACGGACCCGACGCTTTCTATTAA
The DNA here is from genome assembly GCA_035045725.1 of Drosophila ezoana. NCBI lineage: Eukaryota > Metazoa > Arthropoda > Insecta > Diptera > Drosophilidae > Drosophila > Drosophila ezoana. The sequence goes on from JAWNOU010000035.1 coordinate 177,912, forward strand.
GTGCCGCATAGGTCACCTGTGCTGCCAGGATGTTGATGTCGAAACAGGTGCCGGGAAATGACATCAAGGAATAGATGGACATTTGTAAAGCGTGGTCACGAAACTGCCGTACGATATTGTTAAAAAGAAATCGTAGCAAGTGTGTTATTTAAGTCAACAGCTCACCTTTGAGCTCTTGCCATGTAGATACTCAGGCGCCGTTAATTTGGCGACAATTGTCCCCGCAGGCAGCCGCTGCATAAGTGCCTTGCACACACGGTTTGCACCTGCGTTTCCCTGGCGACACAGTCCCGAGAGTATCTGTGGCGTACGCTCCTCCAAGTTGTCCAACGGCAGGCGTGAAATCAGATTTACCAAAACTTCGCGCTTAAGCTCAGCCACCTCGAAATTTCGCTCCGAAGAAAGTAAGGTGCGCAGCAGACTATCCAAATAGGGCTGCACCAGCACCAGGTTGGATGATGAGCTTAGGGCTACTTCAAGTTGGGCTATGCCCTGTAAACGATTGCGCCAGTCCTGTATGGGGGGAGGAAAAGATTGAATGAATGGTTTCGTTTATTATGGCAAATATTTTATGGCCACGTTCTGAGTCATTTCAATAATTGCAGTAAGGGTCCATTGTTTCTACTAAATACAATTGGAGCAAGCCAGCAACGATAACGTCGCTTTAAATAATTTCCTGACTGCCCCATGCTCTATAAAATGTTTTTATTCGCGCCGTTTTGCATTCTGTACGCGCCATAATTTTTGTTAATGTTTTATTATTATTTTTGTGCCAGTGCTGACCCAGTTTTTGGCACGCTCTGTGCCTCACTCTATCCCATGCCAACTTGAGCTGCGTCTCCATCAGCAAGGGGCCCAATATATTTTTTTTGCTATTTTATCGTCCCTTATGCATGCTGTTACTAAGTTGTTGTTGTTTTTCTCGCTTCTCGCTAGAAATATCGCGTGCATTTAAATGATTGGTCTGCAGGAGCTACCAAAAGCACAATACATAGCATGCACCACAACTAAAACTCTCAAGTTTTTTTGCGAGGTGCCACTAGATGTGAGTTGATCCTTAAGGATTTCATTTTCATTGCAATACGAATTTGTAGGGCATTGAAAGGGAGGGAAAATGATTTAAAAGAACAATTATTATTAAATAATAAAAAGCTGTCACATTCATAAAACGAAAACTTGCTCAAAAGTTAAGTTGAGTCAATTGATCCTTTAGGATTTTGTTTTTAATTTTCATTGTAATATACGAATTTTTAGGGGCGTGAAAGGGAGAACAATTATTATTAAATAATAAAAAGCTGTCACATTCATAGAACGAAAACTTGCTTAAAAAGTTTGACGGAAAGCGCACTCATAAATTCGACGTAAAAATGTAGGGCTTTTGAATTGTTAACGTCAAAAATTAATAGGTCATTGGTACAGGGGGTACACACACAGGAGCCCTATCAACGGCTGGAATGGTTCTGCCATTAATATGTGTGTGTGTATGTGGAGGTGCCCATTCCTGACGGAGTTTTCATTCGGCCGGTAATAGCAATGTATATGAGGTATATGAAATTGAGGCAATGCGTGTCGGGTACATAATAAGTTTTCGGGGGCTGCCATTATGAAGGAAATTGTGAACGCATATGAAACTCAATATATCCTACTGACCCAGTTGGCGTATGAAACTGGCCACTGGCATTAAGCATGGCGTGCGTTTAATATCATTTTTTAAATTTATACATATCTACGACAAGCTGAAATGCATCTTTGCTACTTACTCCTGACCGCAAGTCCATAATAGTTTTGTGGCTGACAATGTCCAGGTCCTCCCAGCTGTTTGGCGTAGCTGCTGGGGCAGACCCCACTGCAGAGGTAACAACTGGGTCAGTTGTGATGCTATCACTTGCCCGTAAGGAGCGCGGCGAGGGATCCGGATCACGCTGCAGATTATGCAGAACTTCTATTTCTTTGTGTGGTACTTTAGGACTCGAAGGACTGATGCTATTGCTGCGGTAGACAGGAGAGTAGGAGACGTCCCGCTTTGGCGATGTATGGGAGCTAGTTTTGTTTTGGGTTGGCCTCGCCTGTTCCTTACTTTCCTGCGACGACTGAGCACTCCGAGCACGGGGCAAAGGCTTAGTATTATCAATTGGAATGTCTAAGGTCAAAGCTGTCATTTTGTTGCTGCCCGCCGGAGTTAAATTATTGTCTGCGTGTTGTTGCTCTAACAGTGATGCCGGAGATGCTGTCTCATTAGGCGGCAATGAGTTAATGTTGTGTCTACTAAAACCTGGCACCGTAATTTCGATGTTGTTCGTAGAGGAAGTCGCATCGCTGTCGGGTGTGCGCATTTTGACCACTTCTCCGCCAAAAGTAACACGTTTTAAGTTGCGAAACGGCGTGCTGAGGTTAGTTTCGTTCTGAGTCATTTCTTCCATTTCTGAATCACTAATTATCTGGAGTATGCCCGCGTCCATATCTCCGGGAGACTGGGGAGCACTTAATGGACGACACACAAGTTCCGATGCATCTATAATGGGACTATCCGTCTCCTCGGTCTCGGTTTCCGCTTCGAGAATTCGCATGGTGAGCGTATCATCGTTGATTTGTATTTCCGTTTCCATTATAACCTTTCCTTTCTCTGGCAGCAGAGCTGTCTTTGGTTCATGTGAAATACTGCTGCTACGCCATATGTTCTCTCGAGGCAAGGCCCTCCAAGCGCCAGCACTCGTCATGGAGCCATCCGTACGAAAAGACTTGTTTGATATTCCATATACTTTACATAGTTGGTTATAGAGCGACAAGGCATCCGGGCCGTCCACTTCGTCTAAATAACTCTCAAACTCTTCCGCCCCCAACAGTTCACTTATTTTGGCCAACACCTTCAGCGTAATCTCCTGTTGGCTTTGTTGGAGCTGCAATCGCTGCACCAGTCGCTCAATGGTGTGCTTCACTATGAAATGACTTTGGGGCGTGTGCAAAATCGATTGTAGTAAGGGAGGAAGTGATAGCAGAACCCCGCAGCTAAGGCGCTCATCATAGGCTGGCTGCTGAGCCAGGCCAAAGTCCAAAATCTGTAGCATAACCATTTCCGGTATGCCTGTCTCCGAAAGATAGACCCGCAAGCAGTCGAGTGCACCTTTCCGTACAGTGGGTGCTTGGTGTCCGAGATTTTTGATTAAATCAATTAAAAAATGCATACTATGTTTGTCAGCTTTTGCTCCCATTATGACCAAAACGTCGACGAGAACGCGTAATGCATGTTGCCGCACCTGCCACTCGGGATCCTGCAATCGCTCGTGGAATTCGGCAAACATGGTGGTCGGGCAAATTGTTTCCGGCAATCGACGCGTACGTAAAACATGCTCCCACAATGGGGTAAGCTGTACAGCAGACACATTTTGCTCGTGGCGACGTTGCATTTTATTTGGGCCGAAACTGATGTGCGAGTCCGTGCTAGTGCTTGACTGATTGTTGTTGTTATCCTTGTCCTCGCCAATGGCATTGTTCGTGCCGCTCAGTTGATGAATGATATTCTCATTGGCGTCCCGGTTGCCATTAGCCGGCCGCGTTGTATTAGCCGAACCATTATTTCGCTCGAAAAAGCGCTGAAAGAACATGACGAGCTGCGGTTCTTCGTTTTTTTTTCCTGCAATTATCTAACTAGTCGCAATAGAATGCCTTTCTTCACTTGGATTTTAATTTATAACTGTCACGCACGCTTGCATCCGGTGCAGAGGCTTCTATGACTCGTATTTACATTGATTTCAATGTCATTTTTGTTTTGGCTCTCGGAACTAAGTATTTCACTTGTGGACTTTCCCAGTTGCTAGCAACGACTGCAGCGCTTGGCTGTTTGAGACTGCTTTTTGTAGCAACTTGGCTAACTTCACAAAGTGCCACAGCTAGGGAAATAACCCCCGTATTTTCGAGTAACTGCGCAAGTCACAAACCCTCTCCCAAAACGGGGAACAACCTTTGCTTTAGTTGTGCAGGAACTTTTGGCAAACAAAAGAAAAACTCAATTTAAAATTATATATTTATTGTAACATACAACACTAACTATATTTTAGCTAGGTAATTATTTGAAAGTTTTAGTTGTATAGCTTAAATTTCATATTAGTAAAAATGCTAGTGAGAGATAGAAAAAGGTTATAATGTACTTAAATGGCAATAAATAGTTTAGCTGAACTATTTTAATATAGCACAAATACATACATTTACAGAAGTAATTGGATTACTAAAAACTAAGAAGTACTAAGTTATTAAAACTATACTGTCCAACCAGCTTATGTTGGCCTTTGCTTTACTATTGGCAAATGCATATCAGTCAGTACAATTACGTTAGAAGCCTATATGTGGATATGCACTTAGGATGTGTAACCTTGATACAAGGTGTTAAGCTTTTAAAGTACACTTTCATAAATATCAATGCAATAGTTAATAGAAACTTAGCTTAAACTATAACGATACAGTTTCGTTGTACATTACAAAATGAAATGGCGACGCTTAACACTAGTAAAGGGTTAAAGTTTCACGCTTAATATACATACTCGGTCCTGAGTATTTCACACATACTCCTCTGGTGCTTTTTGTACATTGGGTATACGTAAAGTCGACACTGGCTGGGCGGGCTGCTGTTGCTGTTGCAGCGGGCTTGTCGTGTCGGGCAGCTCTGCTATGTCCTTGAATACGCCCATTAGATTCTCATAGCTTGGTCCCCAGTTTAGCAAATACTCCCAACCCAATGTGGTTGCAGATGGCGAAGCGCTTCCATTTGCCTTGCGGTAAATGCCGCTCAGGTGGTTCGCCAGATCGTCGTCGCTGGCGACAAGTGTGCTGAGCGAGCCGCGAAAGGATGACTCAAATCCGTCATAGGCGTGCGGTGGTATGGGCGGAGTTTTGGACACGTTTTGGTTTCGGCTTGGTTCCCCGCTGATCGCACGCGCCACAGGACTGCGACTATCGAGCATGCTTTTGCTGGTGGAATACTTGCCATCGCCGCTTAGACTATTGTTGTCATACTCGATCTCAGAGCAGGTAAAGCTATCGTTGCCACTCTCATCTGTCGAGGTTGAACTATGCGCATCTACATCTCCGCCAAGAGACAGGTGAAGTGCACCACCAGGAACTCGAGGCGTCGGCGCCTCGCTGCTTGATGACAAATCAAGGGTCGACACCAAGCTGCAAGTTCTCGGCCGAGCATTGAGTCTCTCGATTTCCTCTGCTGTGAGACCCATTGAGGTCTGTGTTGGTGCTTTAGGCGGTGCCACAGGTTTTTGACGACTGGCACTGGAACTCTGACCGGACAGCTGGGACATCACAGGACTATTTAGGCTACGTTCGCTGTTGCTGTGCAGCGCATCCTTGCCAACGCCACCAGAGCTAGATGTGGTGGCCAGAAGCGCACTCTGCAACGGTTTGCCTGAGATATCATGCAGGGTTAGAATCCTCGGTTGTTGAGAACTTAACTCAGAGCTGGGCGATAGGCGTGCCAGCGGTGTAGTCTGGTGGGTCCGGGACACACTTGTCGTTGGGGGTGGTTGGTTGTTCTGATTGGGCACGCGTGGCACAAAGGGGGCGTTGACCGCGTGGCGCGGAGAATGTCGATGCTGTTGCTGGGCTGCTGTGCTCTGGTGTTTGTGGTGTGTATAGGACGCTACTGGGGGCGTAGTTGCCTTATACTTGCGCATGCCCCCCGCTTCGCGGTACCCCTTGTAGTGGTAAACGATATCAATATCGGATGGCGCAATTGAGCTTGCGTTTTCTAAATCGTAGTGTTCCGGATACTCGGAGCCCAAATCTACAGAGCTTCCATGGTCGAGGGGGTGCAGTGGGTTGGGTGGTGGTATAGAAAGATGATGTTCCTCTCTGATTGGTGGACTCTTGCCGACCACCTCGCGTTCAATGATGTCCGGCCGTTGGGGACGTTGCTGTGGCTGCGGATGGTCCGCAGTGGGTGGCAGTTCACTGCGCTCTTTGAATTTCTTTGTGATAAGCTCTGGTCCGGCCAAATGATGACCAGGTGAGCGCATGTGATCATTGTTGCATACGATTGGTGCTGGAGAGTCATTCGCATGTATACTACGGGAAATGACGTGGTCGCCTGTTTGGCTTTGAGCAGCTGGGGCGGGTGGGTGCTTTATTTTAAATCCTGGTACACCGCAGCTAAGGCTTCCAATCTTCTCCTGTTTTCCTCGAAAGCGATAAATAACATATGAGCCAAATATAGCTACTACAAGTATGACGAAAAACACAATAACCAGTGTGATGCCTATGCTCAATGGATCAGCTACTTGGGCAGCATCGACACCAATATCTGCACCTTTGCAGCCCAGTTCAACAATTCCATGTTGTTTCACTTCGTGGAATATGCTGCCTGAGCCGTTTAGCGGCTGCAGTTCATTATTGATGGTGAAGTTGGCTATGCAGCCCGTAAAAGGTTCTTCATTTAACAAAACGTTAGAGGCACCGCCCACACAAAGCGTAGAAAGATACGGGTCTAGGAAGTCATGCACGCCCGCTACGTCCAACTCCTCGCCCACTTGGCGTCCGTCAATGAGCAGGTGGAGGATGTGACTCTGGCTGCGGAGACTTACGTTGTGCCATTTGCCATCATTTAATGCTGCTGGCTCTGGCACAGTCATGTTAATGGTCAGGTGTTGCTTGGAAAAGTAAACCAGCTTGCCATTTAACAGGGACAATGAAGTGTACATCTGATTGGTTGCAGCATAAAATATCAATCCGTGTGACTTGTATGTGCGGAAGAGAAAACTCAAGACCTTGGGAGGGTCATAGAAGGATGTCGTTACTGCACTCGCATTATACGATGACAGTCGCTTTGTGCGACTGCCAAAGTTTGACCACGCATTGTTTCCGTTATACAGATTGTCCAGAAGCTGCATGCGTCGATATTGCTCAGAAATTTTGAATTCCAGAAAACCACCACTGCCAATTCTGACAGGCTCCAGTGAGTCACCACAGTCAGGCGAGAGTAGCTCCCCGCCGCACTGACACAGCGAGTTTGACCACCGATCAATGCACTGGCCCGCATAGCTACTGCACCGTTCCGCTGCCAGAGCTGGCTGGCAGGCCTGTCGATTGCAGCCTGGTAAAATTCCATGCTGCTGTATCGGTGAGCTCAAGTTTAAAGCGCGTCCATTGATCGAAACACTGTGAACGCAGCCAACAAGGTCGTCGCTGTGAATTTGACCCGGACGCTCAAGTACGGGATCTGCTGATTGTAGGCCTCCAATAAATAGAGGCTGTTTGTTGAAGTTAAGTGTGCTAAAATAAAAGCGATAATTACTTTACTTTCTTATTTGTGGATTAAGTCTGAAGTTTTCTTACCCCATGGGAACAACGTCGTCCGCATAACAGCTGGAATCGCCGGGTATGCATTCCGAGCACACTTCGCCAGATTCCGTACATTTCGCGATGCTCAGCGACATGACGCGACCATTGCGGGTGGCGGTTACCTTGTGCCAGCTACCATCGGCGAGATTGAGTCCGGCCACAACTGTGCTAATGGCAGTTCGTGAGCCTCCCGAAGAGAAAACCGCTTGACCCTTCACCAGCTCAATGGCCAAAAAATCTGAACGTCCTCCGTTCTGGAGACCGTAATTATAGACTAACAGAGCCGTCGGCTTAGTCGTGGCAAACACTATGGAAATGTCGTTTGTTGTTGGATCCAAAGGGGGAAAGCTCATGAAGGAAAGCGGCTCAAATCCGTAGCTAAAACGTTCGCAATGACGCCCATAGCGGCCTGATGGGCAACTGCATTTATAGCTAGGTTTCAAGCTGACGCATAAGCCACCGTGCAGACACGGATTTGGTCTACACGAATCAGTAATACTCTCACACTGGCTGCCACGATAGCCGGGTCGGCAAAGGCAAAAGTATGAGGCTCCATCTGGGCTACGTTGGCAGCTGCCGCCATTGTGGCAAGGCTTACTCCAGCACACATCGCTGCGCTCCTTTTGGCACTCCTTGCCCTCTCGATTGGCTGGGCACTCGCATTGATAGTCATTGCCCATTCGTCGGCATTGAGCCTGCCCCTGGCAGGGGCTAGGCAGACAGGGATCCTGCCGCCTGGCGCACTGTTCGCCCGCATAGCCCTTGGCACATTGGCAAGTGTAGTCGTGAACGATGCGCGGTCCACTAAGAACAAGCGTGGGGCTGTCGATGATGCTGAAGTGGCTCGTATCCAGCATCCGAATGGTAGCACTGCACACCCCGCCGTTGGCACAAACATTAGGTGTACTGCAAGGTTCATAGCCGATTATTATATCCGTGTGCAATAGGTCGGACAGAGAAGAGCGCTTTTCCCGCAGACGTTCGACAATATGATGTGGTTGATGGTAGGTAAGGTTGGACGTGCGCACGACAAACAGAGCTTCCAGATCTATATTGCTTGCGTTATTAGTGTCAATTTCAATTAGGCTGTAAAGAAGAATTTCATCGCCAGGACCAAAGCGTGACTGAAGCATTTCTAAGGCTTGACGGTAATAATGCGCCAGATACTGCGTAGCTGACATATTCCGTATTAAGAGGGGTAGAGTATTGGCAAGTGTGTTGTTGTTGAAACTCTGAAAATCCACGGTCACCTTAGAGCTAACGTCGCTATGTTTCCCATCATTGCCAGTAACGTCGTACACGTACGACATCGGCGTAGTCAATGACGTTGTGTACAAGTCACAGCCGCTCTTTACTGTCAGCTGCCCGCTGCCTTGCAAACGACAGCGATAGTCTCCCACAATATCAACATCGTTGGGGCGTACATCGGCTAGTTTCGTATTCGCAGGCAAATCCCCGTTAAAGATACTGACAGCCACATGGACAGTGCGCGGTGTGGATGGATTGTCATTTTGATCGAGCACTTTTATAACCAGCTTATGTTGGGACTGCTGTTTGGGGCTTCCGCTGTCCTCCACCTCAATGATGGCTTCTAGAAGGGGGGTTGCTTCGCGATCGTAGCTAGCAGTAGACCTAACCAATCCTGTGTATTTGTCGATGGTAAACCAAGATTTATGCTTGCCACCCACAATCTTGTAGCTGAAAGGTGCTCCATTGTGCGGCAGGTCTGGATCGCTTGCTACCAGCGTCATTATCGATGTGCCCGCAGGCTCATTTTCTGAGATATAGCCTAGAAGGCCTTCTGAACTAAATGTTGGGCCATTGTCGTTGATATCGTCCAAGTCAATGCGCACTGTAGCAGTGCCCGTCTGCGGTGGTAGACCTGTATCGATTGCACCTATAACTAGATTATAGTGCGCAATATCCTCTCGGTCTAGGAGGGCTGCAGTGCTTATCTCGCCGGTTTCTGCGTCGATCTTGAAACTTTGCTTTATGTTTCCATTTATTATTGAGTATGTGAACTGATTGTTTTGCGGACGAACATCCTTGTCGATTGCTTTGACTGTTGTCACCATAGTTCCAGGCGGCACAGACTCCAGTATTGTTGAGGTATAGTAACGCTTAACGAACTCCGGAGGATCGTTTCCGTCCTGAATAGAGATTGTCACCTGCGCTTCAGCCGTATCATTGCCCCGTATGCTACCGTAATTTTTGGCCATTACCATCAGCACGACGCGATTCTGAGTCTCGCGATCCAAATTACGGGTGACATATATCAAGCCTGTGTTTGTGTTGATGCCAAAGCCCTTATCATTACTAGAGCCAACCAGCAAATAGTAAATTCTACCATCTTCGCCAATATCTTTATCGGTGGCCTGCACCGATCCCACTGCTGTGCCTACAGACGAGGTTTCCGAAACATCAAAATGAAAAGCAGATTGCACAAACTGCGGATAGAATTCATTAACTCCCAGGACGTGTACATACAGCACTGCATAACTTTCCATGCTCGAATCTGGATTTTTTGCTTTAATATGCAGCGTGTAACTACGGCGCTCCTCATAGTCAAAACTGGCGGTAGATAATATTGTACCATTGCTCACATTGATACTGAAGAAGTGATGATCGGTGCCCCTAGCCAGAAATGAATAGTGTATGACGGCGTTTTTAGGCGAATCCTTATCGGTTGCGTGTGCCTGAAATACAGCTGTTCCGACTGGTTTGTTTTCTGCAATATAGCCGTGATATTCCGATTGATTAAACACCGGCGGATTGTCATTGACATCGGTTAGTATGATCGTGAGCGTAGCCAAAGCAGTCAGAGTCTTGTAGCCCAAATCCTTGACTGATATGTTTAAGTGGTATTCCTGCATTAGGTCGTAGTCCAATGGCTGCATTATAATGATGGCACCTGTACGTTCATTGACATTAAAATAGTTTCTTTCGTTGCCGCCTGAAATGGCGTAGTGCAGCATGCCATTGGGCCCGGTATCTTTGTCTGTCGCCGAGACTGTGATGATCGTGGAGCCAATGGGCTCGTTCTCTGGCACAATCACCTGATAGCTCCGTGGGTTGAATTCGGGAGCGTGCCGATTTTCATCCGTGACCACCACCACAACACGAGTCTGATCTGAAAGTGGCGGAACACCACGGTCGGTAGCCCTAACGTTTAGCTCAAAGCGTGAATTAGCCGGCACTTTAATCTGTTTAATCAATGTTACCCAACCGTCGTGCTTATTGATGGTAAAGTAAGCGCTCAGATTAGAGCTAATCAACGAGTAGTCAATCTCTGCGTTGACTCCAACGTCGCACTCATCATTCGCGTGTACTCTCGCAACACGCTGACCAGCGCCCGCATGTTCGGGCAACGGGGAGAGATACTCTGCATGCTCGAAGTTCGGAGGGTTATTATTTGCGTCCACTATGTTAATATTTACCAGACATTCTGTATAGAGTGGCGGCTTCCCATTGTCTGTAGCCAGGATGGTAAGTGCGAACATGTTCTCCGGCGAGCTGATGTACTGTGAGTGCTTGTACTGGATTTGTGTTTTGCTAAAGATCTCGCCCGTAGCGGGATCTACGCTGAATATGGGGGATGGTGACTGCAGTGAGTATGAGATGACAGAGTTGGGTCCCTGCTTGTCGCGATCGGTTGCTATGATCTGGCCCACAAAGGCCACTGCATGCTGCAGTTCTGGAAAATTGAAGCTGTAGAAACTATGTTCAAACTCGGGAGCATTATCGTTCTGGTCTTGTATGGTGATTGTGATTGGAGTCTCCGCTCGCCAGGCTCCATCCGAGGCCACAACCTTGAGAATGTATTCATCCTGTTGCTCACGGTCAATTTGTCCTGCTACCGTAATGTTGCCACTCTGCGAGTCAATTTTAAACTTTTTACCTGGGTTCTCGCTAAATGTATACGTAGCATTCGCATTTTCGCCCAAATCTAGGTCAGATGAGGTCACACATATTACAAAACTGCCGATTTCAGCATTTTCTGTTACGTTCAGTGAATATAGACGTGTAAATTTGGGCGGATTGTCGTTTTTATCTAGTAGATGCAGCAACACACTCGCAGTACCTGTCAGCTGAGGCACACCTTGGTCTACGGCCTCCACAACAAGCGCATAATCACTCATTTCTTCACGATCTAGGCGCATGGTTGTGAATATTTCGCCAGAATCGGCAATTTCAAAGGTGCCGTCGTAGTCGTTCTTTAATCGGTAGCTGACCTCACCGTTTTCTCCAGAATCCCTATCTTTCGCCTTGATTGCAACAATTAGTTGCGGTGGTGTTTCCTCTTCCATGATTTCCGCGTTGTAGATAAGCTTCTCCATGACTGGAGGATTATCGTTGGCATCGGTAACGTTAATAGTCAACTGTGTAACAGTGCGAAGGCTTGGTCTATCCGAGTCGGCAGCTGCAACCCAGATCTCATATTGATGAGCCAATTCATGGTCCAATCCATCTGGCCCAACGCTTAAAACACCGGTAGTCGGATCAACAATAGCCGTATTTCCCATATTTCCACCGGCTATTTTATACCTTATATTGGCAACAGATCCCTTCTTTGGTGATGTGGCTGCCAGTTTGGCAATCATTTTGCCAGGTTGCACATCCTCCGGTAAATTGAATTGAGTGATGGGCATGTAAGAGAACACAGGAAAGAGTTCCACCGGACGTAGTTGGACCGTCAGTTCAGCTGTCGAGACTTGAGCCATATATCCTTGATCCGTTGCATGGATGTTTATGTTATAGATGATGTCAACGTTCGGCTTATTTTTTTGTGTCAGCTCCATTTTTGTGCGTATAACTCCCGTAGATGGGTGCACTTCGAAAATGTGCTGATCCTTACCGCTTATATTATAAACGACCTTTGCATTTTCGCCCTCATCCAAATCCGTGGCTCGTGCACCAAAAACAAATTCCCCAGCGCGGATATTGTTTGGCACAACAATATTAAAATTGTTGGCCTCAAACTTAGGCACATTGTCATTTGTGTCCCCCACTTTGATCGTCAGATTCACAGAAGTTGCGCGAGGCTCAGTTATGGAACTGTCCTGAGCCATAAGTGTTAGCTGATAGACACCTATGCTTTCACGATCCAATACGGCAGCCGTAGTTATTTCGCCCGTGTCAGTGTCAATGTGGAAATGCGACATGTGCTCTCCGAGCAAATCAAAACGTAGCTTAGCATTTAGACCCGTATCCTTGTCGGTGGCAACGGGCTTTAGCACCAACGAACCAACCGGAAGATTTTCTTGAATAGAGGCATGGTAATATTGGAGTTCGAAAACAGGTCCGTTGTCGTTGATATCTTGGACTTCAACTCTCACAATCCCAGTATTAGACAACGGCGGAGAACCGGTGTCCATGGCAACAAGCGTTAATATATATTCATTCTGCAGCTCACGATCGAGAGTTCCTAGTAGGACAATGTCGCCCGTTGAAGCATTGATTCGAAACAGATCCGCATTGCCTTCCTTAAGGAAGTATCTAACTTGGTTGTTCAGAGGCGGAGTATCGGCATCGAAAGCAGTTACGGTGAGCAAATAGCCTCCATTTGGTGGTAAAGTGTTCTCCATGACGCGGGCAATGTAAGGGGAGTCTAGGAATGTAGGTCGATTATCATTTATGTCAATTATGCTAATGATTAGCTCGGCGATATCACTCGTGCTTTCCTTGGGTGCACAATCCTCAGCACGTACTGTCAATATATATCGCGCTTTGCGCTCGTAGTTTAAATTTTTAGCCACTCTTACTACTCCCGTGTCCTCGCTTATACTAAAATCGCGATTTTGGTCGCCCGACACAATGGAATAGCGTACACGGCCATTGTCGCCCTCGTCCATGTCTGTGGCAGAAACTTGGAGCACCATGGCGCCTATGCTAGCATTCTCCGCCACGGATGCGGAATATTGCTTTGGATCAAATACTGGAATGTTGTCGTTAACATCAAGGATTTTAATCGTGAGCTGGGATTGCGTTGCAAGTGGCGGATCTCCACGATCCCGCGCTGTTATATTTAAAACATAATTTAATCGGAGTTCTCTATCCAGTAAATCGGCAACGCGTAAAATGCCATCGGTTGGGTTTAAGGTAAATGGCAGGGGTTCAGCCGATCCATTGTCATCACTTAATCCGCGTTTATCGTCAAGATAATAGTCTATGTAGCCATTGCGTCCCTCGTCGTTGTCAATGGCTTTCACTGTAAACACAACCGTGTTGATGGCCACATTCTCCATTACCGACGTCTCATTTGCGGAAACGAACACGGGCGCTTCGTCGTTGACGTCTTTGATAAGTATCGTTACCTGTGAAAGAGAAAAGTTTTTAATGGCGCTCTAACATTCGTGTCAATTCTTTGAGCAATGATATGCTCGATGATCTATTTAAAACAGGTTAAGCCAAAAGTTGTTAAAACAAGTTTTAGTTTAATGAGGGTTTGACCAAGTACAAATAGTAGTAATCAGACTTGTCACAGGTCAAACCCAGTTCAACGACGTACAACTCACTTAGCATATTGCCAGTTTTATACTATCTAACTTAGATATCTAAAAAGTAGATCTCTTACCTGCACGGTCGACGACAGCCGTTCTTGTTTTTGATGAGATAAAAAGTGATCTTGCTGATGTTTCTTATAATAACGCCGGGGCGAACGATATTTGAGTTTCAGCTGCGATTCCTTCAGCTCACTGAAAATGGCCATTTCATCGGCGCAGTCGCGGGCAGTTACCGTCAGAGTATAGGAACTACGATGCTCGCGGTCAAGCTGTCGACGTGTGGATATCGTTCCGTTGCTGTTGATCCAAAAGTCATTGTCCTCGTCCCCGGCGGTTATGCTGAATTCGATGAGGCCATTGTTTCCTATAATAAAGCTCATGGCGTCAATTTTAATCAAGCTTAATCAATTTATCGCGAATAACTAACCCGAATCGATGTCCTTAGCGGACACGGTGACTACCTCCTTTCCAATAGGAACATTTTCCAATATTTCACTTGAATAGCTCATGGGATCGAATAATGGCGTATTATCGTTTAAGTCGAGTACATTACAATATACGGTAATAGTGGTTGAAAGACTAGGTTGACCGTTGTCCTGTGCTTGCACAAGTAATATGTAATGCTGCACCTGTTTGCAAAAAAAAAATAATTTTGGAGATGTGAAAAACAAGATTCTATGTTACAAAAAGTTGAATTTCTTACATCCTCGTAATCCAATTTGGCTGTCAAAGTAAGTGCTCCCGTTTGAGGATTTAAGCTAAATACGTCGTTAGCCCAATCAGAAACAACTGCATATGAGACTTGTGCATTTTGAGCCATATCCGCATCTTTGGCCACAATTTCGCCAACTTGGTATCCACGTGGTGCATTCTCTGGTATGTCAAAGGAGTAAACGGATTCTTCGAAAACGGGCGGGTTATCGTTGGTATCATCCACCTACAAACGAATAATAAGCAAGTAAAATCAGTTGCCAGTAAAAAATACTCAAAATCCCTTACCTGTATGATTATATCCGTTTCTGTATACTGCACTCCATCGCTCACTCGGATGCGCATATTGTACTTGTCCTTTGTTTCGCGATCCAAAGAGTCTCGCAGTTGAAGTTTTCCAGTTGATGGCTCCAGAATAAACTTTCCATCATGACCATTGATTAGGGTGAAAACCATACTGCTCATAATATCGGGATCAGGATCGGTAGCTCGAATTGTAGCTATGGTGTGCCCGATCTCAAGGTCCTCGCTTACAGTATAAATTAAGGGCGTATCGAGAACTTTCGGTGGACTGTCATTTTTATCCAACACAGTAACCTGAACCTGTACAAAAATCGAATAAAATAGTTAGGCTCGTAAGCAGGCTCTAGACATTTTTCTGTAATATTCTCGGTCCTGCAAATTATATGACTAAATCATATTATTTATATATGGGCGATCACACAAGGTACAACAGACTCTTTGAATGTGTTAGTTACCCTGTCTAGCTCTTTTGCGATCTTCTACCTTCTTATGCCCTACCATTTGCTTAATTCCAACGCACCCTACACTCCAAATACATTTTTAAAATAAACGCACATCCGAAAAAAAACATGGCAATCGTTTTAAATCAAAAAAAAGAAAAAGAAAAACAATAAAATTGATTGAAATACTTTTAGCACGCAAGGTTTCAGTCGCTGCGGCAGTCGTCTCATACAAGCCCGAGTTTGTATGTTTAAATAAGCAGCTACATATATATAAAGCTCTCTGGCCGTAATATGTCCAAGAAGAAGCTGCGCAGAACTGGAACTACTCGTATACACATTTGCATGTGTACATTGCTGGCATACCTACGCATAAAGCATGTCTGAAGCGACGGATGCGATGGTCCCGCTGAGCCGCAACACCAATGGTTGCCGAGTGGCAAGGGCTTAAGTGCCCAAAAGTTGGCCCAAAGATGTTTACTGTTGTGAATTCGTTTATTTTTTTTATTTACTGCCTGAAAACAGGTCGACGATTTTGCAGTTCTTGGCATCCAGACTGCGCTATGCGCTGCCAATTCGGCAAATGGAAAATAGGGCCGAGACTGACATTTAAGTCGAAACTCCGCTAAGGAAATATGGTAGGGTATTATCGAAAGTCAAAGAAAATTATATTATAATTTTATGCCAGATTTTTTAAGTATTTTGGTTCAAGGAACAAGTACGACAGGCTTTAAATTTTCTCACAAGGTCTCCCACTTTAAAATACGCCTGACTATTCTCACCTGGCGATTTGCATTTTTTGCATATGCGCAGGTCTAAAACTCTGCGTTGCGTTTAATCAAATTTTCATATCTGCAGTAGACATTAAAAGCGCATTAGTGCGGTCTTAACTCATACTGATAAGCCCTTATACCAGACCCCGTAATGCGAAAACCCTCAGCCACAAGCACACAAGCTGACAAAAGTAGGTTTATCTGGAACACTATAAGAGCAGCAGCCCGGCTTATTTCACGTAAACGTGCTCAGCTTCTGCTGCATCATCATGCGAAACGTAGTCTTGACTTACCTTTGTACGAGCTGTCCGCGGCTTTCCGCCTAGGGCGATGGCATGGACCTCAATCTCGTAGTTGGGGGGGCCAGCTTCACGGTCCAATTCAACCGCTGTCGATAATATGCCCAATTTAGCATCGATGTCGAAAAGACGGTCAACCTGGACACGCATCTCACTGCTGCTCGCATGGCCGAATATAGATGATGTGGAAGCTGTGACATTTGTCACATAGTACTCAATCTCGGCGCCTTCGAGCTGCGCGCTCACCGTAAGTATACTCGTCCCAATCGGCTCGTTCTCGTAGACTGATCCAAATAGGGCGTTGTGATTCTCGAATATGGGCCTATCGCCTTCACTATCACTAGTGCCAAGCGTTATTATTGTGATATAGGTCTCTGTGCTCTTCCGCTCGCCACTTGCTTCGTCCGTGGCCCTTAAGGTCAATTGGTAACGCACGTTGGGCTTAGTTGGGGGCTGATTACCTTGACTACCGAGTGTGATAACTCCTGTGTTGCGTTGCAGATGGAAAAGTTCTTGCTGGCCCCCGGCAAACTCATATGTGACCAGGCCGTTGCTCGACGAATCCGCGTCGCGGGCCAACACCTGCATCACATGACCACCTATGCTCCCCGGTGGAATTGAGCCGTTCACCAATGTTGGCAAAATTGCTGCATTCATTGAAACGAAGTTTGGCGCGTTGTCATTGACATCTTCTACAATGACTGTGACCAACTTCTCAGTGGACAGCTGGCGCTCCGAGGGCTGTGCCTGATCCGTGGCTACCACGGTCAACCGGAAGTTATCAATGGACTCTCGGTCAATCTCACGCAATGTATATATGACGCCCGTCTGTGTGTTAATGCCAAAGTGACGTCCACCGGCTGTTTCCGGCTCCTGTCTGCTGATAACGTACGTTACCTTACCATTCAGGCTGGAATCAGGATCATCTGCGGCGACCGTGACAATTGGCGTCTTGAGTGCGATGCCCTCCTTAATTTGACGCACAATTGCCGTGCTTGGAAATATGGGTGGATTGTCGTTATCATCCACCACAATGACGTTGTATAAAACCGTGGTTGAAAGCGGTGGAATACCGCAGTCTGAAGCTGTTATGTTTAATGTGTAATTGGTAATATCCTCATAGTCCAACGGCTTGTGTAGGTATAAGCTACCGCTAACGCTGTCAATGTGGAACGTGTCCCTGCGGTTGCCTGCCGTTATGCTAAAGACCACTTGGCTATTAATGCCTTGATCTGCATCGCTGGCCCGGAAACGCATAAGTTCTGTTCCACTGAGACTAGTTTCCAACACAGAAATTTCGCTGCTCGACTGTGTGAACTCCGGCGCATTGTCATTGTCGTCCAGCACTGTGATGGTAATGTTGACGCTGGAAGTAAGTGGATTTTTTATTGCTGCATCCCGTGCGACAACAGTAAGGCGATGAATCTCTTGTGATTCTCGGTCCAATCTATGTGCAAGGGTCAGCAGACCCGTGGCGCTATCTAAGCTGAAAAGGTTGGCTTCATTCCCTGCAACCAGTGTATAATATACGTCTCCATTGAGACCTTCATCTGCATCCTTGGTAAAAATGTGCATAATATGTGTGCCCTCAGGTGCGTCTTCGGAGATAGCTACTTGGTAGGGTGTACGTAAGAACTCCGGCGCATGATCGTTGACATCAGTGATAATTACTTTGACCTTGACCTTGTCATGCAATGGCGGAATGCCATTGTCTGTTACAATAGCCTCCAGCAGTATATAGTTGGAGCCACCGCTACTGATATTTCGTTCCTCGTCGCCGAGGCTGGCACTATTGTCTGTGCTTTGCACCAGAGCCTCTCGATCGAAGGGTCGAAGGGTCTTGATAAAGCCATTGTGCGTATCAATCCTAAAGTCCTGTGACTGTGAAAGGACACTGAAACTCAATTCTGCATTGCGTCCAATATCTCGATCCACCGCAGTTAATTTTCCGACAAACGTATTCGCCGGGGCGTTCTCTGGTATATTAAAAGTGAACGTACTATTTGTAAACTGTGGTGGATTGTCGTTTTCGTCGATAACATGGATGACGACCGGTACCACCGACGACCGGGATGGTGTGCCAGCATCGCTACAAGAAATTGTAAGTGCATAATAGTCGCGTTCCTCGCGATCGAGTGGAGCGCGGACAAACAAGAAGCCATCAGGGAAGACTCCAAATTTACGGTCAGAATTTCCATCTATAATCTCATATGATATACGTCCATTGGGCCCAAGATCACTGTCCGAGGCAGCTAGCGCAAAAAAGCGTGTGTTCACCTTGGTGGTCTCCAAGAGTGAGGTTTCATAGGATGTGTGATCAAATACGGGGGTGTGATCATTTACGTCGGCAATATGTACGGGCAGACTTAGTCGACTGCTTAGCGGTGGCGTACCCCCATCTGTAGCAATTATCTCCACATAGAAAACTGTGCCAGGATCGGCACGTACGGGCTTTTGTAGATAGACTACACCTGTGGCAGAATTAATGCGAAACTGTTGATCCGGATTGTAGGTGAAATTGTAGCGAATGCGACTGTTAACACCAGCGTCACGGTCGCGGGCACGGGACAAATAAATTTCTTGCCCCACAGCGGTATCCTCCGGCAACCAAATCGAAGCTTCCGTATCACGATCTTGAGCGAAATTGGGTGCATTATCATTCAAATCAAGAATCGTTATGTGAACATTGCACTTGCCATAGGCAAATCCAGACCCATTTACGCTGCGTGCCATGACAATTAACTGATATTGTGCCTGTGCTTCTCGATCAATCCGGCGTGCAGTTGTGATTCGGCCACTGTGCTGATCAATTGCAAAATATTCGGCTCTGTCACCGTAAATTAGGACATACTCGATGGCTGCATCTGCAAAGATCGGTTGCCGCTTGACTTGCACCCGGCCAACATCGCGACCCAGCTTTGCCATCTTCTGATCGGGATCCTCAACAACCTGAAAGTCATATCCATTGTGAGCGTCAAAGTCGAGTGTTGTTGATTTAGATTCCATTATAATTTCCACAACGGCATCCTGCGAGCTGCGTCGTTCGCCAGAGTCTCGGGCAGAGATGCGCAGCTTGTAATAGGGTTTTTTCAACTGTTTAAGAGCATCACCTCCGCGTAACGTAAATATGACAGCACCCGTACGAGAGTCAACGTGGAAAACGTTGTCGCCACCAGATTCTAGGTTGTATGTAATTAAGGCGTTATCGCCCTCGTCGCGATCTGTGGCCGTGACATTGAGCAGAGTTCGCATGCCGTTCGGTGCGACATCAGCCTCGCGGTCCTTTAGTGTGTAGATGTAGTGCTTGGGATAGAACTCTGGATTATTATCGTTTATATCTAAAATGCTGAGGTAAACGGAAGCTGTGGCCGACTGTGGTGCCGGTGCGCCTTGATCGCGCGCGATCACAAAAATTTCATAATTCGCCATTGTCTCACGATCGAGAGCTTTGCGCGTCATTAATTGGCCCGTTATGGAGTCGATAGCAAATTGTTGTGGGTACAGGCGTTCCACACTGGGCGCTAAGGAAAATGTAACCGATCCGTTCGTGCCCTGGTCGTTGTCTGTGGCAGACAGCAATGCGACTATTGTCGGGGGGGTTACGCCCTCGCTGAGGCTAACGTTGAGCTCCTGTTGCCCGAATTGCGGTGCCTCGTCGTTCTCATCCAAAATGGTGACCTTTAACTGAGTGTACGCGAACTTAGGATTGGGCCCGCCATCACGTGCGGATATGCTCAGTTCTACGCTGGCTTGAACTTCCCTGTCTAGTGGACCTGTTGTCACTATAAGGCCCGTCGTCGTATCGATGTTAAACCACTTGAGCTCGTTTCCCGTCAGAATTTCATAGAACACTTGCGCATTGACGCCCGTATCCTCATCTGTGGCAGCGATCGAGGCCACAAAGGTGCCCGTTGGCGCTAGTTCACTTAGGACAGCCGAGTATTCTGATTTTTCAAACACGGGCTCATGATCGTTGACGTCATTGACATCTATGATAAGATATGCAATCGCCTTTCGCTCTGGCGTTCCTTTGTCTGTGGCCACCACAGTCAAGTTGTATTTGCTAATCTCCTCACGATCGAGTACTCCATTAACACGGACAATGTGAAATAGTGGCGTCTTCTCCAATCGAAAATGATGCAGCTCGTTGCCCGAAACTATGCGAGTTGTTGTCTCTCCGTTGAGACCATCGTCCGAGTCAATCACTGACACGGCAGCAACCACTGTTCCGTTGCTGGCGTTCTCATCCACAGTGGCAACTCTGCCAGTTGGTGGAAAGAACTGAAAGCGTATGATAGGATCATGATCGTTGGTGTCCAACAGATTCACAGTAACATAAGTGCGCCCATCCTGACGCGGAGAGCCATGATCACGGGCAAAAACCGTGAAGACGCAGCTCTTTTGGACGTGACCCTTGCCTGTGGGCTCTCGGGGCTGCTGACTCGTTTGTTGTGGGCAATTTAGGCGCTCAGTGGTAGAAATGACGCCCGTTTCGGGATCGACCGTGAACTGATGTTCCGTCTCGGCCAAGTAGTAGGTGAGCTTGCTATTGTCGCCCAAATCGTTATCCGATGCCATGACCTGTAGAACAGGGGAACCGGGCATGACAGTTTCATTTAACGTAACGCTGTAGTCGCTGTGATCGAAAATCGGTGGGTTGTCGTTAACGTCCAGTATTGTAACGTTCACCTGAAGAAACCCCAGTCGAGGAGGCGAGCCACCATCGCTGGCCGAAATATTTAGTTGGTAGCTTCCGCGTGATTCGCGATCCAAGTTGCCGGTGGTCTCCAGATGCAAGTAGGACGTATCGCCGCTGGGATTTGTTGTGGTGACTAATCGAAATTTATTATCCAAATTGCCCGCTACAATCTCATAACGATCGGTAACTCCATTGTCGCCGATATCCGCATCTGTCGCCGCATCAAGCAGCAGGCGAGTTCCGGCCACTGCGCTTTCCGAGAAAGAAACGGCAATACTTGGCTCTGGAAACTCGGGTGCATTATCATTGATATCGAGCACTTTGATGCGCACTTCTATGGGGTACGTGGGCTGCGATGAGAGTACCACAAGGTCATAATGGCTACGCATACCCTCGCGATCTAGCACGACATTAGTCTTAACTTCACCCGTTATCTGGTCCAGTGTAAACTCTCGCGGCGGCTCATTAAATCGATAGGTGAATTTGGGCTTTGTCGGTATAAAACCGACGAGCGTTCCCCGGGGCTGCCCCTCAAGCACTTCGAAATCGGCGCTGGTATCGACGGCGCGGGACTGCATCTCTCCCGCTGGCGAGGAGCTGCGGCGTCTTGGAAACGCGGCATATTGTTCATATGTTGTGGCATAGCTGCGTCCACGAGGCGCAGACAACTGTTGTGTGGATGCAGCCTCCGAGGCTTGGAGTAACACAAACGTAGTTAGCACGATCAAGTGCAAAAAAATATTCCCCCTTCGTTGCCCGTGGACAGAGAGGAGGAGCGAGTGCATCTTCTCTATGTACCTGTATAGGCTGGATGGAATTCGCAGATTGTCATCCATTAACATGTATGTTCACTTTTTATTGTTTTCCTTAGCAACGTGCTTTTGATATTTTACTGTTGTGCTATTTGGATATAGCTCAAAACACGTCATTTTCCAGATAGTTTTAGATATTTATAATCACCTGGAAAGTAAAAAGAAAAGTCAAAATTACAACCGGAAAACTATGAAATTGCATTAAAACTTGTCTTAAATAGAATTTTATTCTATTTGGCTTACCACATTTACTAAACGAACTTAATTAGTTAATCATGCTTTCATGGCAACACTTTCAGTTAACAATTTCGTGCCTCTACGATCACTGAGCATCTTAACACTTTCATACTTCGTCAAGCATAAAAATACTACTTCGCTTCTATAATTTTGTGAAAAAGAGGAGAAGGTGCATAGTATGGCAAATATACTTATATGAAAGGCAGCATGTTAAAAAAGTCAGATCGGTATTTACATATTTCTTTGCTCACACATAAGCTTATATTATAATTATCAATGAAACTCTACCACACCAACACAAATTTTGACAGCATTTATACAAAAAAGAACAAAAGGGGAGGGGCTTATGTTTCTCAACTAACTAAGCAACACTTTTGCTAGCATTCTTTTTGTTTTTAAATATATATATATATATATATATATATAGCACGAAATTGTGCTATATGTTTCAACCTTTGTTCAATGGAATCCATCGTAAATTTGATACCCCTAATTTGTTGTTGTTGTCTAAATCTTTGGAGCCGAACCCGTTCATTAATCTTTAAACCCCAATCTATCGAAATGGTTGGCTTTGTTCTGTCCCCAACATCATTTTTCTTTTGTTTAACACCAAAATACTAAAATACATGCATACCTATATACATAGGTGAGTAATGGACCTATATACTTAACTTGTTCTAGATACTGAAATATAAGGATGTAACTCTTGCTTCCAATTGATACCTACCTATATATTTATAGATAGTTATGCGGGCTATTTTGAAGAGCTCATAAATACCATATCTGTACAAGATTCAACCTAACATTTGCAATGCAAATTATAACAAAAGAGCAAAGCATAGACCGAACCTGGCTAACAACAGTCTACCAAGCCGCGGGCCATATGGCCATACCAAAAAATTCGTAAGGAATAATAATCTTAACCACGATATGGCCAACTGGAATCAATGCGCGTCGCTATGAGGCGCCTACAAGTTGGGATACTCACAAGCGCTTGGTCTTTATTTTTATTTTTATGACTTTTTTCTTTCTTCGTGCTTTTCACTTTATTACTTCGGTTCGGGCTAGCTAGCTAGATAGGTCTGATGAAGGAAAACGTGTTTTTCATATTTCCATATTCATTTACATTTCGCTTTTGAGCAGTGCGCATGCCGATACCTGCCACAAATATGATTTCTTCTTGGACACAATGAACAACGATTATTTATTTATTTATAAGAAAAGGTATTATTATTTTTTCTTTAAACATTTTTCAAAGTTCTGGCCATACAATTTAGGCTATTACGTGACAGTTACAAGCTCCACTCAATTCAGTGTCCCAGCCTCCGACAACAAAAGACGTCAACCTTTACAACAAAAACTGCCCACGTTGCCGTTGATTTATAAAAATTGAACAATTAATCTTGTTTGAGTTTGTTGCGTCGAGTTCGTTTTGCTGCTTATTCCTCGAGCTTTTATTTCTTTCTTTTTCTTCTATTCACATCGCAAATACATGGCTTATAACTCCCTTTTGAGAGTCGATTTATATTAAGCCATTATATTTAACAATATTTAAAGAATATCCTTTATATGCACTTAAGCTTTTTAGTTTATTTTAAAAATATCCTTTATATGTGCTTTAACTTTTCAGTTCTTTTGCTGTCTATTCCCTTAGTTTTTATAGCTTTTCTTTTTCTTATATTCAAATAGGAAATATATGACTCCCTTTTGAACGACGACTCATGTAAAGATATCTTATAAATATCTTATGTATGTACTTAAACTTTTTATAGATTATGAATACGTACCACTTTTGTTCACATCTTAAAATGAGTTTTGTGAGATAGCCTTGTTGATGTTAGTTGATCTGGTATACATATTGTATAAATACGACACGCGCACACACGAAAACACACGAAATGCAACATCGTCGTCGATGGCCACAGACGCAGCATATTTTTTTTTTCTTTCAGCAAAACGTGTTTTGCTTCATTTCAGCTCTTGTATTTGCTGCAGTATGCGGGCTGCAACGTTGTTGGAATTTTTTCACTTATAAAAGAATACAACGACAACACACACACACACACTCACACACATGCACAGCTCAGAGAGTGAGACGTGGTATCCACACTTGGATCCGATTTATATTATTTCTTCTATGTGCTTATATATCGATGTATGTTTTATATATATAATTATAAAGCATGGATTAGATGTTTCACGGTAACTGTATTTGTGTGTGACCGAACGAAACCTGAGCATCCGTCGCACCTTCACTTTTGTCTAGCGTTTTACGCGCACACCTTCCCAACTGCCACTCGCTTCGTGGTCGCAACGTAACTAACTGGCGAGAGCTGCGAGCAGAACTCAGGCGCAGGCACCACAAAATTATGAACATAGCGGCCAGGCCAGGCTTCGGAAAGCGGCTTGACAGGTTTAAGCCGAGAGATTCAGACAGACGGAAAGGACGGAAACAAAGAGAGAGAGAGAGAACACGCGGCTCTCCCGCTCGTCATAAACGTACCAAATGTGGTAGCTTGTCTTATTGTTGTTGCACCGCCTGCACGCCCCTTCTCCTGACTCCTGCCTCTTTTACCTGTTGCCTCTCATGCACGGGCACAGCATAGACACAGGCAGCAGCAGAGCCGCCGCCGTCGCATTTCCGTCGCCCGCAACATATTTTTCACTTGTTGCAGTTTCGTTTTTCATTTTCTTGTACTAAAACGTTTCCAGCTCCAAGCTCCAGCTCCAGCTCACGTCGGTATGCTCGGCTTTTCTCCGTCCTCCTGCAAATGCTCGTCGTATATGGGTGAGCGTGCGCCTTTTTCTCTATTAAACAAAATTTGACTTGGCTGTGCTGGCAACTCAGCCACATACGTGAGCTCGGGCCCGCATTTGTGTGCAAGCGAGCCCAACAAGATTCAATAGCCACCGGCGACCCATACACAATAAGATTAAAAATTACTTGGCTGCTGCTCCCATGCCCACTCCACTTGCCGCTTGAATGTTGCTGCCACGGTGTTCACTCGTGGCTGGCGTGACTCAGGGTCTCCCGACTCTCGCGCCTTTGGGAACAAGAAATTGTTTTGCTTTCCAAGTAGCTCTAGTTCTGCGGCTCTGCTCTCTCTCTCTTCGGAGAGGCTCTCTTCCAATGTTTCGTCTCTTGTGGGTATTTTTTGTTTGGCTTACCACTTCTTCTGCTTACTTGGATCTGTGCAGTCTGCGGCGTTCGGCTGCGCCGCAGAATTTTTGTTTGGCATAGAAACTGGTTTCAAATTAAAATTATCGCTGGTCATTTTTCTTATGGTTAGTTGTCGTTTACTTTACCGCTGTTGCCTCTTTTTTTGTTGTTTTATTTTTTTTTTGGAATTTCGACTTGCGTATGCTTCCCTTTTGTATTGGCGTGAACTAATGTATGCGTATGCCTCCATGTATGTGATGAACACTGGACACCACATACTAACATTATATGCTAGTGTGAGGCTCTTGCCATAGAGATTGTTGGTTCACAGGTAGCCGAAGCCTCGCTTATATATATAGCATAGACATAATCAGCATATTTTGGGGGTGGTAGTACATGGAAACACAAATCAATTGCTTGTTTTGAAGAAGTTCAAGTTTGTTTCCTAAGTCTTTTGTTTTGTACGAAATGACATTGTGCGAAAATGGCATGCTTAAACCTATGACTGACTCGCAAAACTGTCACTTGGTAAAACGCGCATAAGAGTTTAGCCCGATTTTTTGTATGTTTATGAACTATTATGGTCAAATGCAGCCAGGCGGTCAGCGTGCGGGCCGGTCTGGTCACATTCTTATCTCTGAGAAATATTACAATAACACGCAAAGTCCAGGCCAGCCAGCGTAATAACGTGATGCTGTAGCTGCGATTGGTGCCCAAAAAGCGTGGCCAGTAAAAAACAACAATAAAAATAGCTTTAGCCTGCTGGCCTCGGCCAGCCTGTGTACAAGCAGTAGTTGGTGTTGTTTCAGTGTGGAATTCGAGCTTTCTGTTAATACTTTAATCGCGACTGCTGAGCATGTGGGCGCTGTGGTTGCAAAGCCGCTATTTAGTCGAGACTTGGTGCGAATTTACAATTTCTATTGCGAATGGAAGTGAATATGTGTGCTTGTTTTGCTCTTAAGGCCCTAACTTTGTTAGTTTATTTAGACTTGTTATATAAATACTATAATTAATATGCTTAGAAAAGCGGATTGAATTGAAATAAAATACTATTGTATATAAATGCTTTAAAGCTAAATAGAACGCTGGAATAAATGCGCCAGTAGCTCCGCTTCGCTCAGATCCATCTTATACTTTTGGACTATGTCCTGCACCTTCAGACGGCGTCGCACATGAGGCGGTTGGTAGCTGCAAGGAATATAGAAAATTAGACAAACTCGCAAAGATCTTATAGAAAACTTACTTATCATTATCCAGACGCCTACGTCGCGATATATTAAGCGCCGTTTGACGCACCAAATTACCCACAACGCGCCGACTAAGAACCATACCATCGACTAATGGCGTTGCAAAGCTCATCCGACCAGGTGGTCCTTGCAGTTTTACTCTCAGTAAACCAGACTGAAGAGAATGCAGGAAGATCACATGACAGTCGGCTGCCCTCGGCAACTGCATCGACTGAAGCTCTTCACCAGTGCGCGCGTAGGCCAGAAGATCTTCGACCGGAAAGTTCAAATAATCCTCGAAGCTCTCCAGCCAGACAAGGAATATCTTTGCTGGCGCTTGGACGAGTAGGGCAGGCTTAGACACAGTCCCCTTTCGTCGCGTGGGCGGTACTGGCTCCTTGTTTCTGTTATTTGTATCTAATTCTAAGCTAAGATTTCTTGGCTTGGATTTAAGAGAACCAGCATCATCCCCACGTGTCCAGACATTGCTCATTGTGCTCTGATCACTGCAATTACTGGACAAGCTGCAGGCGTCCATTTCGCTATTGTAGCGCAGATTCCAAGCATTAGGCACTACAAAAGCAATCTCGGATGATACATCCGCCCAGTAGAGCACATGCTGTGCACCATTGTAATTAGATTCGCTGGACACGTTTGATTGGTAACAACGGTCGGCCGGTATCGATGAACCCTTTAGCGACCACGAATTATGTGCGAAACCTGTCCAACCCGAGTGCTCAGCCACCTGAACCGGCCATCCCAACGTCTGCAGCATATTGACAAAGTGTGAGTCATACGATTGATCCTCAGCCATGTTACCAATGATCTGTTGTGCACTAGTTTGACCCGCCTGCAGATACAAAACAGATGACGATAATGTAAAGATAAGAAATTATATATTCAATAAGTTCCCAACAAACAGTTTGGGTTCGGCACAATTCGATCGTCAAACACGCCTGCATGATTCTCACCTTTACGTAGAAACAGTAAACAGTATCGTGTGTGCGGGCACTGAGCTTATCCAGCTTATCCAAATCCGTAGCGAAAGCAGCTGATTTTGT
Source organism: Drosophila ezoana (assembly GCA_035045725.1). Lineage (NCBI taxonomy): Eukaryota > Metazoa > Arthropoda > Insecta > Diptera > Drosophilidae > Drosophila > Drosophila ezoana. The sequence goes on from JAWNOU010000035.1 coordinate 205,474, forward strand.
GTCAAGCACGATAAGGGGTCTTTGCGGTGGACCCAGTGACTCAACGGGGTTGTGTGGATCGCGGATTTCGAAACTAAGAAATCCGAAATGCGAGAGAAACAGGCGAGCTGCATGAAACTCATGGCAGACCGTGGGCGGCACACATTCCTGTGCATGCGACAGACTATCGATGCTATTGTCCGATTCCGCCCAAGCCAACTTTTCGTGTATGCTTTGATTTTCAAGCATGGCTTCCAGCTCACTTATGACATTGGCGCCATACTGCTCGCGTATCTGATCAATCGTTGGTATTGAGTAATCGGCTACACAGGGCTGCACTTTGTCGACGCCTTCGGGAAAGTTTTTTTGCTCGCATTCGGGACGCTGCGTGATGTCGTTCATTGGAATGGGCCGGCCGGGATTGACGGCATGGTACTTTACACCCGACTTGCTACGGGGCAGATGGCGCAGCTGCATTGTCCAAGCATGTCGGCCAAAGGGACCACGTATAAGAACTACGAATGGATAGGTTGAAGTTAATTATGAAAATATGTGGACAAATTTTACTTACGAGTGACAGTTGGTTGTGGATCTTGATCATTGCCCAAAGGCTCTTCCAGCAATGCCAATATCGTCGAGTTTTCCGTGACAAAATATTTAAACTTCGAGATGGCTTGTTCCGCATTGCAAACGCCGGCTGAACCGTCTCCAGTCGGCAGCGAATTGCAGTGCTTCATTAGAGCCAGCTCATCCAAGAGCGAGGATATAGATTCGGGTCCACACTCGCTTGGAAAGTAGCCAACCTGTTCGAGTATGATGGTGAGAAGATTCTCTGCTGCGTCGCGCACACGCATCGAGGCTGGTTTTAGTTCTTTTTCATCTTTAAACTTAGGAAGATCCCCATTTTTGCTCTGGCTCTTTGTGCCAGATATGCCCAGCTCAACCACCTCAAGCACCGTCTGCAAGCAGTCTTTATCCTGCAGGAGATACGGATGCTGCATAAGCCAGGCTGCCGTGCACTGGAACGCCGCCACAATTGTGCTGTGCAGATCCTTACTGTGCGCCGGCGGAGGTCGTGAGCACTGATAGCATATATAGTCGCATATCCACTTCACTGCGCGCTTGCACTCTAGAGCGTCTGTGGAGATTATCGTTATATTTTGACTAGGTTCGAATATTTTCACTAATGAATCTAAGATGTGTAAGTTCAGGTGGTTTTGATTTGGTTATTTACATAGTATCCGTAAGAAATTAAAACACGAACATACAAAAAGATACAAATATAATTATTAATTTTAACAATAACCGCCGCATGTGAGTGAGTGAATAGGTTGAGGGTTGAAATTGTGCAAGGTTTTAAGGGTGTTAAAGAAAGAAAGAAAAGAAAAAGAGAGATGTACATGTTGTTAGTAGCATTAAATTACCATTTGTTAATTTCCTGGCTGCAATTTTGTGGTTATTAATAATTCAAAATGGGTGTGTATGTGTGATCGGATTTTTAAACGAGAAACAAATAGGAAGTAGAAAAATTCACACACAGATAAAGACATTAAAATATCGCGAACCCTCAATACAATACCTGTTTCGCGTATGTGAAGCCGAGCTAGACCTGACAATAACTCTAGAGCTGCTAGTGAAACGTTCAGGTCGGTCTTCCACGAAGAGATTAGCCGGTGACACACCAAATATGTGGCGCGTACAAACAAGGCATGTGCGTTGTCTGCAAAATTAAAAGGAACTCTCAATAAGACAACATTTTTAAGTGTATTCACATTAAAAAAGCGATCTACAAAATACACAAATTAAAAAGATAAGACGCAAACTTTACCATATGCTGCAACGCTATCAAACTCGTGCGTAAACTCCACCGATATATCATCGGATATGGTCAGGCTGGGAAATTCGTGGGCCGAACCTGTATCACGCGAGCTCATTGCTGTGGTTTGTGCGCCAAAGCTGACCGTGCCGCTGGCTAGCGAAGCGGAACGGTCCGAGCACGCTGAGAACACAGCCCCAACGATATCAGCAACAAAAACAAAATGCAAAATAAATTAAAATAATTAAGTGTAAAATTAAACAACCGTAGGTCAAAGTCGCTTTTCAGTGTCCGCTTACCGGAACTTAGCAGGTTTTCTTCATGGTGTTGAACACCGGGGCCGCTCAAATGATCTGTGCCGCCAAGCTCAGTGTCCTCAAAGGTCACTGCGTCCTGTACACACAGCAAAAGTCCGCCCAATAACATATGTGTGTTTTGTGCGTCAGTTTCCACCTGCAGCGCGTTCATCAGAATGTTCATTAGTCGGGATTTGAGTTGTAAGAAGTTCAAACCCCTGGAGAAGATTAGGTAAAGATTAGTTTAACACACTCTGGCCTATGCCTGGCTCGTTAGCTAAACTTACTTCTCGCCAGTGTCAGATGTCAAGTTTCGTATGGGCAGAGTATGATAATGCAGCGGAAGCACCATGATGGAGAGTAAAATGTTTATGGCCGATCGACGCAGCTCGGTCCGGTTGAATGCAATTGCCTGGGTCTTAAGCTTCAAGTCCTTGTCCGGCAGTACGATTTCTAGCGCAGCTATGAAGCCAGGCAGTAGCACATTGATACCATCCAGGTCTAAGCGGAACAAATCTGCCGAATGGAGTAGAATGCTAGCCAATGTTTCATCGCACTCCTTGGACTCGGTTATCTTGAGGCACTGCTGCAGTGCCATATAAAAGCGCGCTAAATAGACTGGCAGAATTTCCTCGCCCGTTTTCTTTGCGCAGAAAATCTTGCAGAGGGTGCCAATTGCCTCGGCGCGGCCAGATTCATATTTATCAATGGTTAGCGTGGGCGGCAGCGATGTAGGATCATTAAGCGAATTGGGTTGGGACAACGATATCGAGCCCTTGCGATTCTCCATTATCATAGATGACGGTCGCTTGCTAGCCTCGCATGCTTGTTCTGAAAACTCAGTTATTATTTTCAAGATACGAAGAGGAAGCGATCTCGTTGAGTACTCACTCTTCCGATTCTGTAGCCAAGTATCGCCGCCTATGTGCGCTGCCTCGAACAGCCACTCACCGAATAAGTGCAGAATGCTGTTGCACTTCGGTCGGGCCACAGACAGTGGCGGGCGTAGCTCGGCACCGATGGATGGCAGCGCTGTGGGTAAAAAAGAAGAGCGTGGGGAAACAGTTGTTGAGAGAAGCGGCAAGCGTGTGTTTTTTTTTTCTCACAACACTCACAGTTGATGCTGCTGGATGAGGGTGGACCTGAGGTCGGCGTCGAGGGGGCGGCGTTCGCTGAGCTGCGTGTTAGGCTGATAAGCGCGGTTTTGCTTAAGCCTGTAAAGCGTGTGGGAAGGGAAAGCGTGTGAGAAATTAGTAGATGAGCTGGTCGTGAAATGCTTAGCATACACATACAATGAAACGTGCAGCGTTGTGATTTAATTGTGGGCGTACAATATATAAACTACGTACGTTTTATATGGGAACGAATAGAGTGGTACGAGCGTATATACTTACTATATGTGCATTATGTGTGAGCGTACAAAAATAATGAAAAAATAAATAATCAGGCAGTGATATGGGCGTAGAAAAAAAAAGAGCACTGACGAATAATAAAATGCAACATGTGCGGGCTTTCAAAAACAAACGTCGACGTCGTCTTGCAAAAGCACAAAGCTCAGTTAAAGTAGAACATGCTTTAAATTAACAAAAGCGAAACGACACAACATGGGTTCTATTAACAAAATCGCACCCTTCTGCTGCGTAATGGACGGCGCCACACTGAAACTCTTGGCCAGGCGACGCTGCAAAGGTGGCGTAGGCGTCGAGACTGTCAATGGCATTGCCTCAGACGTGCTGAACGAGATGCAGCCGACAACGCCAGCTGAATGGCTGCCGCCAGCACTTGTGCTGCCCACTGGACCTGGCGGAGCGATCTGGCAATAGTTGGTTGGAGAAGCGCTACCATGCTGCCCCTGAGGCTGTGCCGCCTGCTGCTGCTGTTGCTGATGTTGGTGGTGATGATGACCCATGATGGCGTTTAGGGCAGAGCTTGCCGAGCTGCTGACAAAGTTATCGCGAAGGAAACTACCAGCACCATGCAAATGCAAATGCGGATAGTGGTGATGGTGATGATGATGCGGCTGATGGGACTGAGTTGGCCCCGATTGCTGCATGCTAATGTTTGAAACGCTGCTCGAGTGTATGAACTGTTGTAGCGTGGATGAGGTAGCCTCGTTTAAAGAGTGCCGTATCTCAAGCAGATTTGTGACGACGTGTTCCTGCTGGTTAGGCGGTGGCTGATAAATGCCTGTGTGGCAGGAGCGACCAAAAATTACGTTTTAAAGATGGTTATAGAAGCGAGAAATTGAAGGGGAACAGTACTATGCTAACTATCACACATAAACTATATAGGAAAGCTCGACGTCATGTCCGCGAATCTCTTACCTAAGAAGGCATCAACTTGGCTGGAAATGCCCCTGATTGCATTCAAAAAGATTTGCGGTAACATTTGAAGGCAAGGATGCTGATGTGTCTCAGCGCCCTTTTCGTGCGTTAGAGCCCATTGCACGAAGTGTGATGATTTACTGATAATGTGCGGCGAGCAGAGAGCAGTGGGATTGCCAATCATGCGCAAAAACCGATACCAAGTCTGTGCTACACAATCGTTGGTCATGCCCGCAGGTATAAGCTGGCCATCCTCGTCGCCAGCTAAAAGGAAAACCATAAATGTAAAACCATCTATAATCTTGGCTGCTACTGACCATTTTTGAGCTGCGTAAAATCCGGGCCGTAGCTAAACTCCAGCAGACGCGCGGTTAGGGCCAAGTTCACACGGTTCCACTGATCAACTAAGGCAATTCGATGGCGCCACATGGCACACGACTCCTGCAAGGTCTTCCACAAGGAGGGCGATGGAAAACAGCGGACACATGCCAAAAGCCAAACCTCAAAGAGCACAGAAAGCACGCGTTCGCACAACTGGTCGCCAACGTCATCCTTCACAGTTGGCGGTGCCAGCAAGATCTCATTGATGGCTAACAGAAATAGTAGGAGCGTATCCCAGGTCTCTCGATCCATGTGCTGCGAGATTTGAGCCGTTTGTTGAAGAGTACGCAATACGCGATGACATAGCACTGCCTGACGCTTAATCGTATCAGAGCCTATAATTAATAAACATATAGGTTAGAGCGTTGAGTATAGAGGTTCAAATTTTATCTAAGGAGCACCTACCAAGCTTCGTTTGGTATAAAAATGGCAAGACTTGAAATTTAGAATGCAATAATTACAAATCGCAGATAAATATGTCTATACGCATCTATGAATGCTATTCGAGAAGCGGTTTAACGTGGCTTTCAGACTTACTTTCTCCCTGCCGCGGAACGAAGAGGTTGTGGAAATGATTGATTATCTGCCTCGCATAGAGATTCGCATCTTCACAGATGGGCTTCGGAACGCTGATTCGTGGCTGTGGGTGCAGGGCCGTCAGCCATTCGCAGTAAACATTGACACAGTCCTTGATGGTCTCATGCTCCTGCAGCGGCAACGAAAGACCAAAACAAATGACGTCCATGCACCATCTGACCTGTTGTGGGAGCGAGGATAGTTGCTTGCAAATGTGGGAGAATTCAATTTTTTACTCAGACATACCTCCTCATCCTTCACCAGGTGGCTGGGCTCCGCGTTCTGTGTTATGCCTAAATTGGTACCAAGTTGTTTAACAACTGAAATAACCACTTCCCGTCCCGCAGACGCTGGAAACTTGTTTAGCACACTGAAGCATTGCGCTCCACAACTGTTGGACGTAATCTGCGCCGACAGCGATGCCCACTCAGAGTACATATTTTGTTGATTGCTACCACGCAGAATTTTCACTTTTTTATACGGGTACTAATATCAGGGTATCAACGTGTACAGATGCACCTTAGCATAATTCATAACAATTATAGCAATCTCTTTATATAGAGTGCTTAATTTAGTGTAAATCCGAATATAGTAGCAGTTGGCAGCAATTGTTGAATTTCGTTGAATATTCTGTTTGGTTTTTTCTTCTTAGTAAACAAATGAGTGTTCATCAGCGACAAGTGGACAGTGTTGTAAAACACGCAGATATACTAGAGATATTTTCGAGCACTTGAGTAGGAATTTAAAAATGCCGCCACATGAGTTATTAACAAGATTAATAATAGATTTAGGATTTATTTAATAATGTAAATAGAGCGTCCAAAATTTTTTAAGGGGTAAGCAAACAAAAATACAAATTATTAAGATCGGAAGAATTTTAATATGTTTTCTACTTCAATGAGAGATAGCTGTCACGTCGCATCCCAAAAGATAAGCATATCCAGATAAGCAGCTGAGGCAAATAACATAAAAACAATATGCACATACTTCTCACACTGAATTTATTTCAGTAGCCAATGCTATGGACCACCGTTGGCCCAAAAACAAACAAAATACACATACATACATATATATAAATTACTGCTAGAATATGTTCGTATCTACGACGGGCAATTCACCGTTGACTATGTATACTGAAACTGACTTTTGCTGCATATATGTGTATGTACGCTAGTTCTTGCATACATATACAAGTATTATTATGTATTATTATAACTGCCGTTAAAATTGTTCTAACGCACATCCTGGATGCACGGCCATCTTCTAATCCTGTTTCTTTTGTGCGGCTGTCTTTTTGGTCGGCGTCGAATCCGCCGTGGCTGTGGCTGGGTCACCCGGCGTTGCTTCTATAGCACCTGCTGGCGTGGCGCTGGCGTCGCCTTCAAGTCGTTTGGTGGCAGCCTGCTCCTCCATTTCGCCAGAGAAGCCATACTCATTGACGCGCTTGAGGTCGACGCGGTACTGCCAGCGCTGATAAAGGAATACAAAGAAGATGATGTCGTCTCGGAAGCAGCCGATGCGGTACATGGTGGGCATTTTTATGACGAATGCGAATATGTCGTCGATGAATGTGTTGAGGAATTTATAGGTCATCATGCGCCACGGCAAATGGGCAACTGATTTTAGCTTGTAGTTAATGAACAGCTGCGGTGTCATCAGAATGAATCCGAAGGTCAGCAGGTAGCTGTAAAGCATGTTCAGCACAAAGGAGTACCAGCCCTTGTGCTCATTGTAGATCAGGGAATAGATAAAGTAGCCCACCAGCAAGGGGAAACATGCCCAGCCCAGGTACTTAAATGCCAATCTGTCGTACTCCTTGGTGGAGCTCTCCGAGTACGAGCCCTTATCCTTGAAGCTGATGCGCGGTAAGATGCCCAGCAGCTTTTGCTGGTTGTTGTAGTTGACATCGACCACTTTGTGTATTTTCCATACCTCAATGCCGAGACCGACAAAGCAGGAGATGCGTATCATGAAGTTCGTCTCGTTGTCCAGCACATAAAGCAGGATGATGAGCGATTGGAACACGCCGAAGAACACGGATCGCACCGAGAGTCCCTCCAGGGATTGCCGATTGTTCCAGAATTGGATGTCATTCTTAAAAGCGAGCAGCTCGAACACGGAATGGAGTATGGAAACGGCCACTGTGATGCCGAGCAGGTAAATGTTTGTGTCCAGAAGCGTTTCCTTCAGCGAGTCTTGGTCCTCGTCCGACTCTTCAGCCGCACCGGCTGCCATAATCTCGCCCAGCACATTGCCAGCCCACTTACTCTTCATTTGCTTGGCGGCATAGAGCTGCCACTTGAACATGCCCAAGGGCTGAAAGGTCAAATGCAGATCCAGCTCTGGCGTGGAGTCGTTGATGGGAAAGTATTCGCGCTGCAGGTTCCAATAGTCGTTGACGAACACAATCGGCAGATACGTTTTGCCGCCATCCACAAACTTGACATATTCATCGAGCGGCGAAGGCACGCTACCTTGCGCCCAATTTGTCTGATCCACCACAAGATTGACTGTTAAATTGGGATGCCAATGCGAGACGATCTGATCCTTGAGATTGGCGTGCTTCAGCTCGTGCTCCAGCTTTTCCTTCTCGCTGGCCAATAGGTTGTAGTTGCGATTCACACGCAACTTTTTAAACTTATTAAGCTGATGCTGCTGATGGCCCATGTGGCCATGTCTGGAGTACTTTGGCGACTGAGGATCTGGGCTTTCGCCAGCGCGCGTCACAAAGGCGTGCAGGAACACGCTGCCGTTGTTAAGCAAATGGGGGCTGGCTTTTATCTTGAGGTTGTGTGTGTATATGCCGTCACCTGTAGGTCCCGAGATCCAATCACCGTAGGTAAGATCCTCTTGCAGCCAGAGAAGATTGGCCTTTTGTTGGAAGTTCACCACGTCCGGCTGCTCCGAGAGCCACACATGCAAATCAAAATCTGTGCCATTCTCGAAATAGTTCCATGCGGTTATTTTGGGACCCGCATTGGCAACGGACTGCTCTTGATTAGTGTTCGACTGGGGCCGCCGGAAGAAGGAACTTACAAAGTAAATTATAAGCGCCCGCAGAATTAGTGATTTCGTCATTGCGAAAAAAGACTCCGCTCGCGATGGCTGCGGCTGCTGCTGTTGACCCTCGGCAGCAGGCACCTACATTTTGGAATTGTGGATATACAGAGTGAAGAATTCAATTATATTAATCAACATACCGGCGCTGCTCCTGCCGCCGGCATGAGGCCATCGTTGTTCGACATGTCGTGTACGTGTACTTAACGGAATAAATTCACGTTTTTTTACACAACTTTTCCGTGGTTGCCTAGATTTTGTTGAATTGAAAATGTTATTTAACATAACAGCCACAATAAACGAATAAAAGCCGAGCTGTAAATAACAGACAGAAAATAATTATTGCCTGGAATATGTTATTTAACATAACAATGACTACGACATTAATGTTGCTGTTACGACCTAAAAAAAATATCGAATGAGTTCATTTTACAGATTCAAAAATTCTTAACAGCACCGTTTTATAATTATCGAAACACTGAATATGAAATAAGTAGTAATGAAAAACATTCAGAATTTTCTCTAAACATTTAGAGAGGCTTAATATATAACAATAAGCAAAAAAAGTTTTGTTGTTGGCCTGTCAAGTGATAAATTACATTTTTGGTCAATAAATATATATCGATAGCTCTGCGACAGGCATCCAGAAGCTGACTAATGCAAAAGCACGACAGTGTTGTACCATTTGCCAATTTTAATAACATATGCGATTGTTGTGTACACACTCTTTTCTTTTGTGAGTTAGCATTTGGTTGCACGTTTCTCTTGGTAAGTTGCTGAAAAGAACTTAAAAGAAATAATAAAAAGTGCGGCGTTACCTTTGGCTGTGGTCCTGTACTTCGACTGCAACGTTATTCCATGTGTTCAACGTCGGATGGACACAAATAATACGCGTACCAGTCGCCACTTGTGCCACCATGTCGTACCTAACCTCTTGCCCCAGCCATGAGACAACGTCGCACTGCAAGCTGGCAAAATACAAATTTGAGACATTCGAGTGAATTGTCAATGGATTGTAATGATTTTGATTGAAATACATCTTTCGCTTGCAGCAACACCTGGAAAATGCAAATCTTTGTGAAAACCCTCACCGGCAAGACCATCACCTTGGAGGTCGAGCCCTCTGACACCATCGAGAATGTCAAGGCCAAAATCCAAGACAAAGAAGGTATTCCACCAGATCAGCAGCGTCTGATCTTTGCCGGCAAGCAGCTGGAGGATGGCCGCACTCTCTCCGACTACAACATTCAGAAGGAGTCGACTTTGCACTTGGTGCTCCGTCTGCGTGGTGGCATCATTGAGCCCTCGCTTCGCATTCTCGCTCAGAAGTACAACTGCGACAAGATGATTTGCCGCAAGTGCTATGCTCGTCTGCATCCACGTGCCACCAACTGCCGCAAGAAGAAGTGCGGACACACCAACAACTTGCGTCCCAAGAAGAAGTTGAAGTAGACGCTTCTTTCTCCGATGCGAAAAAAACGCTGCTGTGCGCTTTCGAAAAAAAAAACTGTTTAGTAAATATATAAATTTGTAATATAATCAAATATGATTAAGAGCGAAATGTATTTACTTGCTGTAAGACGCACCGTACATGCCCATGTGTCTGTTTTGTTGTTGTGATATCGAGAGGCCGGGATCAGGAACTGAATTTGGGAATGCGATACAGAAAATCTTTTATCAGAGCCTTTTGTAACAAGAATTTTATACACAATGCGCTGGTTAGTTAAAACTGGCTATCAAAAAGGCTTCTAGGCTTGCACTGTATCTACTTTCAACATGGAAACATCTGCTTCGGATACATAATTTGTACACCTTAAGATAGTTTGCAATGTTTCTGTTGGTAACTGAGGAGGAACAAGTCCAAGTATTGCCTAGAAGTTATGGTAAGTTGTAAGTTCCTTTTAAGACGGCGCAAATTTAGTTTAGAGTTAGTTAAATTAACTGTCAATGGTTAAAATGTATAGACCTTAAAAGAAGGCATCTCCTAAATCAAGTATTTATATTCTAAGTTGAATTATCTGTCAATATTTAACGTGTCTGGCTTGGTTGAGATGTATAGACCTGATAGGGAGGCATCTCTGAACCCAAGTATTTTTATTATTGGTTAAACTAACTTCTTAGTTAAATTAACTGTCAATATTATTCGGGTCTGGCTTGGTTAAAATATATAGACCTTAGAATGAGGCGTCTCCGAATCCAAGTAAGAATATTTTTGGCCAGCTTCGATTCCCGACCACGTTCAGTTGTCTGTCTGCTCGTCTGTATAAACGCGTTTATTTCAATTTATCCATTTATCTCAACGCAAGTTTTCATATATTTGCAGAGGGTATTATAATTTTGTCGTGAAGGCGACATCTCCGACCCCTCAAGTATATATATTCTTGAACAGTATCAACAGCCCAGTCGATATAGCCTTGTCCGTCAGTCTGTTTCTATGCTAACTAGTCTGTCAGTTTTAAAGCTATCTTTATGAAACTTTGCTGAAGTGATTCTTTCTGTTGAACGCAGTACATATGTAGGCACCGGCTAGATGGGACCACTATATCATATAGCTGCAATAGAAAAGATCGGTCGAAAAGTAGGCTCTTGTAGGAAAAACTTTTCTGTTTAACAAGATATGCTGACCAAACTCGGCATCTATTGGTTTTACTATGCTCCTCATATATATGCAATATCCTATCAACATCGGACCACTATATATAGCTGTCATAGGAACGATCGGTCGAAATTTAAGTTGCATGGAAAACTTTTTTGCTTATTTTGTTTTTCATATCCTGTAGCTTAATTTGGTATATAGTTCCATAGATATATAGTGTGGATGCGTAATTTTATGAATGTAACCACACACACACACATATGTATTATGTATGTATGTGTAAAAGGCATTCGTATTTTTGTTACGGCCTGACGGTGGTGTGCTCTTTGCTCGTAGATGCCTCACCTCCATTGTGATTGTCCCGAGCACAAAGGTGTTGCATTAGAAACTCTGAATGTTATTTGTGGTTCTTCAATAATTGTCGTATTTAAAGCAATTAATTTTTGACAGCAACAGCTTGATACTGGCCCACTGTGGCTGCTGCCTGTATCCTGTATTGTATTTTTGGCGTGCTGGCGTCTCATACAAAATACATTAATAGGTATTTTCCTCGGGGCTCGACAAAAACGGAAAGGTAGAAAAATATTTTAAAAAATGTACATGGTACATATTTGTTTTTCATTTTTGTTGTTTCGAGGACCGCTTTTCGCTGCTGCAAAGCTACCCCTTAAAAAAAACCAAAGGCACTTTCAACCATCTTAATTTTGGGTGTCCATTTAACGCGATTTTCGGAAAACTTTTTAATTCTTGCAGCGCACGTGGTAGGCGTCGGCGTCGGCGTCGGCTTTACTTTGTCTTTTGAGTTTGTCTTTGCGCTTTTTTATGCTTTGAACGTAGTTTACATAACAGATGTGACCAGAATAATTAACAATAGTCGTTGCCAAGTGACCCAAATGTTATGACCCCCAGGAGCAGGACGCGAGGAGCACCCCAAGGGGGAAGGAGGAGCATCTCCTCTTGGCGTTAACTTGTGGGCGGCCCAAGTACATTAATATTGCAGGGCGTAGCACGGCGCGGCTGCCCAGCCTCCCCATATTGTCCTTCATTCGCACTGAAGGACTTGTACATACCATATATATCTGTTTACATGGAGTTACCTGCGCTGCTTATTCCATATTCATATGCGACTACCTGGACTGTAAGAGGAATTTGCGTTAGCTATAATTGCCGTTTCTTGAACGAAGTCCTAATTTTCTTCATTTGCAGAAGAGTGCATTGGAGCTAGCAGGCCTGAGCCAAGGAGGCGGTTCAATGGAGACCCAAAAGTCAATCCAGCCCCACGTGCTCCTCTCAACGTGAGCCGCCAGCTGCTAACATTGAGTTTTATCGGAGATGCGCACAAGGACACAAGGAAGACGAAAGAAAAAAGCGAAGAAAATGGACACAAATGGGGGCGTTAGCTCAGTTGCCACAAAAAAAAAAAAAAAGAAGCTGACAAAGATAAGACGTAGAGCAAACGTTTATAAATTGGTCGCCAGTGTGGGATCACATGGATAATAATGGAATGGAATGGAATGGAATCGGGGGTTGCTTTCTGGCGGCAATCAGCGTAGCCACCAATTTAGATGTCAGGAATTTAGGCGGCGTATAAGAAATGTGTATAAATATTTTCAAAGGAGCAGCACGCAGCGCACAGCGCAAGGCTTCCATTCGATACAAATGTGTTTTGTGTGAGGAAGCTCGTGTAATTTAATATGCATAAATCGATACTTTTGCTGCGTACTTCGAGGCTGCCTTTACATTTACATCCACCCATATCCCCCTTCCACGGATCCGCGCATTGGCGTGCTTCGGTTGTATTGTATTCTATTTTGAGCGTAAAATTGTTATTTGTTTTTATATGTGCCCTTTACAAGTGCGTGTGTATCCGTGCACAACACCTACATATATATATGTATATATGCGACTCGCCTTTATATCCTTTCTCCACACACAAACACATACACACACACACAGACAAATGTATCTGTATCTGCGAGTGGAATACAATTGTCTGTGCGCCTTCTTTGGGTTTTGCATATCTACAAGTTATGTTTTGTCATACAGTTAACATTTTCCGCAGATAAGCACTTCTGTATTGTATTGCAAATAATTTGAAAAGCCATTTTATTCAATTTCCATCGTACTTGGGCGAAGGATACGAGCTTAAACTAGCAAGTAAATAAGCATTTTACAATAAGCTAAGCGGAAGCACTAAAACTAGACCGACCGTCAGACAGTCAGACATACAGGCAAACGGATAATCGCCCAAACAAGCAGCCCATTGGAAGACATATTGATTTCCTTGATAAATACTTAATAAAAATCCACTTAAGTACCGGGACTTAAGAGGGACGTTTCGCCAATCTACAGAAAAGATTTATGGCGAGTTTTTTCAACTGTCTGTTTGAGACTCTAAATTAGAGAGAAATAGGCTTAGATCCAAATTGTCATTTGCCAATTTAAGCTATTAATAGCTTCCAATCCTACCTCACTTTTCTTTGAGTTCGACTCTCATAAAAGATGAATTCATTTTCGTGCTTTTTGAGGTTTTCGCAAGCAGTTAAGAACGTAGATCTTTTACCAACTCATTTGAATTTTAGAACTCGTCAAAGCATTAAAATCTGGCTCTGTTTGAGCAGAAATTGAACAAAATATGAGCTCACAAATAGGTTGTCCGACCAAATACATCTTTTATAAACTATTTTGGGCACTTAACACAAATTTGAATTAATAACAATGCAAACGATTTATTGGACGGACTGCACCGGAAGCTGATGCTCCTGGCCACTTAGAAGAGTTTTCGGGGCATATATATGCATTACAAAATTGAGGGTATGTGGAGACTTGGTCAAAGTTGGGTGTTTTTTGGAAAATATTGACACGCAAAGTTTGTGCAATCACCAAACAAATTACTTCATCAATTTTACAAAGCAACAAAAATGTAAGATCTTTTAAAAAGTTTGGCACCAATCGGGCGCAGTCCCGGTCACGAGAATACGGAGTTGGCGAGCCGAACAAACGACAAGCGCTCTCTGCCCCTGCCCGGGACACAGGCAGATGTTGGCCCATTGGCGCGACTGGGCCATTGTTGCTTGACACACGCACCAGGATTCAAAGTTCTCCCCGAACAAAACTGGCATTTTGCACTTGGGCTAAAACACAACAAAGCCAGCTGTACGAAAGTTGGCAACAAATTGCTTATGTTCTGATATAGACCCACACAGACACAAGATTCGTAGGCACTCCGAGTCCGAGTCCGAGAGACATGCGCTGCAACTTGTTAATTTTGACCAGCTGTCCCTGCAGTAAACCGAGGACGAGGACGAGCACGAGGACGAGCTCGAGGACGAGGGCAAGTGTGACGAGCAAGTTGTCGGTTGGTCGCTTGAACGGTTGGCTGCTCCTTTGCCTGTCTTACAAATGTACCTCCTCCCCTCCTCTCTCGGGGGCTGAGACCCAGTTTCGAAGGATGCTGTTGGAACTTTAAATTGGCGCTTGGCAGGCAGGAGAAAAAAATGCTACTTCTGCATAAATAAAATGCCAGAGTTTAGATAGATTGGCTGCCAGATGACCTGCCACGGCACTTGACTAAAAGCACGACAACAAATTACGAATGGGGGCGAGCAGCACTTGATTTTAGATTACGAGCGGAATGCAATGATCTTCTGCCTGGCTGGCCTTTTTTCTCAACAAGCCTAAGTAACCCGTTGACCTTGTTTCACTTACTACATATGCAACATATACGCCCTTAAGTCCTTCCCACTACACACACATTGTACACATATATGGAGGCATACTTAAATATATGGCATGAATTTCGAAGTTTACAGTCGTGGCGGCCTTCTTTGGGGCTATTAAAAGTGCATACCGAATTTCCATTTTATTTCGTTTGCTTCGTTCTCGACGCTTTCAGTCTAAACAAATTTGGGCCCTTAAATAAAACAACACACAAAGTGAAACGGAAGCAGGCTCCAATTCATGTTGTTGGGGGCCCAACCCACCCCACTTGCTATTCGCTTGGCCTTTCAGCGAATGAAAAGTTCATTTAGGGTTTTGTGTTGTTTTGTTTTGGGTTGGGTTGGGTTACCCGGGTTGCTCGGTTGGCATCTTTTGACAGTACGTTTCGTAACTTGTAACATGCCTTGCATGTTCAATTGAACTGAACTGAAGGGTATAAGCAGGCGATACACACATCTTCACGTGTGTGATGTGTAGGTGTGCGTGTGTTTGTGTGCGTGTGTGTGTGTGCAGAATTCGATTTTCACTAGTTGACAGCACTTATTTGCAAATTACTTGTGTTCGACCCGTACAACCCGTCGTATGCGTGACATTTAACTCGTTCCTACATATGTTTAAACGAGTTTATTCTTAATGGAGTGCACGTCTTGTCATTTATTTCGTGATTTCTCTACTTAAATCGTGCATGGACCAAATATCCAGACGAGAAGAGTATATCCTTGTTGTCAGCCGATTCTAGCCTGATTCTAGCTCGTGAGGCAACGCGATTGATACCCAAAAATGGCCAATGCCAAAAACGTTACTCATATAAATATAAACGAAGGTGAATTTCACATCCCACCTTTGGAAGGGCGTGTGAAAATTGCACTGGCGATTTGTTGATGCCCCCTTTGACCTTATGCTAGCTGCATCCCATTTTGACTCGTTTCGAAAGCTAGTTTATCAGCAAGCCAGAGAGCAAGCTTTGCAAAGTACAAGGCATTCCCTTGGGTCTGGCTTATGCTTGAATGTCCAAAACACACACAAAACTCTCGATTAGAAGTTTTAGTCGAACAATGTTACTTTGCGGCACTTTTGGCTGGAGGATAGCGAGTGGTCGGGAAACTTTGGCAATTCTTATGCATTTCTGATTAATGTCCACAGCAGAAATGCAAACATTTGCACAAAGTTTCGTTCAACGCAAAAAATGTCAACTCTTAGCACTCTCCCATGACAGTTACATTCGCTGCAATCCCATCCCGGCCATGGCCAGGTCGATAGTTGTATGTGTTAGCTGATTACTTTGTCGCAGCTTCTTAGCCTGGCAGTTGTCCAGGAGCAAATGTTTGAATAATGCGTCGATTTGGATGTCGAAAATAGTCAACGGTTATTGAAATTCTATCAGCTGAAATTCGGGCAGAAATTTAACAATTGCATTAATAAATTCATTAGTCATTGGAAGCCAAGTCCATAATTTCATTGCAGATTTTTCATTGTCACTTTAGCCAGAAGTTGAAATTTTGGCTAATCGCATCTGTGTCTAAATAATGCTTCGATTTGGATTTCGAAAGTAGGCAACGCTTATTCGCGAGTTTATTTAAATTCTATCAGCTGAATTTCGGGCGTAAATAAAACAATTGCATACATACTTTTTTTAGTCTTTGGAAAACAAGTCCATAATTTCAGTGCGGATTTTTCATTGTGAAAATGGAGGACAAGAGCATGCATCAGCTTGGCCAGAAGTTGAACTTTCAGCTAATCGCATCTGTGTCTAATTTTATGTTTAATTTAACAAACATTTAAACCAGCTTAACGGCTAGATAGAGCCTGGGCTTAGCTCATCCTCTAACAGCTTCAATTAGCAAATTTAATGAGTGCGGCTATGTTGAGCGTAAAGGACAAAGTTTCTAACCGCGCTTTTTTTTCTTTCGTTTATTAAAACACCAAGGAAGAGGAGGGTGCTAGGTCTAAGCGTCAGTTTTTACACAATAAATATTGGTTGAAAGTTTGGCGAGCGTGTGTGGTTGTAGTGCTCCAAATTTTCCAAAGTTAAGTTAAGTTAGTCCTTCGAAAATGCTGGGACATAAAGATGAAAAGGCTATTCAAATCCTGTATGTTGGCCAAATGGAGATTTTGGCTGAACAGATAATCATGGAGCCTAAAGAAATAGCTATGGACTAAAAAGCTTACTTATGGATATAAACAAAAAAGCTTATTATTGCAAAATTTTATATTTTTTAAATTTGATCAAAATTGATCATCCCATCATCAAACAATAAATATGCTATAAATGTTGCCGTTTAAGTTGAAGTTTAACATTTATAGGCAATCGATATCAATCTTATATCAATAAGTATGGGATTGTGTGGGGATGCTTCAGACCATGATAAAGCTTATATTCTTGTCGATCACTCTTGTGTGTTAAAAGGGTAGACTTGTGCATACCCTAGTATTGGCTGTCGGCTGCATGATTGACGGACTTGGCGACTATTCGTGAAATCCAAAACAAGGCCAACATGTTATTCAACATTATTCAAATTAAAGGTGTGACTGCCAAAGGCTAAGGAAAAATCGTTTACCCTTCCGTCATTGGCCGTTCTTCAATGTAGTCAGTTAAATATTGTTGCAAAAACTTATAAAATTTGCGTCCACTTTTCGCTTCAGTTGTTGTGGAAAGCGTTAAAAATTATGAAACTAATGTAGAGTAATATCACAAAACGGCCCGTAAAGAGCAGACAAAACATTTTAAATACCCCGCAACAGAAATTTCCGCACAGGGTCTGCTGCAAGATTGCATCTGGATTTGTGACAGTCTCTTTGCGTAGAACCTACCTAAAAGGTGGACAGCAGTTTTTGAGCGAATGAGCTCGTAAAAACACATTTAATGTGTTTTTGATGACATGTCAAGATGGGCTCTCAGCTAACCCACATTCAACATTACCTCCACCATGGAGCACTAACGACGGCGGTTGGCCATGGTGCAAGTGGTTTTGTTGCCAGGACAAAGGCAGGACAGCCGTTTTTTTTTAAAGTTCAAATTTGTGTTCCTTTTTCTTTGTGTGTTGAGCGACTGCCAATAGCTTCCTTAGTGTTAACAATGCTCGTTTGTTTGCGCACAACAATGGGCCAGAATGGGACGCACTCGGCAGTCCGGAAGTGCGTGCATAACATGTCATGGCACTTACGGGCATAGTTTATGGATGTGTCCACTAGCTAGTACTGGCCAGGGATGGGAATCGGAACATATATAATCGTAGACTGGCTGGCTGCAAAAATGTGAAAAATTCAAATCTCGAAAGGTCTTTAAGTGCAGATTGGCTACGTGGTCGGAAATTTTAATGAGCGCCTTACGCGCTCATCCGTTACGCTGGGAAGCCGAGCACTTAGGCCCCTGCACGTACATGGGCCCGAATCCATATGTGTAAGTGTGTGGGCGTGGGGCACAAAGTTCGTTAGAATGCTAAATAGGCATGGTTCCACTTTTGACACTTAACGCTCAAGGATACAGACACACACGATATCGCAGCCATGTTGGGTGCCACATGTTGCAAGGATTTAAAGATAGATATATACACATGCATTGACAAGTTATGTCAATTCAATTGGAAAGTAGTCTAAGAACTTTGTCTGACGAACTAATATAAAATGCAAGCATCACCTGAGCTGCCCTCTAACAAGCTCAAAAAAAGTTGGGCCTTATCTGGACGCTTAACGCTAATGCCCACCTGAAGTCGGGGACTTGTCGTCTGTAAAGGTTGATTGTCAAAAAACTAAAGCAAAGTTTCGTCAACCGGAAATTAATTGCCCTGACCGCAATTTCCAATGTCATTAAAGACAAGTCAGCAAACTTCAAAGCCGCACAAGCAGAAGCGGAAGAGGACGAAAAACCTTAACAAAAGAAATACCTCAAACAAAAGGCACACAAGAAATGTCTTAAAGTAGTAAGCAAAGAACAAGGACAATCACAAGAGCTATAAGTTTTTGCTTTTAAAGGAACAACAACGAGCAATAGTCAAGCAACCAAAATTTTGACAAGTAGATAAGCGCCTAAAGAACTTTCGGGTGGCGTGCGGCAAGCGCCGGACAGCTGAGGATGTCGTCGTCAACGGCGACAACAAAATGTGCTGCTAAGTATATTAACTCAGAAATGCACAAGAGCTAAACATAAAGTAGCCGGGCCATCTGAGCAGATCGGGCAAGACGAGGCAACTCGCAAGAAGTTGATGCCGCACCACAGCGCAGCAACAAGAGAAAGAAGTAAGAGGTTCTAGTCGGTAGCTCCCGACTAGGGGATACCCTGAACCCTCTTATTCCAACATCAAATACAGGACGCGCTACGCGCTTGTTTGAAGTAATAAAGATAAACTGAAAAAAAAAAAAATGTTCCCTTGGCATCACTTGCTGCCGACTCTACTCAACAGCCTCAGCGCCTATTATTTACCGAAATTGCTAAAAAAAAACCAGAATTAGGATATCGATTTTTATCGATTACTTGGAAAAGGGGTAAGTTATCGAATATCGGAAAGAATCTTGATCTGCGCGGGCACTAGGAGGACTTACAATTAAAATTACAAGTCTCTAGCTCTTATAGGTTTCGAGATCCTTGCGTTCATACATACGGGCAGACAGACCGACGGACAGACGGACATCGACTCGGCTGTTGATGCTGATCAAGAATATATATACTTTATGGGGTCGGAGATGCATCTTTTTGCCTGTTACATACATTTACACAAATAAAATATACCCTTTTTACCCAATTTTAATGGGTATAAATATAGAAGACTAAAACATGTAAATGACTGCACACTGTCGGCGCCCCTTATAAAGCAACTAAGGGGCGGCGACGACGACGAGGCGCTGTAGAACAAAAGGTATTTGGAAGGACATTGTGGCAGGCACTATGACGACGCAGGAGACAGTCAAGGCAGTCGAGGTAGTCGAGGCAGTCGAGCCAGCACTGGCAAACATGCCATGCTGGCATTTACACAGCCGAGTAATAAAACCCAAAAGCTATGCAAACATTATTATGCTCGGTTCGGTCCCAGAGCTATCATGTCCAGTTGGGACCAGCTCAGGCCGGCTGCGATGGTTAACAAGACGGCCACGTGGAGTCGTTGACCGCTTCTGGTTTTGAGTTCGGCCCGATGTATAGTAAAGTCCATAGAATTGCCTTTAATGCCATGGACTTCAACGTATTTGAGATGCTGTGGACATTTGAATATAAACTATTTATTTTCACTCTTTCCTGAGCTCCCTTTAATGCCGCAATGCATAGCTTTCTTAGGTAGACTGAATATGACAGGTTTTTTATTATACCCTGAACCCATTAAAAATGGCTAAAAAGGGGTATAATGTATTTTTGCAAATATATGTAAGACGCAGAAGGCAGCATCTCCAACAACATATGTAAATTATATTTATTCTTGATCAGTATCAACAGCCGAGTCGATCTAGCCGTGTTCGTCTTTCTGTCCGTCTGCCCGGCCGTCCGTCTGTCCTATAATAGCTAGAGAAATTTAAAATGTAGGTTCTCCTAGTCCATGCGCAGTACGAGTTTGTTTCCGATCATCGATAACTTACTCCGTTTTCAAGCAATCGAAAAAAATGTATCTATATCGAAATCATGTTTTTTGAACAAATTGCCTAGGTTCCCAAGCCAAATGTTTACAGAATAAAGCAACCATTTTTGTTATGGATATTTTTTAAATGGATATTTGTTCCTATATCCATGCACAGAGATAAAATGTAAGACGAGGTCGCTTAGTTGATTCTTTTTTTTTGGCTGGCTTGGCTGCAATCGTGCAATTTTAGGGCCAATTCAATTGAAACAATATTTTTCATTTCCGTTTCCGTTTGCCGCTTGCGATATTTTTTCTACAGCTTGTTGGCTTCAACTGTGTAAGTGTATATCTATTTTCGCTATCTACTTTCAGTGCAGACAGGGCAAGATGCTAGACGACGTAAATTCTTCCCCTTTCTCTCTATTTCTGCTCTCTCTTTTTTTTTCACTCTCATACACATAAACTAACTTTAGTTATTACCTAGCTTGGCAAAGGCACTTGTTCGTTCGATTGCGAAGCCACAGACATAAGTCAACCCTAAATGCACAGAATGCACAAAAAGAAAGCTGACCACAGGACAAGGATGTAACAAATCGAGTACCAAAAAGAACATTTTATTAAATGTGAAAATAAAGCGGGTTAAATGCATATTCAACGGTTTTGGGCTTTGTTTCTCTCAGTTTAATTTTATTTTTTGAGTTGTAAATTAAATTGGCACTAAGTGGAGTTTGGAAAAACTGAACAGCACAGTCATAGAATACCATGCTGACCTACTTGTACACATTTTGGGTTCCAACTGTCGCAATTCAATGAAAACAAAACCCACAAAGCGTTCGCCTGACCGACATATTTTCCAATTTGTGGAAACTCAAGGTCTTCCACTTTGAAATCTCTCGACTTTATCTTGTCTGTTTTTGACTAATGCCACCCGCCGTTACTTTCACCAAGTTTGGCGCATAAAGTTTTTGATTAGGAAAATTAAATTGCTCGGGGTATGTTCCATTAATGAATTGGGTAATAATCGCCAATCAATATGCGAGCCCTGGAGAGGATAAACCAACACACAAATAGGCACAAACAGATGCAGCCGACCGTGACTGCGCCGATAAGTCCACAAAATAATAATAACTGGGAATGGTCGTTCACAGGTATGTGGTTGTTCACCTGAGTTGACGGGTGTCTGCGGGAATTTGGTACTTTTCTCTCTAACTTATTGGTAAATATTATTAGCAAACCTTAAGCCAAACTAAAAGCGAAAGAAAATATATAGGGATATTGTTATTAAGCTTGTTAATGGATTTCTTTCGGATTTCCCTATAGCAGCACATCTCACTAAAAGACGCGGATATCCAAGTATCTGTCAGTTATTGCGTGCGTGAGATAACAGATATTGGTGTGTCTGGCCCCTGTCATAATAAAGAGATGAAAAAATTTCATTATTTGTATAAGTCGTAATCCCCTGACCTCAGTCGTCATCAGCTATCCATCAATAAGCAGATCACGTTTTTGTTATAAATTTATTTTATACCATATATATTTTCGGCAAGCCAAAAAACTTGCCATGTCCGTATCGCACGGCTGCTTCAGTTTAATGCGTCCGTTGCTGAGGTGTGCTCTCGTATACATATATATATATATATATATATATATATATATATATTGTATGTGTAACTGATGTGTCATTCATTTCGCCCGAGTCCCAGATACGGGATAAAAAAAAGAAAGAACTAAGTTTCGCATGACATTACACTTGCTTGGTGCTATTTTATTTTATTTATTTTTTCTTATGAAAACTCTGATGTGGCGCATTCTCGCCACAGGCGCACACAAACTGTCACGATGTTGAGATACTTGGGCAGCAAGAAAGAAAAAAATTAATATTGCAAAGTTGAGCAAGTCTGAAAGTCAAGTGAAAAGTTTTAAAATGAATTAGCTTGATTGCTTTCATTCATCGTGCAACTGGTGGCGTGTGCGTATCTCATCATTGCCTTAGGACTGAAAAGATATTCAAACAATTTTAATAAAAAAAAAAAAAAGAACCAAAATAAGTGCGCAGAGCACACGGTTTGCTATTTGTATTAGCTTTCGTGCCAGAGCAGCAGAAGAAAGAGAATATATATGGTACGTGCAGCACTCAAACTGTAATTATGGCTTTTGAAGTAGACTTGCGAAACTTGAGCTGCAGTTGCCTCAGCGATAAGTTAGGCGTGAACCAAGGGCGCATAAAATGCCGCTAAACCACCCCATATAACCGCCTATCCACATTCCCTACTCTGGCGCAATAGCACAGCTGCAGAGCGCAGTAGAAAATGTTATCAAAATAAGTAAGTGTGCTTAGCTCGAAAGTGCTCGACTAAGAAATGCTCTGTAACAAGGTCGGACGCACCCTAAAAAATATATACCAACTAAAACCTCCTTTAGAAGCGAATGTGTTGTATTCACATTTTTATAATGTTATATTACACTTTCTTTCTTCTTTTGAAACTCTGGTCACATGGTATTTAAGGTTAAAGTCAACCCCGTTTTAAGGAGTCCCATTCGGGCTGCACAAGTTCACGTTTGCGCAAGTTGGGGAAACTCGGAACTGTGCAAAAAGTGTAGCATACATATCAGCACCTGCTATACATGTACACACACACACTACAACAACGTGTATGTATAAGTTTTCTATTCATATTTTTAACCGTACACGATGAGCCTTGTGTGGGTAATGACATTTTTGCTGCACGCTTTTTAAAGAGGGCACTAAAGTCATATAATGAGTGCTCGAGTATTAGCGGTAAAATCTTTACTTCTTGCATCCCCCCCTCCCCCAGTAAAAGTAAAATAAACGTTGGCGTTGGGGACGTCAGTGTAAGGAAAAGGAACAAAACATTTCCTGTTTACATTCTCGAATATTGCACAACTGCAATTTATGGTGCATTTTGCTTGTATTTATATACAGACTATTTTTTTTTTTGTTCAAAAATACATTTGACCAACACGAAGCAAACAGCAACACACATAAAGACAAGCTTAACCCCACCACAGTGTTGAATATATATAAATATATATAAATATATATGTATATTTATATGTAGATATGTTTATGTGCCTGGGAGCCTGTGTTCGTTTCTATTTTAAGCATTCTGCAGCTGCATTTGCGAATTATTTAAGAGTTTTGTGTGCTGAAAACCTGCCTGCAGGACATCACTCGCCATTCACAGTCCCGCCCGCCCACACCTTCAGACAGCAGGGTGTCTAGGCAAGGGATGAAAATGGCCCGGGCTGTAGCTGGGATGCCAGGCATTACATTAAGCGGAAGAATGCAATAACATCGAACTACAATACCAAATAGATCTAAAGGAGGTTTGTTGGCACTCGGAGTGTATACAGTTGTGTATGTTTACGTATTTCATCAAACAGAAGTCTGTGTGAAGATTTAAGAGATTTTATATTTTGTATACGCAATGGTGCTCATTATGCCCAGGTCTATGCATCTAAAGGGCCACGTTAATTTCTTCCATTCACACTCATTCGCGAGTTACTTTGTTTGCATTCTTTTACACCAACCAAATATTCTCATGCTCTTTGTTTAGAATTCAACAATTTGCACGCTGTGCAAAAGTCTAATGAATTTTTCCGCTGTCGCTGCACATAAAACAAATGGACAGAGCACATGGCAACACAATAAGGGAGTAGCCGTGAAGCAGGAGCTTGAGTAGGAGCAGGAGCAGCAGGGAGAAGCGAACACAAAGCTCGGCTACAGTTTGCTTTTTGTTCTGCACCTCACAAAGAGCGGCTAATTAATGTCATTGTTTTTGGACAGCACAACGTTCGTTGCATTATTAAAAATGCATTTGGGCGGGGCAGACAAAGCAACGGGTGGATCCGAAGTATATGACGTGGCTTTTTTCGACCGTACCTTGACTTAGAAAACAGAACCCCTTTTGTATATACCACGTGTGTGTGTGTGTGTGTGTGTGTGTGTGTGTGTGGGGGGGGGGGGGGAGTGTGTGAGGCATTTGCGTTTCTTTGCTTTTACTTTCTTGAGCAAATAAGCAAAAAGCCGCATACAAAGGCTGTTTGCATACAAAATTCCATTGATTGTTTTTGTTTGCGCTCAAGAAGACACCCACACACAGGCACCCTCAACTTGTGTCTAACAATGCAGCAAAGTACGCTAGGAATTTACATTAAATTCGACTTCTCTGTCCATACAAAACACAAAGTTTCAATAAAACTCGCAATTTAAACTGTCAAGCAAAAGGGTCTTGCATGGTTTGCATGTATTTGCAAATAATTTGGCTTCTACATTTTGCTAAATGCAGCTGTTAATAGCTTTAATTTTAGTTAGCCACACTTTTTAAGATTTCAATTCAATTGAAGTTAAATGAAAGGCTTAGTAAGCTTAAAGGATGGCCCAAACCCAACTATCACCCTAGCTGGCAGCCCGGTTAATTATTTGCGCCCTTCTACGCGCTTCGTTGGCATTTTTCTTTCTTATGGATGGGGCACGCGCACAAATTCATTTAGCGCTGGCGCCTTGTGTCTTCTGGCATTGTCTTCAACTCGACGCTTGACTGCTGGTAATTATAATAAATAACAACTGTGTCCTGTTTACTTCATCATAATTAACATAATGGGACGCGAAGTACAAAGATGTTGACAGTAAACAAGAAAAATATGACAAGATTTTCATGTTGCCAACACCGTTTTACGACGTTGACTCCGCTTTCCAACTCCTTCGGCCGACGGTTGAAGCTGGAGCTGCTTCAGCTTCAGCGCTTCCCTTTCCTTATGGCGCCCATTTAGCCATTTTTCCCTGTAACTAACTGTTGGTATTGCCATTGTCTCTGATGTGGCGACCATGTGTACCACCATATTCATGTGAATCCGGGTGTGTGTGCTGCCCGTCTTTTTGGCCTCTTCAGCAGTGTACTTGAAATGCTGTTGCTCGGCGGCTATCCGGCCTTTAGACTCGTACTCCGGCATTGTAGTCTGTGTAATGCACTCAAATTAATGCGACTTCATTAACACTGTTTACCCGTAAAATGTGCCGTAGTGAAAGAAAAGCTGCTGCACGGCTTGCAAACATGCAAATGGGACTTGCAAACGGCAAAGAATTATTCCACTTTAATATGTAAATACATTTTTTCGTTGTGTTGTGTTTGAAATCTTTTCAAGTGTCAAGCCAAAAGAGCAGTAACGAACGAAGCCAAATAACCGCAAAGCACTTTAAAATAATTTAACCTCCCACTGCTCCGCTCCGCTCTGCTCTGCTCTGCTCTGGTATCCCTTCAGCTTTCAGGTTTCGGGCCCACTTTGACGTTGAGTTTGACGTTGATGTCTCGACGGCAAGGCGACTTTAATATGCGACATTTCGTTCCGTACTCCTCCTCATCGTTTTACAAACATCTCGACCCACCTCTATTCTCATCATACAGCAACCATCTGCTCTCCGACCCGACGTGAGCTCCTGGCAATTTGGTTGGGCGAACACTCAACTCCCGAGGGAGTCATTTTGCCTTTTGTACTTTGTGGTTATATTTGTTTTTTTTTTTTCGTGCAAATGTTGCTGCTGCCCCTTCGTGTCAGGAGTTTTATGGCGCTTTTGGGTTTGTTGTCGTTTTTATCAAAATGCGTGTTGGTTTATTTTGAAAATTTTACAAATTTTAACTGTGTGGTTGCATGTGCACTGAGCTTAAATGTTGATATTGAGCAGCTGATTATGAGTCGAAAATAGGCAGCAATATTTTGCTCTATTCGTATTTATTTTACTGCAATCGATGGTTCCTAGCCCTTTTGCGGCTAAGCTAATCAAACTAAAGCAATATCTAAGAAAACTTTATACATGTTGATGTAGTTGGGCTCAGACTGAGTCGCAACCAAAAAATACACACAAATTGTGGCTATGTAATAAAAGACATGCGAGTTCTTCGAATGCTTTATTGTGCATGCCTAACACATACACATAGACAGACACACAAGCACACAAGTGTACATATAAGTACAGATACACAAAAATACTTGTTTTAAGATGAGTTAGAAATATGCGTGCTTGGTTGGTTTTATAGCACCATAAATGCCTGTTTCATTGCAAAGTCGCGCATTTATTTCCTTTTGGCGTTTGCGGTCGCAGTCTGTACCAGGCGCGACCGCACTCTTGCGCGGTAAAATTAAACTTTAAGCATATTGCTTTAAAGCCTCACATGCAGAAAATCGAATAACTTTGCTTTATGCTCAATACGGATCGTACGCACATATAACAGGCTTTATTGCTACACGCTTCCTCCGTTGTCCTCTGGCAGGAGCAGGAGCAGGAGCAGGAGCAGTCAACGCCCTGTGATAATAAACGCAAATGACTGCTACGGGAATATTTTGGGTAAGCAAGCAAATGTCTGCCCCTGGCTGCAGGCAGTGCGTCGCAGCGTGGAGTAGGCATCAGAGCTGGGACCGCAAACCCGGCCACGGAGCAACCCAAGGCTAAATATGTAAGGTCCCATTCGCAATGCGTATGTACATATTCGTACGAATGTATATTTTCAGCGCGAAGCGAAATTATTTTAAAATTACAAAACAGGAAAAAGTTCAAGCTCTTGCACAAGCTCATTACGCATGCCAGCGTTTTGGGAATATGAAATATGGCGGGAATAAGGCGGCATCGTCATTTGCAATCGCAAAACAGGCAGCTGACGGAAGTAAGCAAGAAGCAGAAAAAGCAGGAAAGCGGGAAAGCAACGCAAAAGGACAAGTTTAGCGAAATGGGCATTGCTCGGAGGCGTAGACTATGCGGTAGCCAGTTGTCAAAGGCGTTGCCTTATAATGAGCTAGAAACATGTGGCCTAGGTGGGGCCCAGTCAGGGCCCAGACACTACTGTTGCTAAGGAGCAGGAACAGCACTGGCACTTCAAGTAAGATGCTCGTTGATGTCTGTGCATGGTTTATGCATTAGCCTCTCGGCAAAGTAAACCTCAATCAAGCACGAAGTCAGAAGTGTGACGGGGAACCAGAAGCCAAAGGAGAAACACCAGCGCCGGCGGCAGAGTTTCATCCCTTTTGGCCTGACGAGCGCCATTAACGTCTTCAACTTTCTGTTAGTGAATATTTCAATTATTAATGCCGCCCACGCAGTACTAGCTTAGTCCATCACCCATCACCCTTTGCCTTTCTTCCCATTTAGCGCTCCCGCCAATTGCTTGTACAGCAACACATAAAAATGTAAAGCAGAATTGTCTCTTCTTGCCTTGCCTTGGGTGTGGCCCACCATTACCTAGAATCCTTAAGCTGATGACACCTGCCAGGGACAAGGGCAGGGATCGGGACGATGACGCCTCGACGACGCTTAACATTTTGTTTCTTCATGTGCTGAGAGCACATTGTGCATTTTTTATAGTATGCCTGCAATTCTAAGTAGGAAGTGTATTCCATGTGCGTCTCTGTCTGGTATCCCCACAAATGTGGCTCAGTGGAAATATCACAAAAATTCTCTAATCACTAGATCCGACTATGAGTTCAAGGTGCTTTATGTCAAAGGTCTTACTTGACCGGCAGATAGTCAGTGAAAAGTGCTGAAATTGGTAGTTGTTATACCCTGAACCCATTAAAAATGGGTTAAAAGGGTATAATATATTTGTGCCAATGTATGTAACAGGCAGAAGGAAGTATCTCCGTCCCCATAAAGTACTTATGTTCTTGATTAGCATCAATAGCCGAGTCGATCTAGCCATGTCCGTTCGTCCGTCCATCCGTCCGTCTGTCCGTCTGTCCGTATGTATGAACGCAAGGATCTCAAAACCTATAAGAGCTAGAGAATTGAAAATTATCTGTAGGCGTATTCGATAACTTGCCCCGTTACCAAGTAATCGATAAAATCGATATCAAAATCTGTTTTTTTGAGCAATTTTGGTAAATAATAAGAGCTAGAGCCACCAAACTTGACATGTAGCTTCTGGAATATTATATACAGATGAGATATCTTTCAAGGAAGGAGATGGTTCAGGGTATCCCCGAGTCGTGCACTCCCGACTGGAGCATTCTTATATGTTTTTAATATTAAGGATTGACTTACTAGACTTATGCAGACCAGATTTTGTCCAAATGAGGAAGATTCTTGTAAATGGGTGATTAACGCGCAGTGCTTTCCGGCGAGATTTTTCAGCATCGACATCAATGCCTTTAACTCAGACAGCCTTCTGCCACGTAGTCGTCAGCCAGATCTATCGAATACTCCTTGGATAAACCAAGCCCAACAAGAGCCCGAAATACTTCATTAGTACGCCTGGCGAATTCATTTACATTGGTCCTCAGGTTAATTTTGACAAATGGCTTCGATCTCCCTAATGTATTATAGTAATTTAGCAAAATTAATGCCCTAATTAATCAGGCAACGTTCCGTTTAGCCGAGTTCTGTCTGTGCCCTGGCTTGGCCTGTTTTAAAGGAGCAGGAGGGTCGGATCCTTTGCCACATCTCGATGGCAATGTGTATTGCCAGCTGTCTTTATAGAAAACATAGTTGCGCAGGGCTTTTGTGTGTGAGGGGGGCTTATGCAAAAGTTGGTTTGCAAAAGTAACCTGCCTATTTAATGGGCAGTATGTTTCAGAAAAATAGGCTTGGCCTTTAAGTTAAGAACAGGAACTTCTGAGAAAAAGATTTCTCTTGCATACATTGACATATTGACTATATATATAGAAAGAAGTACGTTAAGTCTCAGTTTATAAATATATATCTCGTAAGAATGTTAATTAAAAAAGCCTAACTTAATTGAAGAGAAAGTATAAGGGAACAATAATATAATAGGGCTGAGCATACACAGGGGAAGGCTCACTTGCAATCATAAAATCAAAATTAACTTGACCGATACGACCAAACATTTTATTGCTTAATTATGTCGTTAATAACACAATCATAAGTGCCAAGGCGGGTCTAATGCCGCTTGCAAACACTCAATTGGCGACAACAATTTTTTTTTAGCAATTTCCGGGAGCTACGCAGAATCGTTCATGCCATGCTAATAAATTTACTTGAAAATAATTTAATTTTGATGTTACTCCGACAACAACAATACTCACAGCAAGAACAACAATTTTGCGCGTCTGCCTTCCGAGCCACATTATTTTCCACTTTGCCTATCGAGTTTTCACGAGGCGCGCAACCAAAATGAAAACGGGCATAAATGTTCTTTAGCATTGACAAAATGCCTCGGCATGAACATGAAGCCATATCGATATCCTTGATCTAAATTGTGCACAACCGCAAGCGATCAATAAAAACAAATATACTTGAACAAGTTTATTTCGCATTCTAGACTAGATGGCAGCCGAAGGAGCTGTGTATTGGAGCAGGATTTGAGCTGAAAAAGTTTGGTGCCAATGTGTTTATTATAATAATAAAACTATATTGCGCAAATTAACAAGTTCTAAAAGTAATTATAATAAACAATTGTGTAAATAATTGCTGTAGTCTCTTTAAATTGTAACATGGCAACTTTTAGCTGCAAATGCACATTTGGTGGCTTTTCGTGCGGCAAGCCATGTCAGAGCATTTTGCGCACAGTTTGCATATTCTTTTAATTTCGCTATTAAATATTTAATGAGCTGCGCCAGTGCGAAGTGCGAAGGGACAAAGTCGACAGAATTTGAGCGCTTCTTGTTGCCTGGCTTCACTGCGACACACTCATTACGCAAAAGTTCTGAATAATTATGGCCAGGGCGAGTGCGAGTGGGAAAGTTGCAATTGCAGACTCAGCGAGAGTAAGAGGTGGACTGTGGGGCTCGTCCCATATAGGACAGAGACTGCAACTCTAATTGCGTGCATTTCGAAGTAAGCTTCCATGACCTGCTAGCCCTTGTTCCTTCAGTTCAGCTCGGTTCTGTCTACTCTTCCTCCTCCTGCCCGGCTCACACACTGCTCACTGGATGCGACAATGAATCTTGATTGCCCCGACCTGGCTTAAGCTCCGTGCCGTACAATGATGAAAAATTCCTTAATATTAGCAATTGTTCCATTGAAATTTTATTCTTCGCTTGCCTGTGTTCAGGCCATCATACACACACAATGGCCCGCCGCCTTCCCCCAGTCTATACAAATTCGTCCCAGGATGCTGCCAATGTCCTTGTTGCTCTCTTTTTGAATGCGTACTCGGGATGTGAGTAGACCATATACAGGGCAACAGCAACAATGAGCAACTTAACCTTTCGGAACACGTTAAGTCATATACATGAATCAGCATCACGTTTGCCATACACCTGTGGCTCTGCCTTGCATCTAATAACGCTCGGTCATCTTTACCTGAGCGACTGCTTAAACTTTTAAAATTTACTGCACAAAAATACTATATGGGGACTGATACTAAAGTGTGTATGAAGAACTCTTTAATAAGTATTATTAGTTAATCCCTATATATAAAACTGTTTGTCCTGACTGACTGATTGACTGATTGGTGATCAACGCACAGCCCACCAATTTCCACTGTAGTTACCTTATGTGATGAAGGTGCACGTTAAGACGGGGTTTCGGGAAATTCCACCCACATGTGTGATAATCAGACCAGATCAATTTGGCATCTTAATCTGACAACCACATGGTTCTGTGTCAAAATTGAAGTGAAAATTTTACCCTCAAATTTCCTATACAGATAGAGGTCAAAATTCCCCACCCCATAACTCGGGCAAATCTCAACAGATTTGCACAAGGTTTGGCCTCTAGATCAATTTGGCATCTAAATCTGGCTATATTATTCTTGATTTGTGGTTTTGACCGATTTTCCGTAAACTTATATTCAAAGCTCTACAGAAGCACTTAATGAATACGTTTTTCAGTTATTTGGGAAATTTCGCATGCAACAGTGGTTAATTGGGGAACCGCCCGATTGGTTTCAAAATCATTTTCAAAGATCGTTGTGAGAATTTATTTAATATGTACCACGGGCAAGGCCGGGTATATTTGCTCCATTTTTTGACTTATCTAAAACTCGCATATATAATCTACCTAACAGCGTCTAAGATCTGGTGTTTGTTCAATATTATTTGTGGTATATGTATGTCGTGTGATTGGAAAAATAATTGCCATCGTAAATTCGAGTTGAAAGTCAAGACAGCCTGTTTTCTGGCACTTGCTGCAATTGTGGCTATCCATTAAATGCAGTGCAGTTGGGATCCGTGGCGCACCTTTATTTTGGGGCACTCTAATGCAGCGTGGCCACGCTCGGCAATGTGCAATGGTCTTGAAAATTGAATGTCAATTTTCGACTCATTTCACGGAACACTTGAATTAGTTTGCTGGAAATCGCGTTGCGAGCAGGCGAACCTGCAATTGGCGGCTTATTTGTACACTTTTCGCGTTGCTTATTCGCAAAACTTGTGTTTCGTGTTGTCAACAGGCCACGTCCAATATCTTGGCAGACTCCAGCATGAACAGATCGAAGATCTACCCAATAAATATATCTAATTGGAATATCTGGGTGCTCCAAGTGTAGGAAAATGCTTAAATATTTTTAGCAGTATGCTAAAGTAATTTCCGTAAGGGTCTATATTAAGGCTTACCAAGAGTAGATTACTTTATGTTATGATTTCTAATAAATAAGTACATTTTAGATCTGAGCTCGGAATGCCGTCTATAAAAAATAATTTTAATGATTTTCTGATGCTCGAGCTTTTATTCTCATGTATCCTCACTCATGTATCCATACTAAGGGGATGGCAAATATGTGATACTTCAGCTTCAGATAGTACAGGCTGTGGTTAAACCTCCTAATTGCGTGCCGAGTTGCACCGCAAAGCGTTATCCTTGCGTTCCTCGGTCGTCCTCGCGTGTGCAAGGATACTAAGAGCGTGTCAATTGCTGCGCTGTTAGGGTCTTTGTCCTATTTCCTACTTCGAGTGGTCAGCGCATGTTGCAATTTCTGAATCGCTCAAGCTGTTACTGTTTTTGTGGTCGATTTTCCATTAAATCGAGTTGCTTCTGCTCTTGAATTGGCTCTGCGGTCATGTCGCTGGCTGCCATCCACTTTACCCGGGGAATAGCTTGTAATAGCCTCGCTCTTGTAGTATTCAACCAAATGTACTCCTTTGGATAAACTTGTAGTTCAATCAAAGCCGAATTTCTTTTTGGTTATTATAATGTTTTCATATAATAAAGACAGACAAGCCTGTCGACTTTGATTAAAATATTATATATTGGTTGTTTAGCTTAATAATTTTGTTACTGTCTTCCGCTCTCTCGCATAAATACAGGACATTTATGAACTATTTTTAATGCGTCTGGTTA
This sequence comes from Drosophila ezoana, assembly GCA_035045725.1. Lineage (NCBI taxonomy): Eukaryota > Metazoa > Arthropoda > Insecta > Diptera > Drosophilidae > Drosophila > Drosophila ezoana. The sequence continues at coordinate 238,009 of JAWNOU010000035.1, forward strand.
TATTTTCATTGTTATAAATGCCTGTTACAATTGTTATTGTCATCTTAACAGTACCTTGGCTCACATATTGGGCACGCAGAAAGTGACTATCGACCGGGTGGCTGTAACATGTAAAATCCATTTAATTCGACATAAAGCACAAAAAACTATTTGAACCATTCCATTCACTTGCTCAAAGCGCATTTCTTTCTCTTAAGAGAATCCCCCCAATTTTTTGTTTTGTTCCGTGTTGTTGCCTTGTCCGAGGGTAATCGACATGGAAATACCTCGTTCCCAGATCTCAAAGTGAATCATACATACCTTGAAGCCGGCATTTGATACTTAGCATATATGTCTATTTAAAAAATATAGATGCTTATTTGATAGTTGATTATGATAATGATAGTAAAGTTAGGCAGCATCGTGTAATTTTGTTGTAAATTTATTTATTAAAATTTTGATATTGACCTGTTCATAAAGACGCACAATTGTAGACATGTTTTATATTTCTATGACAAACAAAGACATGCACACCTCACTGTCATGTTAACTTTGTGTTGACCTTAGTCGCAACCTCGTTAAAATATAATTGATGCAAAAGCCAAGGTGAAATATCCGTGAATTTTAAAGTGCAACTTTATTTGCAACATTTGATTTTGCAATCCATCTTATGGCATTGCAACAATATTTACTTACATACTGGCATTGTTATGACTTGGAGCCTGGCGCTTGCCGCTTGTATCGCAGTTGTTTCTTAGCATCATGCTGTTTCTGCTTGGCTTGTTCTTTGATGATTAATTATATTGCTTTTGTTCTATTTGTGCAGACTTCCATTGCAGCCCATCGTTCACGTCTGTATGTCTGAATGCATGTGCGTTCTCGTATTACAATAGACTGACTTTGGCTGGCCATATATCGGGCCGCACACACCAACGACTACTTACATACATTGCTTGTACATACTTACATCAAGTACAAGTAATTGCAATTGCTTTTGTCCATTCATTGTTCACAAACATAAGTGTAGAATGGATGTGATGCTGCTCGCATGCTGTTCGTTTATGTTGGTGTCATTTGCAACAATCTGCACAGCAAGCGTTTATTATATCTGACATTGTTTCAAAAGTTAAGTTGCCTGTGGCCACAACCACTTGAAACTTGTCTACATACGTACACACATGTGCAATAGTTTGTTTTTTTTTGTATTATATACAAATTAAATAATTACTTATCGCTCTATCAACCGCTTTACCCCTCTCCCATTGTGTGCCATCGATTCTCCGATTCGACAGAAATCATCCGATAAAAGTCTTCACCTTTTTTCGTTTTCATCTAGCAATCATTGTTTTTTAAAACAAAACCATTTAAATTTAAAAACAAAGAACATATAAAAATTAATCTATTTCGAGATAAACAAAATTAAAAGTAATTATTTATTCTGAGTATGGCTCTTAAACATCTAACTAGGACCCAAAAGAAACAAAAACAATGTCCTACAAATTTTAACTCAGCGCATAAAAAGCTCAACCATAAATATGCCAAGTCCAGCAATAAGGTTCTCTGCCAGCAGCAGCGAATCCTGAAGCAGAACTTCCGGAATACATCCAAACGTCTGGAGCTGCCAAATGTCCATCGCGTGTGGCGCAAAACAATAGTGCGGACTAAGCCTAAGCCAAAGAATGTGGTCCCTCGATTGTTTCGTGCAGATCGCTTAACTGGGCTACCTCTTGACTACGAACGCACTGTGTCTAGGATAATGCACTACGTAAATCCACAGCTCATAAGCGATCCCAGTCCGGAACAGGAAATGGAGAGGCTGCTTACACATGCATTGGGCGGAATTATAGAAAGTTGTCGCAATCGGAGTCCGTTTTACCTTCGAAATCAAATACGCACTTTTTTTAAAAGCCAGGGATCAACGAGCACCAGAAGGTCGGGACGCAATGATAACGAGGATTTGAGCCAGTTCTACTGGGCCTGGTTAGTTAGTTTTCTTTGTGCTTTGTGCTCACTCATTTAATAGGAATTTTTCAGCAAACGTGGCCCAATTATTCTAGAGCAAGCTCCCACGTATAGAAGCAAATTCAATTACAACAGCCTTAAGATAAATACCAAATAGTCACGTCTATTGGCGTTACAAAGCTGTGACATTTTTGGATGTCTACCCATATGTTATATGCGTATAATGTATTTATATATGTTCTGAAATTGCTTGTGGTGAATGGACAATGCTTTGGCCTGCTAATAAATCGAATGCGTTATGCAATTTTTAACCCACGCTAATTTACAAAATGTGAAAGGCTCTGGCCATATTTTGGCTATCGAACTAACAGCCAGAGTAATAAGAGCTTAATTTTATGGAAAAGCATTTAGGCTACCTCGCTCTCTCATTTGCTGGTACTTTCCCCCCACCGAGCGCCAGCTAAAAAGCCAGCTGCGACGCATTGATGTCAATGATTGTGACAAGTGCACTTCCGATGCTTTGGTGTAGTCACAGGCCCTGCTCCCTGCCCCTGTAGGGACGAGATGGGCAGGAGTGGGCTGGGCCACTTGAGATGAGTTGACAGGCAGGCAGAGCCAAAGAGCGCGCATTTAACATTGTCAGAACAAGTGCCATTGTGGAGCACTTTAGCGATTCCGCAATGCCAATATATCTGCCACTAACTACACACTGCACAGATCGGCTCTCGATCTGGTTGGGTGTTGTGCGTGTGTGTGCCGGCAACTCGGTTAAGCATCGGGCAAATATGCCAAGTACCGCCGCCAGGCAACATTTTCTGTTCACTAATTTGAATGGCATCCAACAGCACAAGTAGCGTCCTTTTAACGGCAAGCTCAGCCTTTTTAACATGATTTTCTAGATACATATTTAATGCGATTCTTAAGCTGTACCCGGTAGTTGGTTTTCTTGAATCTACGACGAACCTAGCAAGAGGGCCGCAAATTAATCGCCAAGGTAAATAATAAAGTGGCTAATCATAAGAGTGCTTGGCTCTTGGACTAGCCAGTCGGAATTTGTTGGACCTAAAAAAACGCGGCTTAATATTTATAGCTTATTTCTGCGAGTCGACTTGGTCCCTTTGACAGCGTGCTATGCTGCTAGCTCTTATTAATATTTACAGGGGGTATATGATCCTCTTTAATATAGTAAAAGCCGCCACGCAACATTGAACATTCTGATAAATGCGAAAGCAAAAGTTTTTAGTATCTTATTAGATTGATTATTATTTATTCGCTATTCTTGTAGTAGTCGCTTTATCAAATGCTTGTGTAGACAAACATCTTAGAATATATACAAGCCCATGCTTGAAATTAGTAAATCGTTAATTGAAACCGGAAAATTTGAGTTCAGCTTCCTGCTTGAATATTATTTGAAGGGGAATACGCCTCTGCCGCCTTCTGATTGTTGCTGCCATCATTTGTTTACCATGCCCTTTTGTTTACATCTTAAGCACAGGCTGCTTTGACGGTGTAAGGCAATCATTTGGCTGCCACTTGAAATTGTTTTGGTTTTTTAGCTGACGTCACGGACTTGTTTTGTTTTGGGTACCAGTTAAACAAACAAAACAACACTGAGACATCGCAGCAACGGTAATCGCATCAGCTCTGTCATCAGCATTCAGTTTCAACTCCTCATCATGGTCAGCATTGTCCTGCCCGGCATCAGGGTCTGCCCTATCCCTGGACCAGGTCGCATCGGTTGCCGGTTTGCCGGTTGCCATCGATGCTGCTTTTGACGTGCGACAATATTGAGATATCGTCTCAAGTGTAAATTGTTATTGACACTTTGCGTAGCGTGCGCTTTAGACATCCATCCCTCCCCCCCCCCCCCTGCAGCAGTATCATCAACGTCAATGCCACACAATTCTCCTCCGGCCCCACCCCGATTTCCGTGCCGTTCTCCTACCCCTAGCAGCTGCTTCCTATTCTGTTCACCCTGCTCCGGCTGTTGATTGTTTGTTTGAGCATTTGTTTAGTTTTGTGCATTTGATCGGCAACTGCCTTGACGCTCTTCATGCCATCATTTTTTTGTTCCATCTTGTTTCCGTTATTAAACAATTCTACAAATATATGATTTTTTCCTATAAACAATTTCAAGTATTCAAGTCTATTTATATCGGCATTCTTTTGAGCGTAAGAAAAATTCAAAGTTTAATTAATCAAAATTGCTTAATGATTTAAATATAAATATTGAAAAATACCCACAACTACAGCAAAGATAACTATTGACTATGCCGTTAACATTCTAATCGTAATCATTCACGTAGACGCCTTTTCCAAAACACATTTATTTGTTTATAAACTGTGAAAGCCGTTAGTTAGTCGCATCCTATACATTCTATACGTTTTCCTAACTGCGGAGCTCCCACTTAGCCAGGTCTGAACTTTGCGGTTTAACTTCGGTTTGGGAGCTTCATGGGCTGGACTGTGGCGTTCATTTGGTTCGTTGTGCCTTATTCATTAGTTGGTTTCCGTTTCCGCTTCATTCAATTCTCTTGATGCCTTCACTGCGACTGACTTAATGCCATTGACGTAGCCCCTGCGCTGAATGCTGTGCTACGTTTTTCTATACTGCCTGCCCCTTGTTTATGTGTTTCTATGGAACTCCCTTCGAAATGGGCCACTGGTCTTCTGCTTTCCGCCAACCTGACTCACTCTATTTCGCAATTCATTTTCAATTTATCTTGCCTAATATCGACATGCTTTTAGGGTTCGCCCTTTCTTGCCTGTTTTCTGGTAACTGGCTTAACTGGCTGACGGAGTGAACGGACTGTGACTGGAGTGGCAGGGGTTTTGTGTCTTTTGGCTTTGTTTTCAGACTGAGTCAAAATTATACGTTGATATAGGGCATTGGCATTGGCTTACGCACACAGACATTTTCCAGAGACTCGTCAGTGCGATATGTCGAAATGTTTGTGGTTAGCAAATCTGATATATTCTTACCTGGCTTATCGACTTTTGCTTCACATTGCCTGAACATTAATAAATAGCACGTGAATGCGAAGATAACGTAAAGAGACGTAATGTGTGTCGAATTTACAGACACCTGAAATTATGCTTACTGCAAAATGTACATGTATTGGTCATAATATGCGAACGTTCTACATTTTCAAAATATTCCATAAACCAGGCCACGCAGCGGACAGACCGATGAGCTCAGCTCAGCTCGTATTCATTTATTTTAATAAAGTTAAAAGCCACCTAACCATCAACCTGTACACGAACAAATGCTTGACATTGTGCCAAACTTCCAACGTCGTCGTTGGAGGTAGTAAAATGAAAAATTTAAACGAGTTGTTTCAAAATATTTTTGCAAAAGCTCACCCTTTTTGTCGTCAGTTAAGAGATTGTGGTGTAGCACACGAATCATATATGGCAACAAAAGCTGCGATAAAGAGAGAGAATAGGTCAGGGCTCATTCATTAACATTTGTTCGTCCGCCTATCAGACAGACTGTCAGGCAGCTGGTTTTTCTTGTGTACGTATTTTCACTGCTTCTGCATGGCAAAAATAACAACCCCCAACTTTCCTCTGGCAAGTGCAAAGTGCTTACATTTTTCTGGCAACGGAAATTCGTATTGCTTCCGGCTTTTTGCTTCGACTCCCTTTTACTTCGACGCTGCGGCTGTTGCTTGCGATTGCAAATTTTGCCAAAAATGCTCTGCCAATACTTTCACTTCCATCAGTATATATGTATGTACTTATGTGTGCGCCAATAAGTTATATGCTTCTCTATGGCCTGGTGTCAGGCGCACGTAGTTGCAAGCCAAGGCGAGCTACGAGCTGCGTTCGTGCCAAAAAACAAAGGATTATAATGGCAGTGATGACCTACGTTCAGCAGCTTAACACGATTCCAAATTTTACACACGACTACAGAAAATTCTTTTACTTATTTAATGGACCTTTTTGACACTGCTGGTATGCCTTCAATACAGAGTTGCAAGCTAGGCTATCAATGTCCTGTTTTCCTCTCCACCCAATATAAGTACAGGCATTACTAAAATAATGTATTTGATATTTTAAATCCAGTTTTTCAACTTGAAAACCCAATAGAAATGCTATCGCAGCTTTACCCTGGCGATTAATTAGGTTTCTCTCTTTATCATATATACATATATACAAACTGTGTAAAAAATCTCGAATTTAGAAAACAGAATTTTAGCTTAATTGGTTATTATGTATTTCAAGTGTTGTGCGCTTAAAAAATTGATTTTCGTTTTCTACATATAAGTATCTTCAGCTCACACACAACGCGTTTAACTTTCTGCACTTCATTCCTAATACTGGACAATATTCATCGAGGTTACTTTTGGCCTTCACAGTTTGACATCGTGCTCAACACCCTCGACGCTTCCTTTAATATGTAGGTTTACTAGGATTGGCTATTGCTGTTATTGTTGTTAGTGGGACTTTGTTAAGCTCCTCTCAGCTGACCGACCGCATGCAACTTTGTTGATATCGTTGGCTGGGGTCCATTTGCTTTTATTATTATATATATATTTAGTTGTATACTATTTCAATTTTGTTAAGTTTTCGCCTTTCCCCTTTGTGTGCGCTGCTTCCTTTTCGTATCTACGCGTAGACACTTGATGTCCCTTGCTACGTCCATAATGGAATTATTTGTATTAAATTGTGGCAACCAATAAATGAAATTGGAGCAGATCTCCCAACATCATTACCACTACCTACGTCTGTAGAGGAAGGCAACAACACTAACACAATTGAAAACTTGCAGAATGACGCTTTTATTCGCCTAGAAAGCGCTTCAAATTAAATTAAAAGTTGTGGTTCCTTCCTCTTTTGCGTCTCTTTGCTTCTCTTTGATTTCGCCTTAAATGTTGGCGTTTTGGAGTTCCTTGAGTTTCGCCCTATGTCGCATTCCTTTGATGTTGTTGGGTTAAGCGCGTTTATCTGGACCGCAAACAGTTTTTCCTTTAGGTCTAAGCTTTGAGCAATTTTTGTAAATTTGTACAAAGAGGTAGTTTACTGCTATTGCCTAGTGACGAATATCTATTTAAGTGCAGGTGTTTTTCCAATTTGTCGGAATCTCTCTATACGCTCGACAGATTTCAGAACAAGGTATTTATTTTTGATTTGCCTATATAGGAAATTCTTCAAGGAAGAATTTGAATTATGTATTGTACGTATTGTAATGCAAGGTATTTATTAAATTGTCAAAAACCATCACAAAATAACTTTAAAAATTACAAAATCATCAAAAGAATACAAGTAAATATAAACAGGCTGCCCGACCCAGGAACCTTCAGCCTTTAACATACTGTTGCACAAGCCTATTATATCCTATTTAAAAGTTTAATAGCTGACCACATAAAAAGGAAAATAAGCTTTAGTTTCTTTTGCTGTCACATTTCTTCACCGTCTGTGCCCTTAGCTGTTCAACAGTCTTGCCGCCCTTAGAAATGTTGGACCTTTTTCAATTTTTACTGATTTTCTTTTCTCTGCGCTTTCGCTCTAAGCTTTCATCACGCTTTTGTCAACTGATTTATTGATAGATCAATGACAACTATTGAGGGTCCTTTTGAGGCCTTCCCCATTGCAATCGTCAGTCAACTATCGACTTGCAGCTACAGATGTTCATGGGTCATGTTTTTCTCCGTGGCAATCAGGGACACGTTGCTTATACGTTCCGCTTTGGGCCACTCCGTTATAAACTTGAACATCTCCTTCGGACTCTTATATAAAGCTAAGCCTGGTATTCTGTGCGCGTAATTAAAAATCCTCTCAGCTTGCATTTACAATTTAATTTGCATTAAATCACATTTTCTTTGCTACGTTGTCTGCTAAGAAAACTTAACTAAACTTAGCTTCTAAAACGCAAAAAAGGTTTATATTTTAGTTGAACTCTTGGCACTTGTTGGTGCTGTCGGTTTCTGCTTTATGTTGTGCTCGAGTACAATCCCCTCGTGAGTGCATTTTGAAACTCTTTTGCCGCTGCTTCCTATTTTGTTTAAGTAGGGAAACCGCGGCGTGGTGCGGAAACTAAGTGGTTTTGTGTGTCTTCACATTCCAATCAATTATTTTAAATTAACTTCAGGATCTCTGAAACGGCGATTTGATGGTCTTATATCTGTTATTAAGCTCGCTGAAAAAACACTCAGAACCAACAGACATAGGTCATATCATGCAGATATCAAGTGTTAAAATTAACATTTAAAACCCAACTGCGTCTATTATGAGGTATACATTAAATTTATACGGAAGATATTTGGGCAAATAAAAGAGGAAATATTGTGCGTTTAAAAAATTGCCGACTATAAAATGGTTCAGCATAAAAACGACCACAATAAAGTATGTTAGTATATTAAATCCAATCACCCATTAAATTACGAGTAAGGCATGCAAAGGGGTAGACGGTCGAACAACATATCTTTTGAGTAGGGTTACCAAGTGTGAGGGATGGGCAGCTGTATTGATATGCCCTAATCTCTATATAAAATTGCTTGTCCTGACTGACTGAATGACTGACTGATTGGTGATCAACGCACAGCCCAAACCGTAAGAGCTAGGAAGCTGAACATTTCAGCGTATTTAGTGGTAAAGGTGTATACGAAGACGGGATTTTGTGTTTTCCACCCGCAAGAGCTGAAAAATCGCGAAAACGTTTGTAGAGCAACAAGCATTTTGTGGCGGTCGAAAGGAACCAACGATGCTGTTAATCGCAGCGTCAGACTGCTTGCAGGAAAGCGAGAAACTTGATCAGCTCTAGCACCGCAAACGGGGACAGTATTAACAGCGAGAAAGGGCACATACATTCAGAGCAGTAAAATTAAGACGTACGGCCGTCCCAATCGAAGCCGCAAACGACAAGCTGTGTAAGTTACTAAATGGGCCAAGATGTCGTTGCCGTCAATGAGCCTGTTTGTTAACTGTTTGTTTGCATGAAGCCGGAAACCGCGTAAAATAGTCCAGAGGTAAGAAAAGATCAACATATTAGCAGGTAAATGTGGGGATGCCAGGGTATTAAGCTGAGGGTAGCACATTTGAAAGTTCACAATGACTGCCAGTTGCGAATATCGATTTTTGCATATTCCGTTATTCCTTAGTCAGCTTTTGCTTTTGCTTTTTCACCCTTCACAGTCTTAACTTGTATATTTGCTTTGTCATGTTTGACAGCGTCAATTTAAATACCTGGGTGGCTTAGTTGGGCGGTACTAAACTACGACTCTCAAGCATTTACATACACGCTTAATTAAAACTAAAAAACTTATTCGGGCATAAATGATGTCGATTTGATTTTCTGCTGACATCTTTTACATATGGGCTTATGGATATTGTAGTAATCATATAGATGGTATTGCTTAGCTCAAAAATCTTCGTATATTTGCTTGAGCAATTATTAGTTTTTAACACTTGCATTATTTGAAAAAGGTATTTTTATATAAATAAGGTACACACGTTTTGTCTTAACGTAAATAAGCAAACGCATAAGTATGCACAATCTAATGCACAAATGACCTCGGCCGGTTGTGAATACGGAAATTGAACAGCATAAAAGCAGAGCAAAGGAAGCAATTTTCCCAAAGACTGCATTTGCACAAAATGGTTAGATTTAAACAACTCGCTTGCCAACTGTAAGGTAGGGAAATAGAGAGAACAATAGAAGGATTTCCCTGCAGATAGCATAGCGCCATGTCAATTAAAAATACCTTAGTTCTACACAAACACACACTTACACACACGCACACACATACACACACTCAGAGATACATAAGAAGCTGATGCAAAGGTGGGTCTAATCAGTTATTGCAGTCTTAAGTGAACCGTCACCTGTGGAAGGTAGCCATTCGATATACGATTTTAATTTGTCTAGAGTAAACGCATATTTTAAAAATGAATTTTGTAATGCAGAGACAGATCAAACGGTTTGAGTCCAGGCTGAATAGCAAAAGAGAAAAAAACTGTGGGAAAATATTTAAAATGCAATTCTAAAGCGATTTGTTTTATGGCCACTGCTGCTAAAAGGAAAATGACTGCAAAAGAGAAATGCGCATTCATCGTTCCACTCACAATTGTTTCGTTAGCACCAGCAGTATTTTTGGATCTCTTTATATCCGTTTCCGGCGTACGGTCGACTGCACCCGAGAGAAACTGCGCTGCGGAAAACTTAACTCGTATTTGATGTTGCCAAGCAGCTGTTAATGCTGCATGATTTATATCGAGACTGCCAACGGCACAACCCGGCGGTCAACTCATTATATGGCACTTCATTCACGTAACTAGAATACGAATACATACGGAAATATACACGTTTGTTCCGTATGGCTGTGGTTCCATCAGCCTTTGTAATATGAGGGGCATATGTAAACTTTTGGATATGCCAGAGACCACGTTTCGCTGTCCCTCTTTCAAGGATTAGCGCCCATCCCTGTGGTGCATGCATTTCCGTTTCGTGAATTTTATTTTCTACCGAATTCGCATGATGCTATCCTGGCGTTAGGTTTATTATTTTATCAGGTTAGTATATGCGGCTCTTTTGTATTTTGTGATACGGGATTTGGCCCTGATAGATTCGCTCGATGTCCTTACATTGTTGTCCGCTTGGTTTGGACATCTTCTTGCTCTGATGCTCTGTTTTGTGGCTTTCGCTCGCGTGTTGTCCTGTATAAAGTGATTTGTGTATCTGCATTCGCTTGTTTTTTTGCGCAAAGGCCAAGTCTGCTGACGCCCTGGAGAGCATAAATCAATATTCAAACATTTGTTTAACTCATACAAAGTAACGCACATATACACACACTCACACACACATGATCACACTAACACACACACGCACTCAAATCATACACCAAGCAAATGTACATACGCAAAAGTTTTCAGACCCAACTGTGACCTGAGCTATACAAATTTATAGCTGACTATAAACAGACACATTTATAGCCATGCTCGTTATTATGTTTATACCAACAATTAGAGCTATTATAGTTGTTGTATCAATAGTCTGGATAAAGAGACGAGGCCCATCTTTAATGTATTAGAAGTATTAAGGAATCGTTTACTAAATATGTTATATCCACGCCATAAAATTCTGCACAATATTGAAACTTACATACAATGTCATCCACACCTGTGGCTACCGTTGAAAGGTTTTATGGCTTGGTGATAGCTTTGTTGCCGGACATTACTTTGAGTATGCATGCCAAAGTCTAGAACTATTATTTAAACTTTGTCCATTTGACAAAGCGTGGCTTCTAAATTTACCCTACCTGTCCTGTTATAGCCGTTATTGATGGCTGACATATCTTGGCATAACTAATAAAACATATAATAAAAGAATAAAAACAAGACGACAACTAAGTAAACAAAGTTGAGACCAATCCTGGGCGCATTTAAGAAATGGGCCCGATTGTTAGTTAATTGTAGCAAGTAGCTTAAAATCTGATAATCCCTGCAAGGCGCTTAAATAAAGAGTCCGAAAGTTAGCTCTCCAGAAAAGAACAACAGAAAGAACCACTTTAGAAAATTGTTTTTCGAGAAAAATAATTGGAACATAAATTCGTTTGACCTCATTTTAGTCTTAAGGAGACAGACCCCCCATGAACAGCCATTCATTACCTGAATCTGCAACGGAACCAAAAGATTTGCGCCAGTTGCAGTAAATCTGTTAAAGCAGAATAAAAAAAAAACTGTGTCAACAGCAGAGCGCCCCAAGTAAAGCATCTCAATTTGTGAGTAGGGTAGCAGGGATCAAGAACGCAGAAGTAGAGGAAGACGTTACTCCCAGCACAAAGAAGAAAAATAAAACAAGTAAGAGGTTCTAGTCAGGAGCTTCCGACTAGGGGATACCCTGAATCCTCTTCTTTCAACACCAAATGCAGATATATATACTATTCTAGAAGCTACATGTCAAGTTAGGTGGCTCTTGCTCTTATTGTTTATCAAAATTGCTCAAAAAACAGGATTTCGATATCGATTTTTATCGATTACTTGGAAACGGGGCTAGTTGTCGAACATCGGAAACAAACTCGATCTGCGCGGGCACTAGAAGGGCTTGCAGTTAAAATTTCAAGTCTTTAGCTCTTATAGGTTCTGAAATCCTTCATACATACGGACAGACGAACCGACAGACGGACGGGCGGACAGACAGACGGACATGGCTAGATCGACTCGGCTATTGATGCTGATTATGAAAATATATAATATTATGGGGTCGGAGATGCTTCCTTCTGCCTGTTACATACATTTGCAACAAATACATTATACCCTTTTTACCCATTTTCAATGGGTTCAGGGTATAATAAAATACTAAAACGCTTGAGGCATTTATAGTTATTCCACTTTTATGCCGTTGCCTCGCTTGCCAGCTGACTGGCAGCTTTTATGTCCTGCCTTGTTGTTCCATTTGAATGCAAGCATTTAACTATGCTCAACAACGAGCGTAGCCGTCTGCTGAGAATATCCGTGGCTATATATGTGACGACAACTAACTGCCACATTTAAATTTGAACTAACCACTCATCCGCCCAGGCACACATTCACGCCACGCCCACAACCGCATATAACAAACAATTAGAAAATATCGCACAAAAGCGACAGTACCCACATATCCAAAGCTTGCTATCCTTGTCTGGCAGGGGCGGACTTTGCCGCTGGACTTATAAATTATAAAAGTATTTAACACTTATCCAATTTTTTTTTTAGCCGTATTGCGATTAATAGTCACCACAATTCTCAGTTATTTGTGTGAAAAACTTAAAGCGAAAACACAAATATTTTATCATTTTATACAGAATATTAAGCTTGCGCTTATTGCTTTAGTTTATGGGTTTAGTTGACCAATAAACAATAAATAAGCAAAGCAACAGCAAAAGCAAAACATTTATTAAAATAAAAGCGTATTGCACACATAAATATAAAAATGATGCAAGCGATTTTCGCATTCTTGCCGCAGCGTGAGAACCAAAAAAATTTATATTTATATTTCATATTGTTTTAAATAATTAAATGGGATTCCGTTGCCCCTTTGCTAGGGCTGCACACATTTACACAAGTGCAAATAGAGATCTTTTGTTCTATAACCGGCTCGGAAACACAAAAGCGTCATTTTGTTTTAAATGTCCACATTAAATTGGCATTCCGAGTAGCCGGCTAACACGTACTCTTACTTTCTTATTTACGTTCTTTAACTATTTTAGTACCAATGTGGTGATCCTTCAATTTACAAGTTGGTTTCCTATCGTAGCTCTATCCATTCGCCATCTAGTATTTGGCTCAGTGCACGCGCAGTTTAAGCTGCAGGCGCGAATACAAATTATGTGTACTGGCAAAATATCACGTACATACTCGTGTGCATGCCCACGGGTGCACATACAGGTGCCAACGAATTTAACGATACTTATGGAGCTCACATTTTTGAAGCATACTTTCAAGAGCATTTTTGCTATGATCAGTTCAAGTATCCAAAGTATTCAAACAGAATTAAAATTCAATTAAAAGTAGGTAAAACCAATTCAAAGTTTGGCTTAACTCAAGTATGTTTAAAAAGCCCGGACCCTTTTTTTTGAGACATATCAAAATTTGAGTGCGCGACTAGGATACATCTCTAATTCAAGTCTGAAGTACTCGTAGCTCACCTAGTTATAAAGATCTGCATTTTTATCTGTATTTGGTATTCAAAAATCTACCTGGAGATGGTATATAGGAATTATATGACCTGTATCAACTGTGAACAACTTTGTCATAACCTTTTAAGCATTTAATGTCTACAAAGTTTGGTTCGAAATTAGATTTTTACTTAACACGGTCACAGACAGGCGGAGACAGGGAATGGAGGAGGTGCCCGATACCTATATCGCGACGTTAAGCTATTCTGTAAGCCGTACTGAATGAAATATCACATCCTGGAAAGAAATAAAAATCAGCGCCTGTAAAAATACACACAAGAAATAAGCAGGAAGCAGCCAGAGATGAAACAGGAAGTAAAACACACACACACACACACAGAGAAAATCGCTCGCAGCGTTAAAAGACAATGACGATGCAGGTTCCCAAAGGTTGGGGAAAGGTAGGGATGGGGCTGCGGGTAAGGCTGTGGTGCCAGCATCTGTACATTGGAGATGGGCAAATATAAAACACATACACAAAAAACATATATATATATATATTTATATGTGTACATATATAACACGATGCTGCTGGGCTGCTCGGCGTCAAACGTGACGAAAAAATGTTAAAATAAAATATAATGGTTATGCAGTATGTAGGTCCCTGCGCATAGCCGGTCCTGGACTTGGGGCGATAATTTTTTATTTGTATGCGCCTACCCGTAAGCTAAAAGTTAGCCAAAAACAAAGCAGGCGAAGTTGCCCGAAGACCAAGAACCAAGGACCAAAAAGGGCTGAGAGCGGGCGACATCATACACACTTGGCCCCCCAAAAAAAAACACTTTGTAGCCACGGTCGCCGTCAAGCTGCGCGTTATCCTTTGTGTAATTTTTGGTTTAATGAGGCAGCATTGGCAGTAAGAACTTGGCCCCCTGCTCGGCAACATCCCCTCCCCCTTCTGACCCCTAACAGGCACGCTTTTAACGATGCCGCTCAGTAGGCAGCCGTTTTTTTTCACTCATACATTTTTATGGCTGAAGCATTAAGTTAAAATTTGTGTTAAATATTTTATTGTTTTTATAGTCACATGAACACCTTAATTTTTATGTCTGCCCAGCGACGCAGGTCCTGCAAATTATGAATATTATTTAACGCTTCGCCTGTCTTGGAAAGTCACCTGAAATCTTTGAAGTGGGAGGAAAGGCAAACATTTCACTCGCATCCTTCTTTCCCCAACTTGGCCAACTTTGTGTGCGTGGGCTCATTAATAGTTTCGAACCTTTTTCCGATCGAACACCGGGCGGGGGTGGGGTTTAATGTTGTACACAATTATTTCACCACCTGTCCGGTTGCCAATGCAACGTTCGATTAGGGGTTTAACTTTTATCTATGTCTGCAGGATGAGAGGAAGGAAGCATGAAAAGGGAAACTATTGAATGGGTGTCGGGTTTCCTATTAATTACTCATTGCCATTTGTAAGCTCCGTTGCCGTGTCCAATTAAAAAGGACAAGGTAATTACTAACCGTGGGTTTTGGTTCAACTATCGAAAAGTTGTTAAAACCTCACTTTAATTTACATTTAAGTGCTTCCATGTGGACATATCATCTAAATCGGAATAGTCATTGATGCAATGGCTGGTGTTAATTAATTAGTCGTCAATGAAATCCGTGAATAGGTCATAAATACATGAAGTAAAGCTAATATAGCATACCATTAATCTGTAGATATGGACCAGTATATAGGACTGACACGTGCACTTGCCGTATAATAACAGCTAGAGTAAATTATTTTTAGCATGCATAGGTTTATGGCACGTAACGTCGCTGAATTTGTAGATTTATTGCAGCTAAAATCCACGCTAATATAATGCATAAATCAGACTGCTCGAGTCAACATATATTGATATATACACTTGAATCGAGCATAAATAAGTTCGTTTGGCCGTAGACCTCAGCTCTACCTTCAGGCCAAGTTCCGTCTACATGTGAGCCAAATGAAATTCAGCGAAAACGAATCATTTTGGCCAAACGATGGATGGGGTTGGATGGTCGCCTGGCTACCCTACATTGCTCGACGGCTATATTAGGTGCACACTTTTAGTAGAGAGCTAAAGAGAGACTCCGTTAGGGCGCAGGCGCTCTGAAACACTCTCTCTCTCTGAAACTCTCTGGACTTCCAGCGGTCCTGACAAATACTCTCATTAACTGCAAGGGAAATATCTGACAGCGAAAAAAAACTGGGTTTTTTCTTCTAGCAGCTGGCAGTACGGCTTAGCGGCTCATAATAAGCCTGGCTAATTGAAATATTGCATCTTAGGTCAGTTCGAGGCAGCCCGTGAGAACTTTTATGGCAATTGAGAAATTCCATTGCTACCATTATCAGAGCATCAGAACATGTCGAATCACTTGTGGAAAAGTGCGATGTGCAATGTGTTTATGCCAGCAGGTAGCAGACGGCCGGTAAAATGTCTACAAAGCGGCTCTACAAACCTGTCAAGCACTAATTAAAAAGCCATTTACTAGACGCGAATGTTGCCCAAAGAGAAAGATGCACAGATATCGTTTAGACAAGTTGACCTTTCACACTTCTGGCTGTTTCAAATATTATTATTATGCTTAAAGCAACAAAGGGCGAAATATTATTTTGAGTGTTTTTTTTTTTGGACATTTCCACTTCACCAGGGCCTACGTAGCGGCATATTTTCTGAGTCGAAAACAAACTTCAATTCGTGAGAGGGAAACGAGTTGGTGCAGAACGAAACATAAAACTGGTTTTTGGGTCAAAAGCAAAGGGCTAGCCCGCTGCTGCTGCGACTGAGGCCAGACAACGGCGAACTGGCAAACTTGTGATAATTATTCAATGAAGCCGAGATCTGAGACCTGAGAGTATAACGTCGACAAGCTGTCGCTGCAGAAGGGCTATGCTAAAGGGTTATCGAGTGGCTGACACACATAGACACACACACACACACAGACACAGCGACCGACACGACTGGACAGGTTAGCCAACGAACGAAAGGTGAGCTCGCGCTGCCTGCCTGGCTACCGAAGCGAGCATCGGAGTGCGGTTATAAGAGTCTCGAGTAAGTGTGGGCTGGCTGCTGGCGATTCCCGCGCAGGTTTTCTCTCTTTTTTGTGCTCTCCTGCTGTCGTGCTCTCTGTTGTTGCTCTTCTGCTCTCTCCGGAAGTTGTGGTGGCTGCAATCATCGGGCAGCGGCAGCGCTAGTGCTTTATTCCTGACGCTGAGCTCGGCGCAGATTTAGTACTCAATTGTTGTGCTGTTACGGCGTACGTGAACGCGGACTGTGAAACGCAACGTTCAGTTGTCTGTGAAGTTGTAAGTGCTGCCTGTGTCTTGTTTCTGTGCCTGTCGGTGTGCGTGTTTGTGTGTATGTGTGTGTGCGTGTGTGTGTGCTGCCTGCCTCGCATTGTGCGCGTATAGCTGTGTGTGTGCTTGTACATACATATGTACTATATGTGAGCAAAGAAAAATTAGATAAATATTTAAAAAAAATTTAAAAAGCAAATAACGCAAACACCCAAAAACGTTCAACGAGCAGTGTATCAATAATGTGTGCATGTAATATGGAATGGCTTCAATATTGCAATTACAAAATGCTCGCAGCATAAAAGAAGAAAAAAAAGCAGGGAGTGATTCTCAATTTTGTGCTTGCTATGGAGTTCGTGATTTTCACGCTCACTGCCAGAGGACCACACCCGCGCGGATGCACAGGTTACAAAAAGAAAAACCAGCCGCTGTCGAGCTAGAGAAAATCACCAGAAAAGAGACAGAGAGTCAGAGCCAGAGTCAGTGTCAGAGCCAGAGCGGAGCTGTAAGAAAAATTCCTGTTTTCGACTGCAGCCCAAAGGATCACGCAGAGAGCAGAGAACAGAGAGCGAAAGAGTAGGTCGCTCGAACTGGCTGGAAGGCAGTTCTAGCTGCGATGGGAGAAGGGGAAATGGCATACGCAGGGTAGTTGTCGTGCAGGATGTTCGCTAAAGTTGCGCAAGTGAATATTTCCCGCTATTTTAAGCGGACTTTAGGCGTTTACAATCCCATTTTAAATATGCATCAGCTGTTAAGAGTTTTATGTTAGAACGTGTAAAATGAGTATTGCCAATAGTATCCTGAGTATTCGGAATACCTAAATAACTAAACAGATACTTTTTGTTGTAGATAACTTCCACGACAAATCAATGTTGGATAACACAAATGCAGCTGATTCTACAACTTAAAGCATTTTTGGTAGCTCAGGGACAGATGAAAAATCAACTACCAAAATATTGCCCAACATTTTGTTGGTTTTTGGTCTGTTGCGGGAGCATGGTTAATGTGCCTGGAAAACTGGTGCTCAGCCAAGTTATGCAGTCAGCGGAGCAAATTTTCCAATAGAGAGCGTCCCTGCGACGCTGAGCCAAAAACCGAAACTGAAACAGAAACAGAAACTGAAACAGAAACATGAAGCTGGCTGTTTGAGGCATTGCCTGTAAAATTGGTAACGGACAGCTGTGCTTCTGGATCGAAACGCAGTAAAAGGTTAGGCGACAAAACAAACTAACAGCAGGTGGACAAATTGTAAAAGTTGGCTCCAACAATCATTACACTCTGTGATAATTATATAATGCGTTCGAGGACAAAATCGGACAGCGTGTCCCGATGCCAAATGAGTCACGTGCTTGGCAAACAAAATTTCCGTAGTGTCTAACTGTGTGTGTGTGTGTGTGTGGCGAACAGGGCGTGAAATAGTCAAAAGAGGGCACCCAATCGGAATTCGCATCAAACAACTTCCTTTGACCATATACGCGATTACAACATCAAAATCGAACATAATTTTTTGTTGATTTTTACGCCGTATTGATTTTAGTTGTTGTGCATAAAATCAACGCTCGCCTTCCTCAAGGGTGTGTGCGTGTGTGTTGACGTGTGTGTGTGTGTGTGTGTGTTTATGGTTGGCCCTCGCGTTTATTTTACGTCTTATGTATTCTTTTTGTTCTCAACCCCGAAATATATCCTTATTGTGCGCAGCCCCACGTTAAAGTCAACGGCAACACGGTTTCAACGGAAAAGACTCCGTCGGAAAGAGTCCGTCGGCAGCAGCCAGTTGTGAGGTCCTTCATCAAAACGCACGCACACATACAACAGTAGAATGTATATGAAAGGAAAGTGTCATAAATCAAGCGATTATCCTGTAAACAAAGTGTAAAACGCGCTCACAGCTACAACGGAAAACAAACAAAAACAAAAACAACATCTACAAAAACCGGAACCAACAACCCAACAAGGAGTTTTCCGTCTCCTAATAAAACCCGATTTGTGCCACGTTAAAAGCCAGAACACAACAACAACAACAACATAACTCGCAGTGCTTTTTATTACTTGAGCATTTTATTTTGCTGAGTTGGTGTTGGACATTTGCTGTAAGCCAACAACAAGATTTTGGCCAAAAGCTACTTTGCTTGGCATTTTCAGGAATCGCAGCGAAAAACAACGCACCAAATTGGATTGGCTTTGAATACATTGTATAATGCTTGCGCAAGTGAGGTGAGTCAATCAAGGTGTTCAATCAGAAATCAAAAGTATTTTTTGTCGAAAAGTGCCAAAGGTGTCTACCGATAAAACTAAATTTAAATTCCATTGCGCCTGAAAGGCGAAAATGTAATTACAATTTATGCACTTTTCGATTACAATTTGCAAAGTGTAAGTAAATGTCATAATTCAATTACAAAGCGTTTCATGGCATAAAAAATGAACACACACACACACAATCGGACAGACAATGCACAACATGCATAAAAACGAGACAACTTTTGTTCAGACTGGGCCACAAAACAATCGGAAAATGTGTGTAAAAGTATTCTGGCCATTTGTACACAACAAGGGGCATAAAAACAGTGACATGGAGAGGGGGGCAGTTCAAGTTTGATTGCTTCTATGGCTTGGTTTTGCTTGAGGTTTGCCCTCGCCCCTTACCCTTTCCCTTCCCACTCTGTCGTAGCCAGAAGCCGGCGGGCAGTGTAATTGCAGATTGTAAGCCCACAAGCGAAGGCAGCAAAAACCAAGTAAGAATGCTCTAGTCGGAAGTGCACGACTAGGAGATACCCTGAGCCATCTTCTTCCTTGAAAGAAACCTCATCTTTGTATAATATTCTAATAGTTACATGTCAAGTTTGGTGACTCTAGCTCTTATTATTTACCAAAATTGCTCCAAAAACAGGATTTCCATTGATTTTTTGATCGATTACTTGGAAACGGGGCAAGTTATCGAATATCGGAAATAAATTCGATCTGCGTGGGAAGTAGGAGGACCTACATTTTTAATTTCTCTATATAATTCTTCTTCTTCTGCCTGTTACATACATTTGCACAAATACATTATACCCTTTTTACCCATTTTCAATGGGTTCAGAGCAGAAAAACACTCGGTTTTCGGTCTGAGCAGATGTTGCAAGTAGGAAATTGCAATTTCCATAAACAGAATTGCGTTTTGCTTGACTTAACCCTATGCCAATCAATATTTGCACAAACATTTATTTTCGACTTTCGTTTTGTTTTAATTTAGCATTGATTACAGACACACATCTACACATATAAATTGTTGGCAATCTTCGTATTCTCTGTTGTCCGACAGAGTTCAATGGCAATTGTTACAAATTGTTAATAATGATAAATGATTGTGTTTATCTTCTTTTTTTCAACACTCTTTTGTTGTTATTTGCTTGGCTTTTCTTCCAAGTGTGCACTTTTCGACCCCCAAAAAGGATTATATTTCCAGATGTGATTTGATTATAATTCATTCTTTGACATTTTACGTGGTGTATAAATGGCTGCAAGTAAAGATGTTGTTTATATTTAGTTTAACAAAAATCTGAATTTTTCTTAGAATTTATGTATATAATAAAGTGATTTTGAATTGTAGCTCTGACGCTTTCTAGTCTAGCAGCTATTGAACTGGGCACATTTTCTATAATATTTATACTATATACTTTTGAGAACTAAGATGGAACGTTGTATAGATAGATTGTTGAATCCAGAAATAAGTAGATGATGTTTGAACGATATTTTTTTACGCTGGCGGCCGAAATACAAACAAACTGAGAGAAAACCTATAAACAAAATAAATTCCAAACAAAAAGTAGCTATCGAGCGACGGCAAAATGAAAATATCAAAAAGCAAAAAAAAAAAAAAAAGAAAAGAAAAACAAAAGCCTCTAAAAAAAGAGCTCGGGAGCAAAGGGATGGAAGGCAGTTGGAGATGCTGCCATACAAAAACATAAGCAGCGAGTGACCAGAGGCAGGCAGAGGCAGCGACTGGTCAGCCTTCCTCAGTTCATTGGAATTTCTGTTGAACGTGATACCAAATGGGAGCGAAATGGAGGAAACTGGAAGTGTGGGGGGTACGAGAGACTGAGACAGAACGAGAAACAAGAGAATCTGAAGAGCACTTGTATATTCTTTTATAGAGATAGGAGATAGGCGAGCAAAGCCACAAAGAAAAAGTATACACAATGTGAAATGTGAAAACCCGACAAACCGAGAAATTGTTGCTCGAGTCTGTTTGTAAAAATATATACTTATTTATAAGTACAGCCGAACTTCCCCTCGATGTTCGACAGAGTTCGCTCAGTTCGAATGTTGAGCTGTTTATGTTTTTGTTTACACACACTCCAAAAAGCAGTTATATGTGGATGGATGGCGCCCAAAAACTGGCGCGCGTTATGACGCGAATGCTGAGCACAAAACATAAGCTCCGAGAAGCTCTGGAGTTATGCGATATTCCCCACAACGGCCAGCTCGATAAGCTCGAGTTGAAGTTCTACAAGCTAAGATCTACGATAGTTGTATAAGAGAGCTATGCGATATTCACCACAACAGCCAGCTCGATAAGCTCGAGTTGAAGTTCTACAAGAGCTTAGATCTACGATAGTTGTATAAGAGAGCTATTTGCTGAATTGCCTCTATCTGGGGACTAACTTGTTTTCCAGGCCGAGACCAAACCCGAACTCGCATCCGACAGATACACAGAATTTCCTGTACTAGCAGCTGTGCCAATTTAATGACGTCAGGGAAGCTTGTGAGCGTCGCGAAAATGCAAAATGAGACTCGCTGCATCAAGCTGCATCAAGCTGTCGCTGTAGCCAAAGATCTGCGCACTTGGCAGGTAGATGGAAAGGTGTGCAATGCAAGTATTATTGAATTTCCCTCATCATTTCAACTGTGGCTTCCCAATACATACACTTACCTCTAAGCGCTGGGATTGTTTGCCAATGAAGCATAAAAATTGACCTAGTTGATGGCTTCTTTTTACAGAGGGACAGATTGAACCGATTTTAATGGAATTTTGAATGTCAATTAATGCCCTAACTATTTAATTAAGTTTTATTTTATTGATTTTCGTGGGGTTTAAGGCTGAAACTTCTTGGCTTTGTGCCTTACTCAGGACTTAACTCTGAATTCCAGGAGCGAAGCTTGTATTGCACATATTTACAAAAATGTTACTAAAATACTTGTAGTTACCTTCGGTAGTTGCCACAACTTGAATTTCATAACTTTGTACTCTACTTTCTTAAGCTATGCGGGTTCCTTTTGTTTTGTTACGGCCAAAAACTTTGAAGTCAAAATGGGCTACAAAAGCTTACGCAGTCCCTTTTTGTGTGAGAAAACCACAAATTGAAAGCAGAATGCAGTACTTTGTGCCAGAACAATTAAAAATAAAACAACTAGATGCGAAGAAGGGCAACCAAAGCAAATACAGAAAAAATATATTCCTAAATTGATATTTAAATGTGATTGAATATCTAAAACTTTTGGCAGGCAAACATTAAATATCTCCCTTAGCCACAATTCCACATTCCAATTTGACAGAACTTACGACAATCTACCCGAGCATAATTTGCACTCGAAGGACCCTCGAGCTGGTTTCTCTTTTTGGCTGGGCACTCGGACAGTTTGTAAAGTGTTTGGTGTTCATTATTTCGTAGTACCTATTAAAGTAATTTGGCACATTTGTCGCCGGGGCCATTAGGCGCTATTAAAGCGCAATCAGAACGATTCCCCCACCATCTTGTGGGCCGCACCAATACTCGAGAATCAATTTGAGCAACGAAAAAGTTGTGAAACT
This sequence comes from Drosophila ezoana, assembly GCA_035045725.1. NCBI lineage: Eukaryota > Metazoa > Arthropoda > Insecta > Diptera > Drosophilidae > Drosophila > Drosophila ezoana. The sequence continues at coordinate 260,666 of JAWNOU010000035.1, forward strand.
TGTTGTTGCACGAACCCTTTTTTATTAGTTTTGGAATATCGACAGGACGCCGCAGCAAAAGTCTCGCAGGGCTTCCATTTTACAGGGATATTCAGACCACAGCCGCGACACAATGCCGTGCCGTACACATTGTACGTACGGTTCAATGGACTCTTCGACAGCAAAAAACCGGAGCTTATGAGTATGGCGCAAAATGTGCTGATTTTACTCAGTGTGTGTGTGTGTGTGTGTGTGTGTGTGTGTGTGTGTGTGGGACTGTGTGTTGATGTACAAGAGGCTTCTAAGCCTTGGCGCGATGAAAATCAATATTCTGAAAGGGGCTGAGGCCCTAGCATACTGTTCAAAAAATCATTGAACCAAGCAAATACATACACATATACATATATACATACATATATAAATATAGTTTTGAGGGCGGGGTAAGGTATTTTTGCGGCGTCAAATTTCAAGAAGTGAGTAAAGTTCGTTGTGGGGATCGCTTACATATTTTTAATTGAACCTTTTTTTATAAAACTGATTTGATGTGGTTTTGGTTAGACTTTAATCCGCATTCCAGCCCTCAGCTTGTACTTTAAGGCATGGAAATTCATTTTTGCGAAATGGAAAAAGTTTTACACTTCAGTCATGATTTGCTTTTCTTTTGCTCGCAGCATTTTTTCTTTCGATGCAGCGGCCAAATGACGTGCCTGTCCAAAGGGGTGGGTATGATGGGGCAGAAGGGGGACAAAGGGGCAGGGCTTTATCGCCTCGAGTCGAGTGTTAAAGTTTTTTTTTTGCCAGCAATTCGTTTGGGAATTCTTCTCTGTACTTCAGCAGGAGAACTCAACTTTCTGCGTTCTTGAAGCAGCCCAGAATCGCAACCTACTGATGGACACGTCCGTTGAGGTCGCTTAGTAATTTCTTTTTTTAAATTTATTTTGATATATGTATAATCAAATGATGAGAAGAATAATATTACTGTTTCAAGAAATATCTTGGTAGTCAAGTCCTAAAGCGAAATTTTCTCCAAAATAATCTTGAAACCTTATAAATTCTCCACAGAAGACCCTTCACAAAGCAGCGCGGTCATATTGGTCAATCCTTCTAAGTATTGTGAACAATAAAAGCAATAAAGCTTTAAAAGTGAACTTTATTGTTTGTAGTTGAGCTTGCGATAGCAAAGGTTGGCTAAGGTTGGCTTCGGTTGGTCCGGTAAAAGTTGGCTTGCGCAGTCCTTTCGAGGATTCTTCCACTGTTTCCTTTTTATAATGATTGTTTGCTCTCGTCGTTCATCTTGGCAGCACAAATAATAACAAAACTTTTATTATAAATTTTTCTTAATCGAAATGCCGCAATTAAGCATGAAACATAAAACTTTTCTCCTCCTTTTCTCTGATGGCGCCTGCTCGTCCTTTTTTCTTTTCTTTCCTTTTCTTTCCTTTCCTTTCCTTCTTCTGGCGTTCTGTTTGCGTTTGGCACATCGGGATTGACGCAAAAACGTCTATTGTGAACAACCGCTACCATACCGCCCATCCCACGCCCACACACAGCCTCCATCCAGGCTGTGCTCTGTTGATTTCTGAAATAATTTTGCACTTTCATAATTTGAGAAAAATATATTTTCTAAGAAAAACTCGCTGCGAGACTTTTGTGAAGAAAAAAAGAAAAAACAAGTACGGAGAAAACTTTGTTTCGCTTGCGAAATATTTTAAGGAATTTAATTTCTGCAAAGTAAAGTTTGCCGTAAAGAGACGCGACGTTGGTAAATTGCAAAAAAAAAATACAATTTTTGTCGCATAAGTGAAAATCATGTGAAATAAGAAATTCAGACAGAGTTTGTGCAATGTCATCGATGACACTGGGCGGCTCATCAGCCGAGCAGGCAATAATGACGAGTAATGTAATGAAAAGAAATGAAATTAAACAATTCATTATGGAATCTCTGAACCCAACAAAGCAGCCATTCTGTCTGGCCCCAAGCTTGAATGAAAATTTGTTGCGTAATAGCCTTTGAATGGCAGTGATAAAAGTGAAAACTAAATGAAAAGCACAAATGTATATTGTAAATAATATAAATGAGCATACCTAAGCTATTGCCTTTTCGTCTTGATGAGCATACATATTCGTATTGTACGTCTGTCCAAAAGTTTTGCCTGCAGACGGACGGAGGAAGGGACAGACGGGGGCCATATAATTTCCTGGCAAGCCAGACGACTCGCACTGGGTTGTCCCGCCCACCTACAGGCAGCCCTCGCTATGGGTTCCAGCGACTCTCTGTCTCCATTCCGACCAAATTAAATTTCAAAACGTGGGGCGGGGCGCCAGTCATTAGACCATTACGGCCTGCGCCTGGCCTGCTCCTGGCCATCTACTGTGATGTGCTTTGGGCTGTGCGGCGCACAGGAACCCGCAAACATCCTGTTGATGTCAGCAAATTTTATTTATTTGTGGTTCGTGTTGTATTACAACATTTTAGAGCAATTAAAATTGTACAATGGCCCAAGCTCGTCCCATTTTCATGCCCGCTCCCGTCGTTTGTGCTCCCGATTCCCGAGTATGACATGACTGCCGTTTGCCTGACCTGGCTGGGCCGCAGCTTATTTGGCCGCATTTCTTTTAGATCATTTGCCGTAAGTGCCTTTATAATGATATATTGAGTTTGACTGTGCCCCTCAGAATTTCTACATGTTACAGCTTACCTAATGGCCGCGAGTAGCTGCTGGTTAGTCCTAATTGCCTCTGTGGCAATGTGACATTTTATTAGATTAAACGACATCTTTTCGACATCAACTCAGGCTTACCATAAGGTTATAATAACTGCAGGATCAGTTCGGCAATTCTTATGCTAATACACGACAAATTACTATTTAAATAAGGAAGGTAATTAAAGTCAAAGGACTAGCCGCATTTTCGAAGGAAATATGCGCCAGTCATACGAAAAGGATTCACTGCGGCAACAATGAAGATAATAAAGATGAGAGCTGGTTCCATTTTTTCACACGCGGCCTTCATAATACATTGGTGACCTTTCTTATTGTTATCCCCACTCTTTTATTTATTTTTTGCGCCAACATGCATATGAGCTCCTCCGAAGCTCCTGCAACTTAAAGGCAAATGTAATCAGAGACGGGCAACCTATTTCATTACAAATTTAAGTCTAGGAATACTGAAAATAAAAACAGTTTAATTCTTGCGGTTGCGAATCGTACTCGTACGACTATTATATAATTCCTGGTCCCAATGCTTTTGCGGTTTTCGTTGTGTTTCTTCTTGGTATTTTTTTGGGGCATGTACAAGTGCATACATATATGGCCTCGCTGGCTTCGCTTAGCTTGGCCCCGCAGCAACACAATAAGCAAAAATTGTAAAAATTCTGTTTTGCACTTAAGGGCGCACTGTATATATACATATATGTATATATAAAATACAGACATAAATGTCTAAGGGCGACAAGTACGAGTTATAGCGAGGGTTGAGCTGGACAGGCACTTGCAGAGTGGAATGCCGTGTTTGGATTCTTTCTGGGCTGAAACCCTCGTGCTCTTGATTTGAAGATGTGGGCAGGGCTGCTTGTAAGTAAATTGTATACAAGTCGTTTAATTAGTGCTTAAAATAAGCTGACCCAAGGCCAAACGCTGGAAATAAACTCTGCAGCATCTGCCTTGAATCCCAGTCATATGTGTGATATAAATCTGGGGCCAGTTCTGTGCTCTGATAATGTAAATTGTGCGTGCATTAGCTGTCTTTCAAAGATCATGTGAACAGGCTCCTAATGCGATGGTCGCCAAATTGACCGCTGCCCAATTTTTTTACTTCAGTGTGCAGTCAACCAAAAGCTTTCATCCATCGCCGCATCCGCATCCGACTTTTTGGAAGCATTCAGAGCAGCAGCACCAAAGCCAGCGGAAACGGATGCCATAAAGTGCTGCCACCACACACAGGGCACAAAATAAAATGGCGGCGCGTCAATGTCCACGTCCATTCATTGGAATGGCTTCCATGGCCATGGCTCACTGCGAGATGATTACTGGCAGCCCACCTCTGTCTCTGGCAGGTTTTAATGACAACACGATGTGGCCGAAAATTTAGTTATGAGTCTCATGGTGCAGGCAAACAAGGATACAAGCATATACCCAGCCATAAAGCGAGTCTGCGTATGTAAGCCAAACCAATCAACTGATTTGGGGTCCACATCCTAGGCCCAGGCAACCCGTCAGCAGCACGTCTCGCTGTCCCAACGTACTTCATTTAATGAACGCCGCACACAATCGACAATCGACTGGTTTGCATTTGGCTACGTGTAGCAGCAAATGCAATTCGTTTGCTGATTTGTCATTGTTAGCCAGCTCCACAACAAAGATGGTCGCCATCAAATGTCGGACTGCCCCCCCCCCCCCCTTCTCTTCACCCCCCTCTCGCTCTCTCTCAGTTCGACATCCGGCGTCCATTATGCGATGTTCGAGCTCAGCTTGAGCTGATTTACAAATGAAATCATACGCTATGGCGGGTTTTTCGGTAATGAAAATTCAGCCATAAGGGAAATCATTTTTCCGGCTTTTGTTCTATTTTAGTTGGCTCACTGCCCCGTGCCCCGCCCCGCCCCGATCAGTTGCTTGTGTGACCAGGAACAGGACGAAAATGGGTAGATTGTCTAATGTGATTTTCGCTGGTTTGTGGGCCTTTAGTTTTAACGTGATAGTTGGCTCTGGGCCCAGAGCCAGGTAATGGCCACGCTTCATAAATAAATTGCGTTTTAATCAACTTGTCATACTGCCAAAACGCAAAAACTTTTCATAATGCTTGACGTTATTAAAATTTTACATGTCATGCCAAAAGGATTTGAGTCGACGCACAGGCTGTCGCAAAGTTTTCAAAATTTTCTCTCTCAGTCTCTGTGTGTCCTTGCACATGGCATAAAAATGTTGTGACCAAATGGAAACCACATTAAAGAATCTGATCTGTGCATCTGTATTATGTGGTAGCATATATTATATTTAGATGCTCTTTGAGGAGATTTAAAGAATATCTTTGCAAGGGTATTCAATCTTCGTTGCTGTAGCTTATGGATTGTCGTCTGTTTTTTGCTCCCTCCCTGGCCATTTAGTTATACATTAAAAGATCGCTAATGCCGTCAGAGATGCGCACAAAGGTAACCACAACACCTCTGCCACAACCCTTTAAAATTGAAATTAAACATACTTCTCCTTCTCTTCTCTTTTGCAAGAGGCGCCCTCCCCTGTCCCACAAGATATATCTTGTGCGAGAGTGCAGACTCGAGTTACTTAATTGCAGTAGCAACATTTAATAAAGGTAAAGCAAAGATTTGCGTTCGTCCCCGCCGCCCTCGGACCTACACGGCAACCAGGCGAGGGAAACTCGTTACAAAAACGCTTTTCTTGCGTTTTAAAATGCCGCAGCGTGTGTGCGAATATTGCTCTGCCTGTGTGTGTGTGTGCGTGTGTGCATGTATTCGAACATGTGTGCGTATGTACAATTTTTATGCTGATGTGGATGTTAATGGATTGTTATATTCAGGTTTGCCTAGATATTTACACAAGGAGTTACGAGAATTCCATTTAAAGAATTTGCAAATAATTTCATTAAAAATACCTTCAGCCTGAGAGGAGTATTCCGCTTGATTCTATTGCATACTTGTGGGGGCGACAACTGCCAAATGTTGCTAATTGTGGAAACAATCCCTTTTAATTAACTGCTCAGCAAACAGGGCCCATATATATCACCTAGTCCTAGATGCCCAGATAAGGCTCAACTATACAACACGGCGTTCAACACAAGTTTTACATTAAAACGGAAAGTTTTGGTGACAAAAGTTTTCGCTATTTGTATAGGCGCAAAGCAATTTAATGGGTCGCCTTTTGTCTTGCTTCGCAACTTCCTCCCAATTCCTCCCTCACCTGAGCCCTTATCTGCTTGTCTGCCTTGTAGCTACAACCTATTAGCTGCTTAATTTTATGTACAGGTGTGTGTGTGCTGAGGTGTGTATGCAAAGGTGCTTGCCTCTCGGCTGCCGGGCGTTCACATGGAAAACTTTTGTTTATTAATTTGTCATCTATGATTAGTAGTGCGTATAAGATTTCGATCCAGTACGAAATTTGTAGGTAATAATACATTTCGACTGTTGATGGGCTCCAAATACACAACTCAAGGCAGATTCCGACTGATTGGCATGTTCGAGGCGACGGCTGACAGCTTCACCAAATGCGGCCAGGTGTGCTGCTGCGGGGACTCTTCGACAAATTGTATGCGGCTGCACTTGAAACTAGTTAAAAGCATCTTCTTTTTTGTACTCTCCGTTACAGATGACGCCAGTGCAGGTGAGAACGATACGTTAGGCGGCGGCGTTGACTATGGGACCAGAGGCATGGGCGTGTGTGCGGACCCTGGGTCTTATCGATGGTGTCAGGCATTGAGCCGGTCGCGTTCGTCGTGCGCCACAAACACAAACCTATCCACAGGAAAGCAACATCAGCCACAATCGGAAAGTGCCAGAGCAGAGTCAACAATCGTAGCATTCGCATTGGGAAGAGCTACGGCAATTCACGCAGCTTCAACTCAAACGCCGAAAACGGCTGCGTTCACGGTGAAAGCGACAAGCCGGAGACATTGCGACGAGGACACCGACGTCGCAGAGGACGTCGACGGTTGCGCCAGAACAAGCCACGACAGCGGCGGATCCGTAAAGACTCTGAAATTTGTACTGATTTGGCTGCTTGCCTTATTGGCAAAAAATGCCCAAGCTCACAATATACCAGGTAAGTGGAATTTAAAGCGAGGCCAATCAATGTACTCTAGATTAATTACACATTTTGGCAAATCGCGTAAAAGCTTTTACGGCTGCAATAAATGTAAAATACAACTTATGTCAAAATCGATTGATTGTTGTCGGTACGGGCTAATTTCAGCCGTGAAGTGGCGACAGTCCCTAGTTTGGCCAGGTTAGGCAGCATAGATTCATTTTTATATTTCGTATTCACGAACATTTAATGGTGCACAATAAGCGGCTTACGTGAGGGCAAAGCTGATTACATTTGGCAATTAGTTGACAGTTGGGTTGAAGTGCCAGCCAAAGCTGGCGACCCACTTGCCTGGACAAATTTATAGGCAAGCAAAAATGTATGTACACATGTACATATGCATACTAATATTAGAGAAAGAGAGAGAGAGAGAGAGAGAGAGAGAGCGAGAGAGCGAGAGAGCGAGAGAGCGAGGGAAAGAGGGAGAGAGGGAGAGCGCAGCTCGACAAACGTGACAGGCACTTGGGAATTTCGTTTTCAATATACAACTAGCAAAGCTAGACGGGTCCGTCCGTCCGTCCTGAATGCCTGCTTTAATGTACCGTAACATTCTTCAAATGAATTAAATTAATTTAGCCGAAAATTGAAAATCCGCCAGGGATTTCTATGGCAGCCAACGGATGGCCACTTCGTGCGCGGTCGAAAGGTCAATTGCCAAAGACGCCTTAAGGCGTGCCGCCAAGAAAGGCGGAGGGAATCCGGAGGGCTCCAAAATGAGTTCCGGGAAAATGTTATGGCAGAGACAGGCGCTGCTAGTTGCAGCCAGGCGAAGGCGACTCAAGTTTAAACCATGAAAACAAAGTGCGCTGCTGAATAACTTAAGGCAGAATGGGAGGACTTCAAGTGCCTGCTGGCAGCGGCTGGAGGACATTTTAAATTGTATAATGAGACCACTTTTGCATGTTAACGCAATCAAAAGGCGCGACAAAAAATACCAAACATCAGCGGAACGGGCAGGGCCGACAGCCTCGCGTGGGCGAGCTGCTTCCTGCTAACCCTCGAGTGGGCGAGGCTTGCGACCTGTCTGCAGCATTATCAAAGGGCAATAGACGTTCAAGAGTCCTGACTGACACACACACATACACACACACTCTTCTTTTTCCTGTTTCTACTCGTTCCTACTCTACTTGCAATGTGCAAAAGTGTTGCCTAAGCTGGCCAAGTTAACAGAAATTTATGCAAATGCCAAAGTCAACAAGCGTTCATTGCATAATATGAAAGAGACAAAGCAACATCGAGCCAGTGACTGACTGATAAAGTGTATGAGCGACAGACGGGCAGACTAGCTGACAGTCGAGACGAGCCAACAGATGAGCCAACTAGGCCGCCTGCAGTTGAGGTCCTGGGCCAACTGACAGGCCATCCTTTCCCTCGCAACTGGGTGCTTTTCTTTTGCTGTGCGCATGTCTATAACTACACACTAGATACATTTACATTATCTTTCTACTACTTCGATAGTATTATATTTAAGCGTTTTACTTATTATACTCGATTTAAAGATTAATTTGGCAAATTCAAATACCCATTTGCTGGCCCACATCGGGCAACAACAATAGCCTTGTCAAAAGCTGCTTGTTAACAAGTTAGTCCATGGCATGGACCACGCTCTGTCTTTAACTGTCCTGGTCTGTGTCTGTATCTCTGTGTGTGTGTAAAAGGATGCGACGGGGCATTGCAACGTTTCGTTGTGCTGCTGTTTCCGACTATTCATTAGCATTTCCGTTGTAGACCAAGAACCACCGTGTTGTCAACGGCAACGGGCAGACTGGGACTAGGACTGGGATATGCAAGCAATTTCGGCAATTAAAGCTTTGCACGTGCGGCTTTCAGTACACAGACAAGTAATGCGGGCTGGCTATTGTATCTTTCTGCTTCTGTTAGCTCGACAGCTTCGTTTTTAGTATAATCACCTGGGCAACTGTCAATCCAGCGGCCAGTCCGGCAAGTTCAACTTGAAGTGTTGACAACTGCAGTCGACAGTCACCTGTGCCTCGAACAGACAGTTGACAAGCGCTAATCAAATGTCACGTTTCGCACAATGAAGGGGATACAAAAAAATACAAGCGAATGGGGAGAATAAAAGCCATTCAGTTGGACACGCCTCCATTCTCTGTAGTTAGTTGTATAGGTAAATAATCAAGTGAACACCATTAAACTAAATTGTTCAAAATAATTGGGATACGTAGACTATTTTTTCGATACCTTATGCGAGAAATACTTCACAAGTATCCTTGCCACAATTAATAACCTCTATTATGTACCTAGTTAAGTCTTGGGAAACAAAAATCAAAAATCGAAAACAGGAAAATTCGTATCAAGCCGCATCTGAAATGGGGGCAAAACGTAAAACTCAGGAAATATCAGTCAATAGCCTCCACTTGACATGTGACCGATGCGGCTATCAACGATTCCATTTAAAAGCATCCCGCTTCGCTTCTGTCGCGTTGTCTGCCAAACGTCCTGTGAACAAAAAAAAAAAACGTCAATGGCATGCCAATGCATCCTTGAAAGCCCTTTACAAAAACGGCTACTCCGCATAGCAACGACCTGGGCTGGGCTCCGGATCCTGCATACTGGACCGGGCAAATGTCAAGCTAACTTAGTAAATCGTGCAGAATGTCACGTAAACACAGAAGTACGGTGAGGGGATGACATGGACTGGGGCGGGGTGCGGCTTATGGATTGGGCATTTTATGGGCGCGGCCAGAGAAGGACTCTTCAATAAGTAAGAGATTGAGTACACGCAGATTGGACATCAGGTCAGCGAAACATTTGAGCCATCAATCAATTGACGTCAAAAGCTTTCAACTTGTCTCGAGTCGCACGAGGCAATAAACGTTCCACAATACATTGTCAAATCAGGAGTTTTTAAATATATATATAAATATTATTAAATGTGCCTACTTTGAACTATTTACAGAGGATGCTGTGCACATCACAGCCATATTGGGCGAGGGTGTCGTCTTCAATTGCCATGTGGAGTTCCCCAACGATCATCCGGTGCCATATGTCCTGCAGTGGGACAAGAAGGTGAGCGAAACGGTACGATATCACAGATAAAATTTCTTCTCTAAACTCTCTTTTTTACATTGTCGTTTTGATACGCAAAAAGCTAAAGAAAGTAAGAAACAGATAGACAAAGTCTCGAAGCAAGCGCGAAAAATGTAACACAGTAAACGAAAAACTAACATATCTCAAAGTTTTCGAACTCTTTTTAAGTCCTAAACTACCCACTTACATTATTTACATAATAACTACTATATGAGCATCCCTTAACTAATCAATATTCGGTTGGCTATTTGCATATATGTTCTATTCTGTTCTGTTCCCCTTGATTTTCAACGTTTATTTATAACAAATATGACTAGTATATGTATTAACTGCCGGCCAGCTTAAGCTCTACAGTGCGTATGCGTAATTTTCGAAATTGTTGTAAATTAGACGTAACTTCTAAGTATTTTTTGAGTTAAGGATTATTTGTGTTCTGATTTGTATGCGGCTTTTGCTACTGCAATATGACACTATTGTTAATGCCAATGTTGTGTTTTCTTGACTGTACGATATCAAACAATTAGCTTGGGATGGAAATGTCTATCATGTGAAGTAAATGTATTTTATGTGTTGCTTGATTGGCAATTTCCATATGAGTTAAATATTATTTCTTAGCCCTTTCCTTTAATTTCAATTCGATTTACAAAGTGACCGAATCGAAAGCAGATTCTTATCGCCCTGATTTAGATATTCCACAAACAGAGAATCTTATTGACACCACACACGCAAATCTGTCTAAACACTGACAAGCAAATTGAGAAAAATATGCTTTTTAAGAAATCAAAAGAAATAAATCCGACCAAAGAGAGCGAGAGAGAAGAAAAATTCACACCATTTCCTTTAAAACAATCTCGTTCGCAAAATCGCAAAATCGATAAAACATTTATACAAATCTGTAGCTGTTCACCGCAAAAAAAAAATAAAACCAAAAAAAACTAGTCGCAATAATTCATAGCAAGCAAAGAAAAAAAAACTATATTTAGCCACATTCCCAAGATTTTAGTGCAATCTATCCAATCCCTGCACTTCTTTCTAGCATCAACAGAGTTGGCGGAAATATGTTAATGTTTTCGTTAGGCTGACTTGCGAATATAATTTAACACTAAACCTTTTAGCAAAATTAAGAATTTGCTGCATAAATATTGCGGAATCATTGCCTGTTTCCCTCAACTCTGTTTGACCAAAAAATCTCGTAAGCATTCACAATCCATTCACAATCCACCCACCTGCACTGCAAATTCCTTGATGCAAAATTGTTTTTCCATTACGGGAAATGGAACAAGCGAAATGTGCAGCAATTTGTTTGCTTATGCAAATATTTTTAAAGAGCACAAGTCGAATTCCTGTTTAACTTTTTTCATTCAAATTCATTTTATTTCCTTAAAATTTATATATAAGATGCCTAGGCCAAAGTTTGACATACATAAGTTTTGACCTCTCGAAACGCCAGCATGCATTGCATAACTATTTTTTGTTTGAGTAAACTCTCAGGTGGGCAATGGCTCGCGTACAGACCTATATACTTACACAATATACATATATACATAAAAACTGCTTTAGTCAGGTGGGCTCATTAGGAAAGTGCAGCTAGCAAATCTGCCAGGCTGAAGGCTGCGACCTCAAACTGCTTAGTTTCATAATTTAAAGCAAGCTTAAGTCGCTGCAAGCCGATAAACTAAGTTTATTGTTGCTGCTTGATAGCAAAAAAGTTAAACCGAGCAAAAACTAAGGAAAACCGCAAGGATAATAAAGTAGAAATGTAGACGCTGCGGCTGCTGCTGCTGATGCTGCCCCTGAGGTTGACGCAGACGTTGACGTCAACGCCTTCGACCGACTGTTTATACTCGAGTGTATATGTGTGTGTGTGTGCGTGTGTGTGTGTGTGCGAATCCGACTGTTTGTTAGCATACTTGTGTGCGCTTGGATAGATAACGTCGCTGCTTTTTGTGCCAAGTTAAAAGTTTTACAAGCATTTTTAATGCCAAACAAAGTTATAAGTACTAAAAAAAGAAAGTTTATGCTTTGCTGCGATAAAAATAAATACGCATACGGTGGGGCAATGCTATGCTTGGAATATGCCCACAAAATGTGGCACGGCAACGGCTGTAATGGTGGCATATTAAAGGGATTAACATGGCTTCAGCTTTTAATTTATACCCAGCTCTGATCTGGCACGGTCCGTTTTTTTTATACCCTGAACCCATTAAAAATGGGTTAAAAGGGTATAATGTATTTGTGCAATTGTATGTAACAGGCAGAAGGAAGCATCTCCGACCCCATAAGTCTATATAGCCATGTCCGTCTGTTAGTCCGTCCGTCTGTCCGTTCGTCCATCCGACCGTATGTATGAACGCAAGGATCTCAGAACCTATAAGAGCTAGGGACTTGAAATTTAAGCTGTAGGTCCTCCTGGCGTTTGCTCAGATCGAGTTTGTTTCCGATATACGATAATTTGAAGTAATCGATAAAAATCTATATCGGCATCCTGTTTTTTGAGCAGTTTTGGCAAAATAATAAGAGCTAGATTCACCAATCTTGACATGTAGCTTCTAGAATAGTATATATATCTGCATATGGTGTTGGAAGAAGAGGATTTAGGGTATCCATTAGTCGTGCACTCCCGACTACAGTATGCTTACTTTTTTTTGCTTATACTACGTATGTTTGTAATTAAATACAATGGTCGGGTAGCAGCGTGTTTTACCGTGTTGTTCGACTCTCCTCATTAAAGCATGCTTTTGTTTTTTTGTGTTGCCTACTTTTCTGCGGCTTTCGCTTTAAGAGGCCAGAGCAACTGCCACAGACTACAACAAATATGGGGAGAGGCAACGTTGCCTTCGTTGCAATCTAAATTAATTGCTACTGAATAAATTAAGCGGAAAAATGTTTACCGAGTCAACTTATGACGCTTCTCCGAGTGCGAATATTAATTTTGGCGCCCGCGCGACTACCAACAAGACTACCTAACGTTGGGCTTGCTCTAATAAATACATATAAGCAAGCTACCAGGCTCCTTCCGCTGACATGTTGCGTCGAGCCTCCAGCTGCCTATATCTGGGTCCCAGGACGTCTACGCTGTGCTCTGCGTTCTGCGTCGTGTGTCGTGGCAAATTATTTCATATGCCAGCTGAGAAAATTATTAAAACGTATATAATTAAGTTGTTAGAAACGAGGCGAGACGACGCTTGTCAGCCCATAAATCTGCATAGTATAATTACAAAAATAAATCGATTAACTTTGATGCCGTCGCCGCAATCGGACGCACGAGCAACATGCCTACCAATTACTTGGCCCTTTCTGCTTGGGTATTTGAAATTTAAGACCACTGACATGGAGCAAAAGGAACGATTGTGCCCGGACAAGTCATGTGAAAGAATTGCCCGACCTGTCTAAATTCACAGCCACATTCACATCCACGTCGGCGCCGCGTGTGATTCAATAGATTCACAGCTTTCTATGCTGGTAACTGCCAACATGGCCGGGGCAAAAAATAAATAAACAATAAACAGAAATATATGGCATTTCAGTTTGTGAAGAGGGGGGCGAGCTGGCAGGAGGGAAAGAGTCTGCAGGTTGACCTCAATTGTTGTAGCTTGCCTGAAATATTTTACATGCACATTTTTTATCAGCCAAAGCTTGAATTTCAACTGTATCTCTGTATCTGTGTGTATCTCTGTTTCTGTGCCTTGTTGTTTTCGCCATTTTGCACATGATTTATTGTTGCCGGGATCTGCTGGCCCTGGCTCTGGTGTTGATGGGCCATGCAAGTCTATGGGGTCCATTGGGGTTGGGAGAGCTACGGACACAGTTCGGCCGTAACTCTGCCAATCTATGATTACACGGCTTTTTTTTTCTCTTATTTGGTTTTTCTTGTGAGCCTCGTGTCACATTCAATTTATTTTTTACAGTTTTTGGGGGCTTAAACATTGCCAATCGGCAATTCTGCGATTCATCTAACATAAACTGATTGAATTTAATTTGTTCCCACTTTAAAGCGTATACATATGTATGTACATAATACTATTTTGAAACTGACAATTTATTTAAATTAAATATAACAATAAAACATTTATCAGCATGCACAGCGTGTTTTCATGAGGTTTGCATGTTAAATTTTAAATTGTACTCGTGCTAGAATGTAGATTTTTCATATATTTTGGCTTAACATAAATCGCCCATGTAAATAATCATTTTGTTTCGCGACAAATGTGAATTCATTTCATATATCTACTGAACATGTCATAACATTTACGATGTGTTTCATAATTGTTTGATGTCAAGAGTATGTACAAATGTTCATACATCATACATCAACAAACAACATGTTGTCTTCAAATCAATAGCTGACTATACACAATCGAATGCAATATTTATTTATTCATCGACCTTAACATTTTACATTTTATGCATTACACAACAACAACACAGGGCTCCGATCTGCCCATATACATCTGGTATGAGAGCTACCCGGAACACATTGAGGAGGGCTACAAGGGACGCGTGTCGCGTGTATCGCAGGACTCGCCGTTCGGCTCCGCATCACTCAACCTGACCAGCATTCGAGAATCGGATCAGGGCTGGTACGAATGCAAGGTCGTATTCCTGAACCGAGATCCCAAGCAGCATAAGAATGGTACATGGTTCCACTTAGATGTACATGCACCGCCACGCTTTAGTGTTACACCCGAGGATATTATATATGTTAATTTAGGTGAGTTCCCCCCCCCCAGCAACGACAACAAATGCGAAATCATAAATAACAGCCTAGCCTGTCGAGAAACTTGTCAAAGTTCTGCCAAGCGTAACCGACTCATATTTCGGCCAAGTTATTTGCCGGGTAAATGACGTTTCGCAGATTAAGTCTCCAGTCTCCTCCTGCCTTGCCTTTGCCATGGATAGCCATTTGTGACTGTGTCAAATGGTCAGCAATTTGTTGCAGTGCCCGAACGAGTATCTGTCACCTTGAAATGAACTATGGGTCTATTTATGTGCCCACCCAACGCTCACTCATGCGTCATAATGCTGCGCAATCGTAAAAAAGTGAGCGACACTTTCCCCTTGGTAAGCACAACTTGGCTCGCTTAGAAAGTGCGTGTTTGAGTTCAACTCATTTGTCATCTCTCGAATGTGCCGAATACTTTACAAAATCGATAAGACTTTGTGTGTGTGTGTGTGTGTGTGTGTGCAATCGCCAGCCAAATCGAATTTCCGTCGCTTAATCAAAGTTAAAATGTTTACGCTCAGGCACTCAACTTCCAAGTGGCACCCAAGACACACAGCACACACGGCGAACAATTCGAAAGCCAAACAAAAGACGTCGACTGCGCCGGAAATGCGTCAAGAGAAAATGGCGCTGCAGCGCATAAATCAGACAACACTCTCGACGGTTTGTCAGCCAGCTCGGGCTGGGCACAAAGCACAGCAACAAGAACCAATAGTAACAACAATGCAGCCACCGGCTGTGTTCCATTGTCTGCGGCAAATGGCGGCAAGGCAGAGATTCATATAAAGAAAAATATGAAGGCGACTGCGAGTAGGCGATCCTGCCATATTAACCGGAAGCTGGGCAATGCAAATGGCTGGCTGGCAATTTTCCGAGCATAAGCTGAACAATTGCTGGCTCTAATTAGCCCATTTATTTGTCGTTTCTTTCGCAGGTGATTCAATTATACTCAATTGCCAGGCAGATGGCACACCAACTCCAGAAATTCTTTGGTACAAGGATGCGAATCCCGTTGATCCCTCGCCCACGGTGGGCATCTTTAACGACGGCACCGAGCTACGGATCTCGACGATACGGCACGAGGATATCGGAGAATACACTTGCATTGCACGCAATGGTGAGGGACAAGTCTCCCATACGGCCCGCGTTATAATTGCGGGCGGCGCTGTAATAATGGTAAAAACCTATAAACAAATCAATTATTTACCAGTTAATCAAATATTAGTTTGTAGACAGCTCTTTTAAATGATGAAAAAACAAACGAAGGGCAAATTAAATATTGTTCTTTAAAATTTTAGTTAACCCAGCCAAAGCGGAAGTATTTACTAGTATTTAGAGTAACAATGGGTTTCATAGCACAGATAGATCGGGAATAGTTAAATGAATTCTTTAAACTATCTTAATTCAATCTACCTATTTCCATACCAAAACCAACACGTTGTCAATTCTAACTTTTCCGCATAAAGGACATATAAGATATATTGTGTTCCCATGAATCAAAAATGTACTATAAAAGTAAGTTTTCAATATAACCCTACATTCCTTTCTTCGTGCATTTTCTTGCACACGCTTCGTGTGCCAAAGTCAAACAAGCTGAGCATTTGCCAAAGCAAACTAATCATCCAAAATGTTCTTTTCGGCTTGAGTGTAAAAACAACATCAATAGCAGCACGAGGAGACATCAGAACAGATCAGACCAATCCCTCCGCAGGCACGAAATGTTCGCACGTGAAAACCAACCGACGACACCTGCTGCCAGAAAACGCCATCAGCTTGGTTTACAAAAAAATCCAACCCAAAACGTGGCCCAAACACACAGGCGAAAAAAGCATGTTGGAAGCGTGCATGGTTTTTTTTTTGTCCTCCCTCCATGCATTCCGGCTGGCCATGCAGGGCTGCAGTCGGAGTCTGCCTTTGTGCTGGTCGTGCCCGCATCTACCCCTCGCCCCGTCCCGCCCCACCTCGTTTTACAAGCAAAAGACAGCCGAATTAAGCACATAGCGATAGGGCCCGCCCCAGTACACACTTGACATGGTCATTCGTCCAGTCTCCGAATCGATGCCCGCTTCCTACCTTCTATTTACCATGTCCACACATGTACACACATGCATATACATTCGGTCTCCTGTACGTGTGTACCTTATATGCTGCACACACACTCACACACACATACAAATTCTTGATCTAAACTGCGACCCACTAATGCATTTGGATTTCGGGTATTTACAGTTGGGCAGAGAAAAGCCAAGCACGCCATTTGAGCAAAATATTGACGCCATAAATAGTTTGAACTTTGACCTTTCGAAAACAAAGGCGTAGTGTAACAAGGAGTTTATTTTTGAATTATTCAAGGGATAATCAACTCCATAAAATTCAAAATAGCCCATTCCCTTTCCGCGTATAAAATAAACACAATAATTTTGTGTCCAATTTTCGATCAATTTATGGCATCACTTTAGCCATAACTATAACCTACTCAAATGAAAATCATTTCCATCAAATCCCTCCACATCAGAGTTTATCCTTTGAATAAATCAAGAAAATGGCCCAAATTGCACTAATGCAATTACCAAAGGCAGATATAGAACGGATCCAAATGATGTCACTGACATTTGATTGACAAGTTGTCAATGGCAGCTGACAGGACATATAGAAGACACGTCATTTTTCAGGGGAAGAGTGAGAATAAAGGACACACAAGAATGTTGCTTTTAGGAACAGCATCGGGACTTTTGGGCTAGTCAAAAGACGACTCGTGATAGTTCGACCTTACTCAGCGTTGACAGACCTGACGATGGCACGTCTAACAATCTTTGGTTTGTCCTGCTTTCTATCGACAGGTGCCGCCCACCAATCAAACGAAACTCGAGGGCGAAAAAGTGATATTCTCGTGCGAGGCTAAGGCCATGCCCGGCAATGTGACGGTGCGTTGGTTCCGTGAGGGCTCCCCGGTGCGCGAGGTGGCCTCCTTGGAGACACGCGTCACCATTCGCAAGGACGGCTCGCTGATTATAAATCCGATCAGTGCAGACGACTCGGGACAGTATTTGTGTGAGGTGACCAACGGCATTGGAGATCCGCAGAGCGCTTCGGCCTACCTGAGTGTTGAATGTGAGAGCTCAAATCAATTCGGGTTTTCCTCCTTCTAAATTTAAGCTAAATTTGCGACGTATTTGTAGATCCTGCCAAAGTGACCTTCACTCCGACCGTGCAGTATCTGCCCTTTCGTTTGGCCGGAGTCGTGCAATGCTACATCAAGTCGAATCCCCAGCTGCAGTACGTTACCTGGACGAAGGACAAACGCCTGCTGGAGCCCTACCAAATGAAGGACATCGTGGTAATGGCCAATGGCTCGCTGCTCTTCACGCGCGTCAACGAGGACCATCAGGGCCGGTACACGTGCACGCCCTACAATGCCCAGGGCACGCAGGGTGACTCGGGCGTAATGGAAGTGCTGGTCCGCAAGCCGCCAGCCTTTACTGTCGAGCCGGAAACGCTTTACCAGCGCAAGGTTGGCGACAGCGTCGAGATGCACTGTGACGCAATCGAAGCGGAGGGCACGGAGCGGCCCACAATCAAATGGCAGCGCCAGGAAGGCGAGCAGCTGTCGGACTCACAGCGCAACCGCGTCAAAATATCCGGTGGCAACATCACAATCGATAATTTGCGTCGCGAAGATTTCGGATACTATCAGTGCGTGGTCTCCAACGAGGTGGCCACTTTGATGGCCGTCACGCAGCTGGTCATCGAGGGCACCCAGCCACATGCGCCCTACAATATTACTGGCAAGGCCACCGAGTCCTCCATAACGCTGCAGTGGCTTCCGGGCTACAGTGGCGGATCCGAGTACAAGCAGGACTATACGATCTGGTACCGCGAGGCGGGCGTCAACGACTGGCAAACGATATCGGTGACCCCATCCGGCAGCACCCAGGTGACCATCAACGGCCTGGCCTCGGGCACCAGCTACGAGTTTCAGGTGGTTGGCCGCAACGTGCTCGGCGATGGTATGATGAGCAAAGTAATGACTGTGCGGACTCTGGGTGAGTAATCTTCCAGATCCTTTAGTTATAAGTCCGAGTTTATGCTTTGGTTTTTCCCAATTGTTTTTCGGTTTTTGCTCCTGCTCAAATGTTGCTCTGCATTTTGCACATACTCATTAAAACTTCTGCACTATTTGGGACGCGGAGTCCCGTTAATCTGGATTGGCTCTAACATAACGCTCTTATTTTTCTCTCGTTTTTCTTCTCTTTTCTCACGATCTCCATCGATCTCCAAACCAAAACGCTACTCGTATTAACTTTCTCATACTAATCATGCGTCAAATCCAAATGCCAAAAATCGCGCATTGAACTTTGAATTTTTCTCGCTGCTGGTGACCCCCTGGTGACCACCCACCCACCACCCCCTCCACAAGGCAAAAATTCAAATTCAATAGAAGACGCTCCGGCAGCGCCACGTAATGTCAAGGCTGCAACACAACCGCCCGATCACTTATTTCAGCCAATGCCAGACGAAGCTGGTAAGATAACTAACAATTAGTGAAGTATCTTAGCTATATAACAAACAAACATATGTCTCCAATATATATGAGACCTATGGGACCAACAAATGGAAAGAAATACTCAACAAGAAGAGAAAATGCGTACCCAACGTTTAATATGTGCATGAAAAATAAGAAATAGAGAAACAGCGAAAGACTAGCTCTAGAACTGAAGACTTTTTTAATTTTCCAGGCTAGCGAACTTCCCCTGCCCCCCCCCCCCCCCCATCCCTTTTTTTTTGATCTGCGGAGCTCTTAAAAAGCAAAAGGCAACAATTAAATATTCAAAGCAATTATGCACTGCAAGCAGAAAAGTTAGGCAAATGGACGCAGTTTCCTCAACCAGTGACCTCCGACCCTTCCTCACCTCTGACTTTACCTCTGCTATTGGCTGCCAACGCACGCCTCGAATTCGCGCCGAGTCCCTGGGGCATAAGTCGGCACATGTGCGTCCTTTATGGAGCAGGCATTGCTGGAATGTGAATATTATATTTTGATGTTCCACTCGCACTCACGTCTGTGTATGTGTATGTATGTATAGGTGTGGGCTTGAGCGTGGGTTTGGGTCTGTAAGGTAGCTGGTTGCTCAGCTTTTCTCGCAACGTAATTAAAACAGTTGGTCCCACATTTAATTATTTAAATTAATTGAACTGTTTTTACAATTGTGCGACGCGCAGACAGCGAGACAGAATGGGAGACACATACACACGCACACACACTCGCACACACAGACAAAGGCGAACGCTGCGTGTTGTCATTGTTGTTTCGTGTGACACAGGTCGTGCGGTCGATATGGCAACGCCCACGCCAACAACAATAAGAACGAGCAGCAAAAAAAAAAGCAGAAACAACAACAACAAGTGAGCTGCCGCTAGGTGGCGTAATTTAAACAAGCATATTACCAAATGCCGAGCCACATTTAACACAGGCAGACCTGCCGACGACGACCAGACAAGCATTATATTTCCCCCTGCTAGCCGCTGGGGCTGGGCCTGTGTGTGTGTGTGTGTGTGTAGGTGAGGCAATTTGAATACCATCGTAGCTGCGTGTTTTTCAAACCGCTTTGCGATAATAGTTAATTTTTTACTGTACTTTATCCCTGTTTGTACCACATTGGCCTCTTCTCCACGCCCGTCCCCCTCCACTCTATATATATATATATATATATATCTCTCTCTCTCTACTTTTCTTCTATTCTTTTTCTGTCTCGCTCTTGTACTTTACATAAAACACTAGCGAGAGCTCCCAACCTCCAAACACAAACAATAACACACACACTCATACGCTAGTATACGCACTTACACACTCACACAGACAGACACACACACGCACGCACTCGTACACAGACCTGCATACATATGTAAGTGTTTTCCCCATTTAGCGAATTTATTATACTCGTATTAGAGTCCCATTCTGTTGCTGTGTTTGTGTCCCTGCGTGTATGTAGCTATGTATGTACATACATACATATCTCGGTGCGTTGGCGCACGCGTATGTTAAACAATAATAACAGCAACAACTACAACAGCAAGAACAGCAACAACAACAATGGCAATGGCAACTGTAACAACGGCCACAACAACAACAAGAACAGTTAAAACAACGACAACTTACAGAAAATGTGTTGTGTTATGCAACCCTGGATTTCGTGTACGTGTGTACCTTTGGCGCTTGTAGCGAAACACCTACAACCATCCATCCACACCCACATACACACACATTACCACACACACTACCCGCCTCATTTTAACAAACAGCAACTCGGGCTAAACACCACGCTGCAGGGCCGCCAACAAAACAACAACAAGAACAACAACAGCGACGAAAACGAAAACGAAAATAAAAACAACTGCAACAACTGTCATTAAAATCGCCGCAGAAATAACAAACAGAAATAATATTTCTTTTGGCTTTTACTTCTGCTCTTTTCGTGTTTTCTTTCCATTCTCATTTCTCCTTTTTTTTTTTTTATATACATTTTTAATCGTGCATATAACGTCAACGGTAAACCGTATTTCTCGTATGTTAAGCAATGTCAGAGTGTGCGTGTGTGTGTTGGTGTTGTGTGTGTGTGTGTGCGTGTGAAGCGTTTACCATGCGCCCTGGCGCTGGCAGCCTTGTTGTTGTTGTTGAATCCTTGCGCGTGGCAACGCTTAAAAATTAATAACAACAACAACGTTGACGGGTGGCAGCGCCGGCGACAGGCGGCACTTGAACAGTTGCAAATTTTCTTTCTGACATTCGACAAAAATAAAAATATAAAAAAACAAAACAACAGCAGGAAATGCATGTCAAGGCTGATTACGTTTTATATCCACACACACATACACCCACTGGCACGCACACACACACACACACATTTGCATACGCGCACATGCGATTTTATGAATATTCAATGCATTTCACTGTCATAATTGCAGAGCACCAGCTTTTTGATGTTTGTTGTTTGGCCCCGTGTTCTGTTCTTACCAATATAATTCGCACATTTTTTACGCCGCAAAAGTTATTTTCCGTTTTACATAGCATACCCGCATACCCTACCAAACGGTAGCGTTTAATAAATAATTCGCCTACCCCATCCAGGTAAACTAATCGATTATTTGATATAAGTTAGTCTTTCAGACACGAGGTGACCTTTGTACAGACGATTCCCGTGGCATGTCGTTGCGCTTCCCAAAAGCCAACTCCTCCTATTTCTCTGTAATTTCTCTTGTTTTGTAGTTATTTGCATAAAATTTGTTCTGTTTTGGTTTTTTTTCGGTTTTTTGGACACTGTACCTTTAAATGTGCACACTTTCCTATATGATTTAGTTCAACCTGCACGCAAATTTAATTATACATTTTTTTTGGCCTGTATACTTTTATTATGATTTTGTTTTGTTGCAAATTTGTGTTTCTGTTTCTGTTTTACTTGCAGACCTTTTAGCCTATTTTGACATATACTTTCATACCGATTCGCGAGGCATGATTGTTTATTCACCGCCCAAGTTGAGATTGAAAGGTACTCGTATTATTATCAATTTATTCAAATATTTCTTCTCACTGTTTTTTCAGTTAAAGCGACGATACTTTTACATATACTCGTACATATGTTAAATATGTACATACTGCATGCATGCGAACCGAACTGCAAGGGTCGATGTTGGCGTCAGACCTGAAAAAGCAATTACATTTGAAATTCTTCTGCTCGGCCATTGTTGCTTGTTTGTTTACCTTTTGTATTTGCACCTGCTGTCACACAGAGAGAAAGCTGTACTTGCAGCCATTTGCTAGCTCTCATCTCCCATCTTGTGGATTGTAACTTTTAGCTCCCAGCTCCCCCCACTTAGCTATCCGAGGGGTCAAAGTGCGCACTGCATTGTAGTGCTTGCATTGTTTACAATGACATTTTACGGCTGTTGCAAGTCGTAGCGTGATTGTGCGTACCTTTTAATGCGCTTAAGTAATGCCTTTTACGAGTATTTCCGTGCAGTCTGCAGATTTACTACCGCTAACTCATCCACTTTGTGGCCCGGATAGGCTCCTGATGCTGCTGCCAGTGCCAACTTGGTGCAGCCATAAATAACATTTACTCTCACCCCTGACCCCCGACTATGTGTATATGTCTGTGTACCCTGTCTACCCTTGACATTTTTACGGCCAACCCCCCCGCTCAACCCATCTCATTTAGGCCTATGGCGTGGAGCTTTCCCCGTTATTTTTTTTGTTTTTTTTTTTGTTTTTATTATGTTTGTCACCTGCCTCGTTTATATTATGTCAAATCTGTGGGCATTTTTCATTATGACAGAGGAGCGGGAAAAACTCTTTGCTCACTTTTTGCACGGCCCGTCCCGTCCCGTCCCGTCCCGCCGTCCTGTTCGCATAATCAACTTTTGATATATGCGCTTTCAAATCTCTTGTGTGCTCTTTAAAAGCATTTCTAATTAACATATATGCATAAATAATAAGCGTAGCATTTGTTGCCAACAACACTCCAGTTTAATAAATGGCTTGCACT
Source organism: Drosophila ezoana (assembly GCA_035045725.1). Lineage (NCBI taxonomy): Eukaryota > Metazoa > Arthropoda > Insecta > Diptera > Drosophilidae > Drosophila > Drosophila ezoana. The sequence goes on from JAWNOU010000035.1 coordinate 283,774, forward strand.
TATTGCCTGTTTCAGACAAGAATCCACAATTTATACAATATTTTATTTATTCCATCTCAATATGAGGGATTACATTTAGTATGTATAGGTACTAGAAAATGTTGCTAAAAGGGAGTTGCTGGAATGTCTTTTAAAATAATATATTTAATTAAATAAATACTGCGGACCGTAAAGAGTTTATTTATATGAAGAACCAGAAACATTGTGTAAAGGTGCCCCAATATTAAATCTCAGCAATAAAGAAACCCCATTAAACAAGGTATAAAAGTATTAAAGGTCTTAAAGTCGAATGTCCCAGTCTGAGAAACGAGTTTAATTTAGTCAGGAAAACGTAAACGTATTTCATTTTCTCCTCTCTAATGCTATGTTTTTCTCTGGCAGGACCTAAGCCCGGGCCACCACGCAATGTGTCCGTCACGGAAATTTCGAATGGTTTCCTCATCACCTGGCAGTCGCCGTTGGAGCGTGCACACATCGTCAAGTTCTATACAATTAAATATCGCACGGATGCGGAATGGAAGACGCTAAATCGCGGCCAGATACGCCCGGAGGAGACACAGTATCTGGTGAAGAACCTGGTGGGCGGACGCACCTACTATTTCCGCGTGCTGGCTAACTCGGAAAAATCGTACGAGTCCAGCGACGAGGTGAAATTCCCGGTGCCGGCGCGTGTCAAACATAAAGCTATAACGGCCGGCGTCGTTGGGGGCATCCTGTTTTTTATTGTTGCGATCATTTTATCGGTTTGTGCCGTAAAAATTTGCAATAAACGTAAACGACGAAAACAGGAAAAAGGTAACACAGCCCAAAAAAATGCTGACACACACACTTGAAATGGTTTTTAATGACAATAACAGAGAATAACAGATGACAATAATCATAATGATGATGCGCTTGTTGTTGTTGTTGTTGTTAATGATGATGATGGCAATTATGCTCAGCTAATTAACAAACTAATGCTACTTACTTAACATACCTACTAACTGCCTACTAACTAACGAGTACTCAGTTCTTAGTTCTTTCCGCTCCGAATATTGGCAATGTCTGATTCGGCGGCCCAGGCCACATGATTTCTAATTTCTTTCAAATAACATAAAGTAATACTTGTAATTTTCGTCGTGCTTTTATTAGTTTTGCTTGAGCCATGGGCATTTTAAGTTAACTGCAAATTTAATTATCAATTCGAATGTTGAAGGAATAAATATATTTCTGTAATATAAGAACAATTCGTACCTGGAGCCATTGCAAGTTTAATTGCGTTTAATTTTATTTCTCGGCTTAACTCATTGGCTATTCCCGACAACAACAATGCATTGAACAGACAATAATTTGAATTAGTTTGTTTACTTAAACCAAAAAGTAAATGTCTGAGGCATTTAAAATACAAAATTACCAAATTATGCCTGTGCGAATAGTTTTTTACGTTTCCGTTGTAGTTGTGCAAGTAAAAAAAAATTGATTTACAATTTAAAAACGAAATCTTAAAATACGAGTCTTTCTGTAAATACAAGTACGTTGCTTTCATACTTAATTTTAATTATTATTTGTATTATTATTTGTATAAATTTTCTTAAGACATTGTCTTAGTTACAATCTAACCCGTCTGTCCTGTTGAATTGACCCCCACTCCCGACGTTTATGGAGATTTCTGTTTCTTAAATGGGCCTCTTAGCATATCCAATTTTTGTATTAACTCTTCTTTATCCAAAGTTTCTTTATTTACTGAAGAAAACAGATTTGATGTATCTGTGCTGACCTAACCCGTTCCAGAGCATTTTGTTATAATTCCCTGATTAACTTTTGACTTGATTTTTTTTTTGACGCATGTTCATATAAATAGTTGTTGCAAAATTAGTTTAACGTAAAGAAATAACCGAAATATGATCCATTAGACTACAAAATCCCTCCATTCTGCAATAAAGCAAGCTAAGGTGGCAATTACATGAGCAGGTGTGAACTTTAGCCCGAAACTTAACTTGAAGGGGACTCAGTTTTAAGTTAAATGTATTTTAGTTACTTTGGTTTTTCTTATTGTTATTGTTCTTTTGTATATTTTGTAAAACTTTCACACACTTACACAACACAAACAACAAGTCAAAAGAGAGAAAAACAAAACCAAAATGTTGCATATTAATATTTAGGTTTGTTTAGTTGTTCATAATGAAAGTAAAAAAAAACAAAACCCGAAAAAGAATATGAAAACCAGTATCAGGAAAGCGAACACCTTTATCGCAATAATATTACAATGCATGTTCTTGGCCAAATCGTCGTTGTTTCTGCCCAGGGCTGAGTTCATGTCGGATAAAGGTGTTCAAGTGTTTAGAGAGTTATAAATTCGATACCTATATATATGGAGTTGAGCATATGATATGCCATATATATAGTGCAATACTGGGCAGACGTTTTTTGTAAACAATTCACGCACAAAAATGGTAAAATAAGGCCCACAATCGATGACCAAAAAGCAAAACCGCAGCTAATATAAAAGCCAAGGCTTGTTCCAAGCATAAAATGATCGCGTTATCAATAGATAAAAAGTGCGTATGCCCCGTTGTAAGCATGACCTGCATTTGTATGCACAAATCGTTAGATTTTGAGCCAATTATCATTGTCTCGTTTGTCCATTCAATTTGCCGGAGAATGCACTCTTCCACTGAGAAACAATACAAAGCCCCCTGCAACGTCAAGAAAAGCATCTGGGTAAGTTTTTCCAAAATCATAATAAATCGATGTCGTGTGCAACAGATTCGAACTGTGTAACAAAACAACAAAAACTTAAGGTTATTTTCAGACAATTAACAAGTAACATTTAACAAGATTTACCTGCCTATAAATATTAGTATAACACCGCATTTCATATACTCTGCGTATCGATCGTTCTCAGTGAATATTGTGCATTCATAATAAGTATATTATATTTACCCAACCACACTTTCTTAAGTATTTTGAGCACCCACAAAGGCGACAAAGTCTGCAATCATTTCACGGTCTTCATAATTATGTACTTACTCAAACTATAAAATCGAACCAAAAAATCTCACAGCAAAAACTCAACACATTTTACACACTCGTTTATCTTGAACTACTTTGAATCATGTTTTTTCCAATCTTCCTTTTGGTCATCTGTTTTTGTTTAAGTGTACCATAATCCAGCTCATGTTTTGTTTTTCGATTTGCCATAAACTTTTGTTTTCGTTAACTTCTCTTCAATTATCGACTGACCATTCAAAAGCCATTTCATGTGTCATTGTCTTTTTTTTTTGCCAACATCTTGAAGCCCGATCTCTAAATAAAATACGGCGAAAAGCACATGCTATGCCTAGTCTCATATGGGCGCATATATGTCTGTGTCCCGGTCCGCAATGAGGCTAATCTACTTCTCTCTCAAATGAGGTCGACTATTTCCCCCTACCTTCCAGCACTGAACCCCGCTCAAATTAGTTTGTCTAGCTAGCTAATTGGATGCCTATTTGACTATAACCCAAATTACTAAACTAAAATATATAACTAACAATTGCCTAGCATAGCGTAGCATATTATAGCCTTACGGTTTGTGGGTGTGTGGGTGTGTGTGGGTGTCTTGCCTAGTCTAAGTAATCATCTATTAAACTGCTAAATTTTTAACCATGTTAATACGGCGACAACGACTTTTGTTGTTGTCACCGATGCTGCTGGCTGGCATGCAAATTGGCATAACGTCCGTTTACCTGTATATAGGTGCACATGCACACCTGCATAATAACTGCTTATTTTGTGTGCTCGAATAATCGACTGACTTGCGTTATGCCAGTTTGTGGAAGAGTACTCATATTACCCACACATAAACATATATATATGCATTCATATGTGGACAGCAATGTGTAAATGTGGTAGTGTGCTTGTGCATGTATATGTGTGTGTGTATATATTCACATATACATAGACATGCTCGTACATAGTGTGTGCTTGGTAGCTGCTGTATACTATGTATTTTATTTAGCGGATAGGACGGCTCACGCTGCACGCCAAAATTAATTGTAGAAATTATACGTTTACAGAGTTCAACATGGTAGCTTGCAGGATAACCGACGCCCGAAATATTGCGGCCAATAATCATCATTTGCACAATCGCAGTACGGGCTCAATTTCCTCTGGTCAAGTGCCTTTAAAAAAGTGAGTAAACCATTCGCATATATAGATAAGTTCTATCAAGCCATGCCAAGTACGAGCCGACAATTAAATCGATCTAAATTTCCCAATTGTCTCATGCGCCCAAACCAAAAACGAAACACACTGATTGGCATCTACTACTATTTCTGCTACTATTAAACTCTACTACTTTTTCTACTACTACTATTGCTACTACTTTAGCAATACTGAACATTATCGTGATTATGAAAGCGTTTTTATAGTTCCAGGTCCATCCTGTCATAATCAAAATCGTAAGCAATGATTTTCTATACTAAAACCAACGTTTTTCCTTCAGTTCGACTTTATTCTCCTGAGTTGGTAGCTAACCTTAGACTTTATTTGTTATTTCTTTTGTGTTAATTAAATGAATGTGATGTGATGTGAATTGGACTCCTAACATGTTCTTCAATTGCTAGGTACAAACAAACCCGAATATCAAGTTTAACTGCAATACTCATCGCCATATTGCACTGGATTTGGCCACCCGATCGCTGCACCAACTGCCATTCCATCTACAGTTCGCCCCATATTCATGAGGAGGGAAGACGGCGCTCCGCCCAGGACGGCGGCAAGCTTGGCTACGACCTGAGTCTGGAGAACAGCATAGATGTCGTGGACGGGGCTCTATTCGAGCGGCGCAACAGCAACGTATCCCAAAAGTCCTCCAGCGATGACGGGGGCTTCCTTTCGCGTCGCAACTTCATCACAGCACGTGCCTCGTGGCGCCGTCCGCTGGTGGCATCTTCCAGCCAAGTCAGCCTGCAGTCGGCAGCAGATTCTGCGCGTGGTTTCCTGCAGGGTTTGGGCGGCCTGCTCAAAATTGGCGGCTCTGTCAAACAGCAGCTAGCCGAAGAGGCCGTGTCCGGCGCCAGATACCAAAACGTGCTGCGTCCCTACAGCTCCAACATATACAGGAATCTGCAGCAGAACACGGCCAACAGTGGACCCTTGCACATCAACACGATCAGCGGCAGTCTGAGCCAGAGCCAGCAGCTGTTGTCGCCACAGCTCTACACACCTTCGCGTGCCTCCCGCATCTTTTCCAGCTCGCCGGCGAGCACACCTGGCCACCAGCACCAGCAGCAACAGCAATTGTCGTATCCGGGCCAACACACACACTTCAGCGATCTCAGCACGGTTTATCCCAACTCCGCGGAGCGATCCCTGCCCACATCACACTTGAGTGGCGCCGGCAATCTGAGCCGCTATCGTTATCATTCGCAGGAGCTGCCGTCGCTGCGCACGATTCAGGAGGAGACGCGTCGCCAACAGCCTTATCCGCATCCGCTGGAGGATCACTTCGTGCCGCTGCAGTTGCCTTCGCCGCCCTCTTGGCGCAATTACTATCAAAGCTACAGACCCCGCACTCGCTGGTATCCGCGGCACTATTCCCGGCTCTTTAGCCCGCTGCCCGACCTGAACCTGTCGCTGTCGCGAGGGACGGCCCATGGGGCTGGCGTAGGCCTGGAGGCGTCACCGGAGTCGCGTTCCAGCTCGAGCGGCTTCGGGTCGAAGAACACGTCCAATCATCCGGGCAGCACCAGCGAGTGGCGGCTCTTGCCGCCCTACCGTCCCCCGCCGTCGCCGCCCAAGCACTCGGCATACTTTGGCTTGAATATTGCCGCGTCGGGCGGTCAGCAGGCGCAGGCTCAAACCCTGGTGCCGGGTCAACTGCAACAACAGCCATATCACTATTCCTATTTGCAGCCCAGTCCGCCTTCGGCTGGTCTGACGCCGCCCTATACCATGGCGCACTGGCTGGAAATGATCTCAAGACTAAACGCGGCCACGGACAGCAACCTGCCCAGGTCCTGCCAGGTGGACGTCGGCAGTGTCGATGGCCACTATGAATTTGACCCAGCCACGCCCACGCCGAGTGCCTCAACGCCCACGGGCGTCGGTCTGCTGCGCGACGATCTCAATCTTCACATAGACACGCACCACTATCCACACCATCCACATCATCAGCATCATCATCATCATCATCATCCTGCATCCTATCATCAGCATCCACATCACACTTTGGGCCCATTGAGCGGCAGCTTGTTGCACGCCTCCAGCTCACTTGGCGGATCTGTGCCCCGCAAGATGCGCAGCTTGCCGCGCTATGACAATGTGGAAGCTCGCCTCCAGGCCATGCGGGAGGAGTTCTATGCCTATCGCAAACGCCAGTCCATGCAGCGCACGAGCGGACCCGAAATCGAGAGCGTCTGCTGATGTCTCAGATGCGACCGCAAAGGAAACATGTATCCAATGCACAACCATATGTAGACGCACCTGACTGGAATGAATACCTGCGAATGCAGTCGGAAAATGCAACTGAAGTCAACCGCAGAAACCAGATGATTATCCAAAGCAGGCCCAGCTCAGATAGTGCATCATCTAACTGCCCAGATCCATGTTAGACACAGTCATATTACAAACTACAATTATTTAAAGCCAACAACAATTAGTAGTTTCTTATGATAGAGGCAAAATAAAAAACAAACAAAATCAAGTTGAACGAAACAAAAGAAAATAAAATATAGGACACCAAGCAAGAGAAGAAGAATTTTTGTAAATATTAAATGCATTCCGTGGTGCACATTAGAAGAAAGCACGCAGCAAAAAATATTTAATAATATTTAAAAAAAAAAAAAAACAAAACAACAACTATAGCAATTATGAGAACATATTATTACTTAAAACTCAATATATATTATGTAATTGTAATTGATATTTGAACACAATATGCAAAATGAATATTATTTATAAAATGATGTATTAGATATTTAACACATAGGCCACACAGATCAATCTGTTGAACATCAATTAACAATTAACAATTTAAAAAAAAAAAAAAAGAAAAAGAAAATCCACAAACCTAAAGGTACATTATGTTAAATTAATAATTACGTAAATCGAAGCAAAGTATGATAGTGATTAAGTCTTTAGTTGTTAGACTAAACTATCGAAATGTTAAAATAAATGCGATAAAAACTCTTAAGATCTGCATAGAGCAAGAATTGTTTTATAATTAAATTATAATTAACAAAAAAACATAAAAGTTTAACAATAATTACATTAAATATATAACTGCTGCATATATGTTTACTGTTGAGCTACACAAATAATTAACTCGAAAGATATATTATTATTGAAAACCTAAATACTTTTTCCGGTTCGAGTATACAAAAAAAAAAGAATACTTAACCCAACACAAAAGCAACAAAAACAGCAACAACAACAAATACAAACACAAGATAGTTGAGTCAGTCGGTTTAACGGTATGTTAGCGCAACTTAACATTTATTCAAACTTTTAATACTAATTGAAACTAAAAGGAAAATATGGAGCGCTACATTTTGGCCGGCTAGGAGGATGATTTTTCGAGTTTTTCCCGTATCAGTTGAAGCCCCACAAGATTGGATGCCAAGTACGTATTACGAGAGATCCCTTGCCGATTAGTTAAACAGGTATACTAAAGTCTCTTAAGCATTCAATCTATGTGAAACCCCAATTCAGTTAAACTTACGAGGTGTTTGATGAGTTTCAGTTCTTTTTACGTAAATACTTGTTAATGATAAACTTGTCTGAACAACAACAAAAATTGTACGGAATGGTTTGACACAACTTGACGCCAAAACACTGCCAGAGCGCGAAATGCATGAAGATGATAATGATGATGACGATGATGATGACGATGATTACCGTGTGTATAACGTGTGTAAATTACACCAAAAACAAATGAAAGAAAAAAATATTAAATAATATATGTACTACATAATAAATACAATTTAACCGAATCGTTGAGCAGCAAACAAAAATTTATAATAATAGAACAAAGAAAAAATTCTACTTTGAAATTAACGGAAATGATCTCAATAATTTTCCTTTTTATTTTTCCTTCTTTGTTTTTCAATTGGAATAGTTTTCAATAGTTGTGAATAATTTGTTTAGAGAAGATTCTTCTCGAAATGGTTTCTCATTTGATCTTAAACAAGAATTGAAATAAATACTTAATAATGTTATTGCACAATTGCCATATTGATGAGGTTCGATTATTGTAAATGCTAACCAAGAATATTAAGATAAGTTGATTTTTGTATTGAGTAGGCAAAGACAAAACTGACTCTGACAAAAATAAATATACACACACACACACACACACACACACACAATATAACACACATAATGTTAACTAGAACGCAATTGAATAATTAATTGAGCATAAACGAAAATGCAGTAAAGCAAACAAAAAGGAAAATTAACAATTAAAGTATGCGAGAATTAATGTCTTACATTTTAATTGAGCATAGAGGAAAAGCATTGAGAGAAAAATGTAGTGCAACACATATACACGTTAAGTGAAGGACTTTAAAAGCATATATATATATATATATAAATACTTATATATATACAATTATTTATATGAATATGAATTACTACAACCTATTGAATTAAATGGCATGTACATTAAGTAAACAGATAAAAATTAACAAATAATTTACTCGATAAGTAAATCAAACGCTTTAGTCTGCCACCTTGATTTTTGGACAAGGTGCGACAGTCAACTTCAACTTCAACTTCAACTTTTCGACTCGAACAAAACGAAACAAAACTCAAATGCAAACACACAAAAAACTATCAATGAGAACATTTACCTTCCTTCCTTTCTTTCTTTCTACCTGCCTTCCTTCCATTTGCACCTTCTTGAGGACCTTCACACTCTTATCATTATTCGCTTCGATTTCCCAAATAATTCATTCCAATAAAAGTTTCCCCCGTATTTCAGCATATAAACACGTACAAGAAAAAAAAATCAGTTTAGAACGAAATATATTGTAATTAAACACAAGACACAATTATAAAAAACAAATTAGCAAAATGAACAAAATTTTTAAACAAATAAACTTAAAAAAACAATTTAAAAAAAAACAAAATTAATTTGAAATTGAACAATGCCGATTTTTCGTTTCATTGAGCCCGGCAGCACGGCCAACCCGGAAGCTTGGACCTGGGTTACGCTCCATCAATTGGCCAGAACAGCTTGTCGTACACTGAAAGAAAAACCAACTCAGTCACATTTAAGCCAGCGAAGGCCAGCAAAATGCAATTGTTGTTGAGTGCGCACACCCAATTAATCAAGTGCATAAATGTCGATGAAAGTGAATTGTGAGCTAATTTTAATTAGCAGAGGCGTACGTGGGCGTCATGTCAAATGTCAAATGTCAAATGCCAAAGCCTCGCCGTCTGACATGTGAAAGTGGATTGCGCCTCCACCGTGACTCAATTGTGAATGTTCGCCAACATTTATGTACTTATGTACATACATACATACACATGTGTACTAAATGCTCGTGCTCGTTGACAGAATGTTCTGCCCTCTGATCGCATGTTGTTTATTTTTTCCAGTTTCAGTCGAGCTTCTTCCGTCGTTGTATGCAGTTCACGGAACCGCAGAGCCCCGCCCCCGTTGCCCGATTCCGACTTATTGCGCAAATTGTACGGCGTGCGCGCGGATCGCATTACGAGCATAGCATATTATACATTTTATTTGAGGCAAAGAAAAGCAACGAGACGCAATTGACCTGATTTTCGGTGAGCTCTGATCGCAGAGCCATGCCTTCAATATTCGTTGCAGCTGCGTGTCCTTAGTGCAAGTGCTTAGTTAATGTCCAGCAAAATGGCCAAGGTGCGTCAAGGAGTCCTCCAGGAGCGGGAGGAGCAGCATGCTGCCAATGTCATGGGCAGAGGGAACTTCCTGTTGCTGCTGCTGGCTCTCTTAATGAACACATCCTGTGTGGCATGCGCGCGCGATCATCGCAAACAAACAAATCTGGAGGCCAAAGTTGGCTCGCATGTCGTTTTCAATTGCTATATAGATTTCCCATACGATTCCCCCATACCCTATGTGGTTCACTGGAGCAAAGATGTAAGTCAAGTCAAGCATTGCATAAAAGTGAATATTGCGCATACGACGTGTTGGCCAGCGTCGAAATGCCTAGACCCACATTTTACCTCTTGGCATCTCAATTTTTCCTACACACGCCAGTTCACACGCTTTTAAAAATTGTCGAAATTATTAATTATTAATCCCATGCGGTTTCCCCATACCCTACGTGGTCCACTAGAGCAAAGATGTAAGTCAAGTATTGAATATTGCGCATACGACGCGTTGGCCAGCCTCAATTGCCTAGACACACATACGTTTTACTTTTCGACCATCCCACATTTTTTGTGCCACACACCAGTCCACACGCACTCCAAAATGAAATTGTCGAAATTATAAATTTATCATGTACACAAAGTACTTGTGGGTGGCCTGCGACCTGCGTGGGATGTAATTCGCTTGGTTAGCCTTAATTGCAGCAGCTTTCCCGGCGAGAGGGAGACAGGCTGAACAGGGGGGAAGCTGCATGGCCACAGCGAAAAAAAATGCAACATAACAGATGGGCTCTCACATTCATTAAAAGGGCCTCGGCCATGGACTCTATGGACTGGGGTCGCGAGAGGGCCACATTCCAGCCGCCTTTTCGGAGCAAGCATCTGTTTTAAATTTGATTTCTGTGTTAAATCGCTTTTTATCGCCATTCCTCAAAAGTGTGAATCTGAAGTGTGACATCAAAAAAGAGGGGCAACAAAAATGGCATCGGAAATAAATTTCAATTGCATTCAATCGAATTGAATTCTCGGCATTTGTTGACAACTCGTGAGTAATGCAATTAAATTCAATTGCAGGAACGCAATGTCCGACGCCTGCTGCCCAAACGGCGCACGTTTGTATTTAAATCAAAGTAAATTACTATTCATCGCACACGCACCCCCTTTCCCCCTTTCCCCCCTTTCCCCTATTCCCCTTTTTCCCCTCGTACTATCCCCCAAAAAGACATTCATGAGCGCTTGGGGATTTGGCTGCGCTGGGGTCGACCGTCTGCCATTATCTGTCCGTCTGTCTGTCCGTCAGTCTGTCTGTCTGTCTGTCTGTCTGTCTGCCGTCGCGTAAATGTTTTTAACTATTTGGATGCTTGCTTAATTTGCTGGCACTTTTCACACACACACACACCCACACACACACGCACACACAGCTGAGTCTGGCTTTGTTTTTTTTATCTCGCTTTTATTGTATTGTATTAATGCATAAAATTCCACTCGGTCAACAGGTCATGATGTCATTTTGATAGATTCACTTTAATTACGCTCGACTTTACCAAAAATGCAGGGCAAGCAATTTGCTAGGATGGATATATTAAAGAAATTATCTCAATGTAACATGTTTATATATATTTATAATTGGTGGACTTTGGGATATCTAAGATGGGATGGGATTAATATGCGTTATGGCCAGATAGTTGCTCAGATGAACATATATAAAATTAAATAGAAACCCATCCTGGTCGAATAGGTATATTTAATTAAAGAGTTTACCAAATATCAGTTGAACTTGGAATTCAGGGCAGTTTTCTAAGAAATTGACTTTGGGATGTCTAATATATTTGCATATTCATCCCATCAGGAAGATAGATGCCCGCATGGATATATTCAATTAAATAGATACACAGAAATTATCTCAGTATAAAATGTAGCATAATTTCTGCACTTTTGGCTATCTAAGATATGTATCTACACATCTGATCCATGGGGATGCAGTTTTTGGCCCCGTGTTTGGCCTCAAAAATTGAGCGAAGCAAAAATATATTTATGCAAATTCGCGTATGTTGTGCGCAATCAAAAACTACTCTTCATGGCCATTGCGAATTTTGTATGCGCACGTAGGCGAGCGGTAAAAAAATTACCGGATAAATCAAGTTACGTTTTGTAATTTGTTAGATAATGTTGATAAATCGTACGCCGAGGCAGCAGCGACGCCAGTTGTCACACAGTTGGGTGTACTTGGATCCCTGTCCCTGTTCCGACCCGTCCCTGGTTGTCCCTGGTTGTCGCCCTGATCCGTCAGCCTTAAGTAGAGAAAAATGATGCAACGCGAAAATATTTCTCACAGTCCAAATCCGGGGGCTGATATTATCAAATTCCTCGACGACTGTTTTAGCCGATTTCAATTAAAGCTAGGCTCGACAACTAATGTCAATAGAGATCAACCCGCACACAATTAAAACTATCCAATTGCATCTATCTGACACTTTCTGCGGTCGCCAGCTATCAATAACCAAACACCAAGAGGCAACCAAATCCCCAGCATGTGGTCTAATTGTGGGCCTATCAACTAACTTGGCTAACTACCTGTCTGGCTGCCCTGTCAATACAGACAGGAAAATTGAAAAGTTGCCCAGTTTTTGTGCAGCATTTGAAAAATTGTAATTTTGTGTTTGCGCAACGGCTGTGCAAACAAAGTTTCGTTCGCATTGTCACAAAATATATATTTAACAAATATTGACAAATCCATTCAACTTTAATTAAAACGAAAATTATTTATTGCAGTTGCATTTTTTTGGAAATTAATTTGTTCAAAACCAATTAAGTACTTGCAAGTTCAAAGTGTATTTTAGGCAGGATTCTTTTATGGACTTAAAATGAATTTGTTTAAATAATTTGAAACGTGGACTTCAAATGAATTTATTGTTGAGCTTCTAAGTTTTAAGAATTTATTTAAATATTTTTCTACTTGGCTACCTTTTTTTACATCTAGTTCCAATAGTTTTTTGTGTTGGGTTTTCTTACAATGGATTTATAATGAATTTATTCAAATACTTTCAACAATATTTCATTTAAGTTTCAAGAATATTTTTCATTTAAAATAAATTTATTTGATTAAGAATTCCATTCCACAATCATGTACCTATTACAAGGGCCAACATTCCTTTGAGTTTTACCAAGTATCCTCTATCTGTATCTGTTCCGTAATAGAACAAGAAGATCTTCACCTGGTACGAGAACGAGACATCGACAAATGAGCTGTTTATTGGGCGACTGCACCTGGTCAGCCATCCGCACGACCTGGGCAAAGCGTCGGTCAATCTGACTTCCATACGTGAATCCGACCAGGGCTGGTATCACTGCCAGATCATCTTCCCCAACCGGGCGCCCAGTGTGCGGAACAACGGCACAAGGTATCATCTGACTGTGCAGGGAGGTTCCCTGATCAAAATTCCGCCCGTCAACCAGACAATTATGGAGGGCCAGACGGCGTTCTTTCACTGCGTCATGAAGTATCCGGACAGCTCGCAGGCGGCGTGGTATAAGGACGGCGTGCTGCTGCAGGAGGTGCAAGATCTGGTGCGGCGCTCCTTCACCGGGCCCGACGGCAGCCTCAGCATCGATCCGACCATGATGAGCGACCTGGGCGAATACGAGTGCAAGGTGCGCAGCAACGAGGGCGAGCTCCAAACGGCCAAGGCCTTTCTCAACATTCAATGTGAGTAGCAGGAATTATTTATCCGTAAGCCTAACTTTATGCCTACTCCTTGAACAGATAAGGCCAAGGTGATTTATGCGCCGCCCGAGGTTTACCTGCCGTACGGCCAGCCCGCCGTGCTCGACTGCCATTTCCGGGCCAATCCGCCGCTGAAGAACCTGCGCTGGGAGAAGGACGGCCTGCTGTTCGACTCGTACAATGTGCCCGGCGTTTTCTACAAGATGAACGGCAGCCTCTTCTTCTCCAAGGTGAACGAGAACTATGCCGGCAGCTATACCTGCACGCCGTACAACGACCTCGGCACGGACGGACCTTCGCCCATCATTAGCGTAATTGTCCTCCGTCCGCCCATTTTCAGCGTTACCCCAAAGGCAATTTACATACAGAAACTGGGCGAAACGGCCGAGCTGCCATGCGAAGCCATCGACCGGGACGGAAACAATCGACCAACCATTGTCTGGAGTCGGGTGAGTACCAATTGACACGCCTATCGCCCCGCCTCCTCCTCCCACTCCCAGTTAAGCTTGATTGCATTTTGGATTGTTGTGGCTCTGATTCGGATTCAACTGATTCACAGAAAGATGGCCAGGAGCTGCCCGTGGAGCGGCACAGCTTGAGCGGCGGCAACTTGACCATCGTGAACCTGTTGGAAACGGACCGTGGGATGTACGAGTGCTCCGCCACGAATGAAGCGGCAACAATTACAGCCGAGGCGGAGCTGATGATTGAGAATATTGCGCCACGCCCACCCTACAATCTGACCGCGAACAGCACGGAGACATGCATCACCATTAACTGGCAGCCAGGTGAGTCGGAAGTCCGATCCGGATTGGGTTGGAAATCCTTTAACTTATGCCCTGCCAGCAGGCTACCTGCGACCCAATCTGGAGTACACTGTGTGGTATCGACTGAGCGATGCGCCGGAGTGGAGGACGCTGCGCGTGCTGGACAAGACCGTGATGGAAGCCACGGTGCAGCATCTGCTGCCTGGACGGGAGTACGAGTTCATGGTGCTCAGCCAGGACAAGTATGGCGACGGCATGTTCAGCAAACAGTTTCGCTTCCAAACCCAAGGTGAGCGCAAGATGAGTAAAGACTTGGAATCAAACTAATCCTGATCCTCTACAGCTTCGCCCCTGCGCGGGGAGGACTTTGATGCAGAGCACCTGCAGCATCAGCAGAGTCAGCCGTCTATCGGCGGATTAGGGGCTCCCTGGAATCTGAGCGTCATCGACACGCCGCAGGGTTGGCTGCTGCACTGGGAACATCCGACGCAGGGCCTGGAGACGCTGCGCCTGTACACGGTGCGCTGGTGGAAGGAGCCGGAGCATTTTCTCATCGGCACCGCCGAAACCTTTGACAACTTCTATCAGCTTCGTCACCTTAAGGAGGACGCGAACTTCAAGATTCAGGTGGTGGCCGTCGGAGCAGACGCCCGGCAGGTGGCCAGTCCCGAGCTGTTGCTCGAGGTGCCTTCCCAGCGCAAGGTGCGGGCCCTGATCATAGGCAGCTCCGTGGGCATTATATTTCTACTCTGCGCCCTGTGCGCTTTTTTATACGTGAAACGTAGCTGCCTGCGGCATTTGTTTAGCCGGGGTCGAGAGGGCGCCAGCGGGGACGAGGACACGGCCGAGAGTGGCGACTGTGATAGCGACCAGGAGCGGGATAGCAATAAGATCCGTACCACCTCCTGAGGAATGCAGATCACGTGGCGGTTCGAGGAGGTCAGCGAAAGATCGGAGCAAAGTTCGCGAGTGTGTGTTGTGTTTGTGCCAGGATGAATATAATAATAATAAATCATTTTAGATTTACATTTTTGCCGAAGATCCAATACTCAGTACCGTTTAATACTGATTGATAATTTATTTCTAGCGTCTAATTGTACAAAAAACATTTTACTAACTTTCTTATGTAAAGGTCAACTAATGAAAATCAAATATTAAACTCAACAGAGATTTTAATTTGCTTTTAAATTGCCCGCCTTATGGGCAGCACTTTTCCAAATGTTGAGCTCCAGCAACAGTCGAGTTTTCTCTTTCACACACATTACGCTTAAACGCAAGAAATTCGTGCGAATTTCAGTTAATGGGAAAGTGATAAACAGAGTGCGAAAGCTAAGCAAACATAGAGCTTTTACTGAAAGCTTTAACCGTTTAATTTAAATGAAATTTTTTGTGTGTTTATCGTTTCACTGATATTTGTTTCGACATAAATGTAACTTCCGTTCCCTGCTTTTTAGGCGAATATTGCAATTGAGCATTGTTAATGGAGCCCCCTTCGAGCTAACACTGTGAGTAATTTTTGTTTCTTCTAATATGTTTATAATATTATATCTTATATAATTTATAATTATAATTAATATATGATATATATATGTAATATATAATAAATTATATATTATATATTTTACATTAAGCTCAAAATCATAACATTAAAATAATAAGCTTTTATCCATTGAGTAATAAGTAGATATATTGAGTAATAATTGGATATATTTATTACTCAATGAGTAGCCAGTGCATCTTGATGACGAACTTCGGTTACTTTTACAACTCATTTACAAAATTTAATAGTTTTGAAAACGTGCTGAAAGCATCTGTGTTACAAAAAAAAGAAGAAGAAGCAGAAAAAGCAGTTAAAACAATGAATGTGTTATCCATAAACAATTTTCTGTATTAATTGCCGCCATAAAGATAGTCGTTTTCAGATCACGACATAACGGCGCAAGAAAAAACACCTGACTGCACCGGAAAGCGGCAAAGCAGCCAACTCGGCTTAATTGCTGCATCGACCAAATGCAATGCACTCAAAACTATTTGGCTTCATCCAAGGCGACACACGGGGATAGGTTCAATTGATTTAACCCAGACCGCCAAATGTTGTGCACTCGCATTGCTTTGATGCCGTTATATTCCCATCAAGTGTGAAAAGGGTTGGGAAGGGGGGTGGTTGATATCACGATATCCAATTTCATTCGGTTCCAATCACGATCATGACTAAGACATCCCCATTCGAGAATGGAGCCTTCTCTGTTGCAGGGGCAAATAGGGTACGCAACATCTAAAAAAGTACGCTGCTGCTGATAACAGCCCGAGCTAAACTTTAATGTATTAAATGTACATACATACATACATATGTATGTTATGTGTTTACATATACATTGATGTGCCTATAAAATAAGGTCAATGTTAAAAGCATCGTGTGCTCTCTGCCTGGATGCCAATTTGTGTAACTACATACATACATAAATACACTTACAAACATATTTACATGTACATTTACACACACGCACACAATTACATGTCTGTACACATTGTAAAAGTTGAACTTAGTTAATTCCGCACTTTGGCCGTTAGGGTTGAGAGTTTGAATGAAATGTGTATGTGTATGTGTATGTGTATGCGATCGTGTGAGTGTATTCATTCGTATTGCTCAGGCGATACTTAACAGCAAATCGCAATTGTTTTTGTTTTGGTTTAAAATCATGTTATTCGACGTTTGCTTTGTTTGCAATCCGAATCAACCAGAAAGCTCGTACATAGTTCAAAGTTCAAACTGCTATAGAACATATTAGTTAATTGTAATGTCGTCGTGTATTTTAAAGTACACTTATCCACAAATAGTTAGTCATCCATTTAAAGTTTGAAGCAATTGCAAATGTGGCCGCAAAGACAACGACCATCAGCGCAGACAAAGAAGAAACCAGTTTTGAGTGCAGCTGCACTCAAATCAAGTGCAATGCGACTGCAATGGACTAGGTGGGGGCGGGGGCAGGGGCTATGCTGGGCTGGGCATGGCCTGCGTTTACTTTGTGTTTACGATCAGCTGTTTACAGTCAGCTGAAACACACTCAACAGAAGCATCGCATCAGCACACACACACGCACACAAACGAAATGACGCATGCGCAGACTTCAGCATGCCACACACACACACACTCACTAGCACACAGGAACAGAGGCCGTAATAGTGTGGCAGCATTGGGAGACACCCAAATAACAAAGCAAATATGACTACGCAGCAGCAGCTGAGGCACAATGGGGCAAGAGTAGCTTCTGCTCGCGCTCTCTCTCTCTCACGCTCTCTCTCACACCCTCTCGGGCTACACGCCATTGCCGAAATAAACGTGTCGTCTTATGTACGTGTACTTGCTCCCCCACACAGGCACACAGGCACAAACTTATAGAGAGAGCGGGGCGAGCGGAAGGGAGATATAGAAAAAGAGAGACGTCGCGTAGCTTAGCAGCAGCATTAGCCGCGCTCACAGTTTCAGTTCTTTTTCGTTCGTGCTGCGCTCAAGTTGTCTGCCTTCTTTGGTCGCGCGATCCGCCAAAGGAAACACGTTTATTGTCTTGTTCGGCCAGCTGCTGCTGCTGCTGCTGCTGCTGTGCTGTGGTCTTTTAAATTGGCCAAGAAAAAACAACAACAGTCACCGGTTCTCGGCTCAACTGGAGTAGCTGATGTGCTATGCTCCGGTGGTTCCTTCCACACAAAAGTTCGCTGTCCGCCGTTCGCATCGCAATTAAATTCCTCGCACAATAATATAAAACAATTACGTATTCAAAGAAAGAGAGAGAGAGGCAGCAACAAAAGCTTTGTGTTGATGAAACAACTGCCGAATTTATGTGAAATATTTGACGATAAAACGGGCCTAAAATAAAGCAACGGTAACAAGCATCTCTAGCACACAGCCCCCCAACTGTATCTGTATCTGTTGAGAGTGTAGCGAAAAGCATCAAAAGGAAAAAGAAAAAAAAAAAACAAGTTTTATGCGCTGGCAATTCTTGGAATTCATTTATTGTGATTAAGGTGAGAGAATCTAATAGTTAAATTACATTAGAAAGATGCACGAAAATATAATATACATATATAAGTGCGCCACGTTTAGTGGCATGTTTTGTTTCGCTGCCTGGTGGTGGTTCCAACCCCTCCCCCTTCCCTTTCCCGGCCATGGGTCGACAAATTGCAGTAAACCACCAAAAACGGTTGTTTATTTTAATCTACCCCAATCCGTAATATTGTGTAAAGATTAACCGTTTTGTTTGCTTCAGCCACAAACATTTCAATTGCGCTGCCATAGAAACAGTTAGAAATAAAAGAAGAAGAGAGAAAAAAATGCATGCTTATGTATCTTTAAATGTATCTTTCCCGCTTTTGTATCTATTGAGCGCGCGTGCGTTCTGTTTTGGCTCTCGCCTTTCCGTCGCGCTCTCATCGAATTGGCAAAGCATTTTTATTTTCATTTTCATTTAATTGTTTACGGTCGCAATTTGTTTATGAAAATTATTCCAAATGTGAATCTGCGTGCAAGGTTTCGTGCCACGCTGATTGAAAGTCGTCTCTGTCTAGCTTTATTATCAACACGTCTGCATTTAATAAGGTTGCCCCGCCCCGCCCCTTTGCTCGTGCCACTAACCCACTTTGGAAGAGCTTAAGGTAGGGCCCAGACGCCCACGTTAATATTGTCCTGTGCAGAATTCTTATTTAACAGGCACTTGACATCGTGATTAGCCAAAAAAATATATCTGTTGCCGTTGGCTGATAAATCAGACGATCGACAGCCAGGCAAAGGCCTATATAAAACACCTGAGCAGTCGTCTACCTGTTTATAGACTATTACATATCTGCGATTAGCAGGAAAAGAAGGCATTCAATAGCCCCGCCGCTTATCACAATCATCCCTCTAATCGCACAGGCAAACAAATCTGTAATAAACTCGTATACTTTACTATATACATATTCGCTTCATAATCTACACCTTTCGCTGAATAGTTGCAATCTTATCGCCCGGCCACCTGCCAAAGCATCCGACGGGTGCAGCTAAACCCAGAAGTTCCTGTTCATTGACACGCGCCAAGAAATGCGCCGGAAAATGGCTTTTGAGGGAAATTTAAGTTCCTTTTTCTTTTGATTTATTTACATATGTGAAGAAGAAAATTGCCTTTATATATAAAGTGACCGTGTTCAGTCGATCTTCTGATTTATTTACATAAAAAAGTCTAGGAATTAATCTATATCTATAAAGGAGCCAGCAGCAGAAGTTCTCATTAACATACTCGTTTATCTATTTTGTTTATTTCTTTAACAGCTGCTCGGCATCTTCGCGTCAGAAGGAATCGATAAAACTGAATTATTCATGAACTTCCAACTAGAAAACAAAACAGATATGCCAAATAAATTGTGAGACTCAGCAATGAATAATTCAAAGTTAAATCTACGAGCAGTAAACGCAGAAGATATCCTGTAAAAATAGAAGAAAAAAAAACATTTTTAATATAATAAATAATAATAATAAAAATAGTTAGCTAAATGGTGACTGACACAACCTGATGCCAATTGCAACTTGATGAAATTTTTACAACTTAGTCAGATACTCATTAACGTCTAGCAAATGGATGTGTTGCATGCCCCAAATGCTCCACTCGTGGACAAAGAAACTGACAGCTGCGCCGTCATACTGCCCGCCCAGACAATGTCGCCTCCCAATGCTGTGCACTACAGCACAACAACAACAGCAAGCGTGGAGGGAGGAGGAGGAGGAGCACCAGTAGGTGGAGGTGGATCAGGACCGGAGCCCGTGGCCCATCCATTGCCCCTGCAGAAGACCAACGACTTGAAGCAATGCAATGCCGTCTACGGGTGAGTAGCTTGGGCCAGATATTTCATCACTTAAATTCTGAGGTGGGCTGACAACTAATGAGATTAGCATAGATTATAATTGTGCTGCGAAATGGGATACTTTCGTGGAAAGGAGCTTCATTTTGAATGACCCAAATAGGCTGGCATAATCAGGGCGTGTTTTGGGCTTTTCGAGGGCGAGGGCGCGGGCCGCCCATTAAATTATGGTCTATCTGGCCACTCGGCCAAATCACGTTAGGTCACTCGAGCGTTGGCTTTGTCCAGCTGCTCAATGAATCAAAGGGCTGGCGAGCCAAGTTTATATCCAGGTGTAACAATAGAACATTCGACGGAACTGATATCTTCTA
The DNA here is from genome assembly GCA_035045725.1 of Drosophila ezoana. NCBI lineage: Eukaryota > Metazoa > Arthropoda > Insecta > Diptera > Drosophilidae > Drosophila > Drosophila ezoana. The sequence goes on from JAWNOU010000035.1 coordinate 304,281, forward strand.
GCTTCTTCGATGCGACGCACCTTCCAAGTGAATTGTAAGCAGCTGTGAAAAATCGATGGACAACATGTAATATAGTACAAAATATGTACATACTATACATATTATACATACATATTTGCGAGTTGTTTCCAGTCATTCTTGGCTCGAGCTCATTTCTAAGGAGTAGCACAAATCGCGTGCCAACCTGCAAAACGTTGAAGTACCGTCGACTGACAGCTCATTTAACTTATCCATTCACCTTAAATGTTAAATAAGAGTACTTTCTTGAAGGAAACAGATAAACAAACGTTAAAAAAATCTGTAACCCCAAAACTATGGTCATTGGATCGGTTAATCAACTATTTTCTTATAGAAGCGATCTTAAATTGAGCTTAGTTTGATCTTCCATAAATTGGCATCTACCACATATGTATATAAATCCAAAGGTTATGTCAGTCTTTCAAAAGCTTTGAAGTTTTTTGGGCCGATGAAACACTTTTAACTTCGCCCTTATAACCTTTCACCCACATTTATCATTCAAGAGGGGCATAGTGAAACTTCCCTCCAATTTTCCACAGTTGCGGATGGACTTTTCAGAATTGCAGATGCACGTACTTATTTAGTTATTAGATTAGTTCTTCCTGTTAAAAACCATTGAATCGCATTTTTCACAGTGGAAGCTTGGATTCTGGGAAAAAATTAAAACACGTCTCAAATGATTTTTCACACAGTTCCTTGGAAATAAATTTGGAAGCGAAATGTCGCCCAACAATTCTTTGACCCCATTTATAGCAAGGACGAATGTTGTAACAACCCTCAAGTGATTCTTTAAAACACACGGGTGGAGTTTCCCGAAGCCCCATCTTAGCATCCACCTCCATCAGTAAAGATATCTGACCGGCCAATCAGTCATGAATGTAGATAAAAGAGTTGGATTGTTGAGTCCAGTAATTGGCTAGCAAATGGCTGTCTTGTCATTTTTCACACCTGTAACATATGTGTTTTTTATGCCGATGTCGCCCAACGAGCGCCAACTGTTACTTAAATGGCTAAAAGAAAGAAAAAGCGGTGTAAGCCAACTTTTGTTCAGTAACCAGCTGTTTTGGCCTTGAATAGTCCGGGCTACCCAGACGCGCCATGATTAAAATTTAAAATAGAACATTCACACGCCCGCGTGCAAAAAAACGTCCAGCTTACGCCCACAATGAATGTAATTAAAAATGCCCCTTCTGTCGGGTCCTGCAGATAGCTGCAAAGCTGCACTTTTCCGTATTTTCAAGCAGAAGCCGGGCAGACAAAAGTAGAAAGTCATAAAAAACGTTTAAAATTCCCGACACATCCTTTTCCCCCTCAAAGTACTTGGTATGGCTACAAACACACACACCCACAGACACATGTACACGAGACACACATACAAGGGACACACACATTCATGGCGTGTGGGCAGCGTATACGTATACGTAACGGTAAATAAAGTGCCGACAACAGCCAAGAGGGCGAGCCGTTGTGAGGAACAAGAGCAAAGCGAAGCAGATAAAAATACACAGGACCACACTCGCCATAACGACGCAGGAATACTCTACCTCAAGCTAAAATTTTGTATTCAAACGAAAACGGTTAGCATACTCTCTTGCAAAGGAAAGAGTATATAAATACTCGCCATAACGACGCAAGAATACCCTATCTGAAAACTATAACTGCACAACAGCAATTTTCTGTTTTGAACTGTCACGACAAGCATTGTTGAATAATTGGCATACTCTCTTGCTGAGGAAAGGGCATTTAAACAGTAAGCCAAGCATTTTCAATACTATAGGCAACTCGTCAGAAGCAATAGCAAAGCGCAGCGGAATAAAAGGCGCAGGGCAACACTCGCCATAACGACGCTAGAATACTCTACTTCAAAGCTGACACTATTACTGCACAGCAGAAATTTTCTGTATTCAACTGCCACGACAAGCATTGTTGAATAATTGGCATACTCTCTTGCAGAGCAAAGGGCATATATACAGTAACAATAGCCAAGTCGCAGCCGACGACGGCGCCGCGTGCTTGGAAAAATCGAACAACCCGCCAAGCTGTCCAAACTTTTGCCATAGTCAGCTCAACCGAGTTGAGTTGTGTTGAGTTCAGTTCGTTTCGGGTCGCTGCAGTCGCAGCCTTACGGCGGCTTTTTCAGTGTTTATTTATTAAGCGTTGCAATTTCGGCCTTTAATTATTTGTGTGCATATATATTTTTGAAACTGTTCCCACAATAAAATGCGCCAGCAAAACGATGTCTCGGCGCGTCGGCTCTAGAAATCGGGCAACATACGGGAGCTGAAAATCGCGCGACGTGTGCGAGGATTATGCAACTGAGTTCGAAACGGAATATATGACGTGGCACATAAAGTAATAAAAAAAAATGTACTGACAGACAGCTGGGCTCCGCAGTTGTCAGCCCGTAAAGCCGCCGAGACGTCCCTTAGCCAGTTGGCATTAGCGTACACTCCAAACATATTGTGACCTTTCCCACACATCGAGGTCAGCGAGACGAGCACAGTGCCAATCCAGTCGATTTCTCTATTTCCATCTGCTTCTTGAAGACTGACAGCCAAGTTTTTACTTAATTCTTTTAAGAGGTTGCAGGATATTCACCTCGCCTAGCTCTATTGATATACATAGGTCTATCGGAGCAGTGTTATCATCCACTGAACTCGACGCAGTTATCGGTTACTTTTGTTGTCATTGCGGGTATTTGGGGTATTTGCACATATGAGCTCTGAGTTTTTATTTATCGCCCCCGTTCCAAGTTCCAACCCGAGCAATCCCCATTTACGCCTTGATATATATGAACCCACATTTAAATAAGGAAACAGCTCAGTTACTTAGCTATTGCTGCTATTAAAAGCCTAATTGCCTCAAAACGTGGATGATCTAATGCTTCGTGCCATCTGATATTTCCGGTTAACTTTTATCAGCGCAAAACAACAATGTAACAAATCTAACCCGGCGCATTTATAGCCTGGGCAAAGCTCAACTGTAACTAGTTTCTATGAGGAACAGTAGCTGCTGAGTTATGGGCCTCTAATCAATCAATATAATTGCAGTTAAAATTGCCCCTAATTACAAGACTTTGGTATTGATAAGCAGTTTCTTTTGTTAAAGTGTTGACTAATGTTTCGATTCTTTATAAAGCGTGCTCAAATCACACGCGAAGAAAACAACAACGAGAAACAAGCGCAAGGGAAAAATTTAATACCCTGGCAGACCGAACATTTTCATCATGCCTTGCTCGTATCTAAGAAGCACAGGGAAAATAGTTAATGCCGAGTAGGGTTAAGATATCTTGAAAAACTAAAAGTTTCGCATACAAGAACCTCATTTTCGACTGATCGTTCCAATGGCATCTATATGATATAACGTTCCAATTTAGATAAGATTTTGAATACACACAAGTGAAACCTTTCAATACCAATTTTGGTCCCTTTATCTACATAAATTTTACTAAGAATATACATACATACATACATACATATGCATATGCTTAATGGGGTCGGAGATGTCTCCTTCTATGCGCTACACTGCCTAGGTATAAAGACATAATATCCATTTTCTTGGTATTTATCTGGTTGTTCGTGTAAATGTAAGCCAGAAAACGTTGTTGGTCGGGTTCGTTAACATCGATATTCGCTGCGCTGCACGAAGACAAGGCGTCGTCTCTCCCCGCTCGTCACCCCCCGCTCGTCGCTCCCCGCTCGTCACCCCCCGCTCGTCTCTACACGCTCGTCTCTCGGTGCAAGCGAGTACACGCGAACCTAAAATGTACCCAGCCCGGGCCAGTCGCTGGGTGCACGCGCACCGAGAAATTCGCGCGAAACGATTGGCGATTGCGAGCAGGCAAAATGTGGCTGCTGTCGAAGGAAGTGGGGAAGGGGGGGAGGCGGGCAGCGGGGCAGAAACTCGTATTTATCGTATCTAAAAGCAGCGTAGCCGCAAACTATAAACAAACCGAGTTCTACCAACACAAAAGCAAGTTGATGACGTTGTCGCGATGTTTGTTGTTGTCGTTGTCGTTGCTTTGGATTACAAATGTGCACCTCAATCGCAGCTGTTGACCATTTAGGCCAACAGCTGATTGTCCAACGACTAACTTTTGTTTGTCGTCGAACGTATATATACATATTTACATATATGCGAAAATCGTAGCCAAAAATGTTTGTCAGAATTTGAATTGATTAAGTTGAGGCCAACAGCTTTCTTTACTCATTCTCTCAGAGGAAATCGACTAAAAGTTGTTTCCTTTATTTGAGTGCATAGTTCCTCAGCAGGCTAACGTGCTTTGTTGGAGTGTACGTGCTCTGCGTGAATCGGCGAAGATAAACAACGACGGCCACAAAAATACACACAACATTCAACAAATGTATATTTTAAATATGGACTTTGAACCACAACGCACGCTACCCACAAATGCATTTAGATATCTGCAGGGTTAATTGTTTATTTGTTCTAGCAGCAGCTAGAACTCTAGACCCAAAGCTTACATCAATTGTACATCACTTCATCATCAATTAGCTGCGATCAACTGGCTGCAGGGGTAAATGTTTATTTGTTCTAGCATCAGCTAGATTTCTAGACCCACAGCTTACATCAACTATACATCAATTGTACATCAACCATAATCTATTATCAAATAGATTCGCTCAACTAGTTGCAGGGTTAATTGATTATTTGTTCTAGCAGCAGCTAGAACTCTAGATCCACAGCTTACATCAATTGTACATCACTTCATCATCAATAAGCTTCGCTCAACTAGTTGCAGGGTTAATTGTTTATTTGTTCTAGCAGCAGCTAGATCTCTAGACCCACAGCTTACATCAATTGTACATCAGTTCATCAAGCATCATCCATCATCAATTAGCTGCGCTCAACTGGTTGCAATAAGTAGTTTGCACCGAAAACTCTGTGTTTTAATTGATATTGGCAGTTTTGGCAAAAGAATGTCGTGCAGCCGGTCGGCATATTTTATCAATAGCACACGACAATCAACAAGGAAGGGCATCACACGGCATTTTATGAATGAAACACAAATCGAACTTTGCTCTTTACAAGCTTAACGAACGATTGTTGTCCGGGAACGTGGGAGGGGGTTGGGTACGAGCTCTTGGCGCGCACGAACGAAGCATGATTACGGTTGACTGACTATTGACTATTGACAATTGGCTATTTGGCCTGTCGACTGGCTATTGATAAATGTAAAAGCGTAATTCATGATGCCCCGCCAGATGCCAGCTGATAGCGTAGAGTAAAAAAAAGGAAAATAAGCAAGCATGCCAAACAGTTTGGAGCTGACATTAATCAACTGCAGCAGCAGCAGCCCGGACAGCAAAGCGCAGCCACATCCCGTCCAAGTGGATGGCATTCAGAACACCAGCTTCGAGGCTGGCCTCCTTACCTCCTACGTGGAGGCCCATGCGGATGTGGCCAGGTGCAAACGTTCGCTGTCCTTTGTCCAGACAAAGCTGACGAAGAACGGCTGCGTGAGCGCGCTGCAGCGGCCCGAAGACGTTGCACCATGCTGGCAGAAGCCTGTCGTGGTCAAGTAGGCTACGCTCCTAAATAATTGCTCCCCGATTAGCCAGTTATTTGAACAGTCCAACGATTTCCTTGCAGCTCCCAGAATAACCTGTGCAATGGCCGGATCAACGCGAACAGCCACAACAACTACGGGCTGGCGCCCAAAAAACAAAACAACAGCAATAGCCCAAATGGACAGAAGAAGGGCACCATCTCGTTGTCGCATCTGCCGCAGCGTCCGCCCGTGGACATCGAGTTCTGTGATATCTCCTACTCGGTGGCCGAGGGACATATACGTGGCTTTAAGACGATCCTAAAAAGTGTTTCTGGAAAATTTCGCAACGGACAGATAACGGCCATAATGGGACCCTCCGGAGCAGGGAAGAGCACACTGATGAACATCTTGGCTGGCTACAAGTAAGTTTTTTGATACAGCTCATCTTTAAGCCACTTTTTAATCAATTATATTCCTTTGCAGAACCTCTCAGCTGAGCGGCTCGGTGCTGATTAACAGCAAGGAGCGTAATCTGCGGCGATTCCGTAAGCTTTCCTGTTACATAATGCAGGACGATGTCCTCATAGCCAACCTGACCGTGCGCGAGGCCATGATGGTGGCCGCCAATCTAAAGCTCGGCAAGAACATGATTAAGTACGCCAAGTGCGTCGTTGTCGAGGAGATACTGGATACGATTGGACTGAAGGAATCGGCCGACACGTTTACCTGTAATCTGTCGGGCGGCCAGCGGAAACGCTTGTCCATAGCCCTGGAGCTGGTCAACAATCCGCCGGTCATGTTCTTCGACGAGCCGACCTCCGGCCTGGACAGCTCCACCTGCTTTCAATTAATATCCCTGCTGAAATCGCTGGCGCGTGGCGGTCGCACCATCGTCTGCACCATTCATCAGCCGTCGGCGCGTCTCTTCGAGAAATTCGATCATCTCTATCTGCTGGCCCAGGGTCAGTGCGTGTACGAGGGTCGCGTGCATGGCCTGGTGCCGTACCTCTCGTCCCTCGGCTATGAATGCCCCTCGTACCACAATCCCGCTGACTATGTGCTCGAGGTTGCTTCAGGGGAGTACGGCGAGGCCGTACCCAAGCTGGTGGAGGCCGTCAAAAGCGGCACGTGCAAGAAGTACATGCACAAGGATTACGGACTCAATCTGGCCAACGCCAAGGGCATAGCCAACGACATTATCAAGGGCAGCGGCAGCGGCTTGGACAATTGCAATGCCAACACCACGGCCGTTGCGACGATCCGACTGGAGGACGAAAAGTCGCCGATTACACTGGAACCCATCAGCTATGCGGATGCGGACGAGCTGACGGAGCTGAAACCACCGAAGCTGGAGGCACAGCAGTCGCAGAACTCCGAATGCAGTGCTGGCGTCAACATGGCCACAACCAACGAGGACAGCTGCAGCTTCAGTTCATCGAAGGGTGGCCAGAGCCAGAATGCCGTATCCGGCGGCACAAATGCCGTAGTCGGCTGCATGACCTCGCTGCTGGACTCGCACGAAAGTGTCGTCACGCTGCCCAACAAGACGGGCTTCCCCACCAGCGGCTGGACGCAGTTCTGGATACTGCTGAAACGTTCTTTCCGGACAATTATGCGGGATCGTATGCTGACCCATATGCGGCTGGCCTCGCATATTATTGTGGGTGCGATCATCGGGATGATCTACTACGACGTGGGAAACGAGGCCAGCAAGATTATGAGCAATGCGGGCTGCATCTTCTTTGTCTCCCTTTTCACGACGTTTACGGCCATGATGCCCACGATCTTAACCTGTAAGGGCTGAAACTTAATTTAACAAATATATAATTCAATTTGAATCCCATTTAGTTCCCACGGAGATGTCCGTGTTTGTGCGGGAGCATCTCAACTATTGGTACTCACTCAAGGCGTTCTACTTTGCCAAGACCATCGCCGACATTCCCTTTCAGGTAAGCACCTGGTATATTGATTACTTCCAAATATTAATGCACATCTTGCTCTGCAGATTGTCTTCTCCAGCGTTTTTGTGCTGGTTGTCTACTATCTGACCTCGCAGCCGATGGAACTGGAACGCATCTCGATGTTTGTGTTCATCTGCGTGCTCAACTCTCTCGTGGCTCAGTCTCTGGGACTACTCATTGGTGCCGGCATGAATGTCGAGTCGGGTGTTTTCCTCGGACCCGTCACGACGATACCAACTATTTTGTTCTCCGGTTTCTTTGTCAACTTTGACACTATACCGGCCTATTTACAGTGGGTCACGTATGTTAGCTACGTGCGTTACGGCTTTGAGGGTAAGTTTCACACTCCACATTTTTAATGTCCAAATTGAGTTATATTTTGTTCGCTTTTCAGGCGCCATGGTGTCCATTTACGGCATGGATCGTGCCAAATTGCATTGCAACGAGATATACTGTCACCATCGCGTTCCCAAGAAGTTCCTCGAGTGGATGTCAATGGAGGATGCACGCTTCTGGGTCGATGCCGTAGCTCTGATAGGAATCTTTTTCGCATTGCGTATTATTGCCTATTTTGTGCTGCGCTGGAAGCTGCACATGATACGCTAAGGAGCAGGACTTTCCTTTTCATCTAAACAGTGTAAATAGAGGACGCGCAATTGGAATTATATTAGATTTCAAGTCTTGTAGATAGGCGTAGCTTAATGGTGCTTCGAATTTTCGTTTCACGTTGATTTGCTGTAGAATACTCTGTATAACAAGGGGATATTTGACAGACACGGATTGTAGCTGTTCCATGTACGAAATATGTAGATTCCACTCACTCAAATCGGGAATTGCGATAAAGTTGTACATCTATAAATAGGCAAAGCATGATTAGGCACGTTCTTTAAAGTATAAATCTTGTGACCAAGCATAAGAGTCTGAACTTAAATAGGTTGAAAAAAAAAAAATTGTTATAAAAAGAATTGTAGACAAGTCGTCAAGTAGCTAAAGTTTCCGCCAACTTCTTGTGCTTTACTCAATTATGTTAGCCCAAAAGAAAAACCCAACGTTTTATTGATCGTTCCGTCCCCTTTCGTAAATCAAATCCACCTCTTGACAACACTTTAGCTGACTTTGATTTAAATAAAACAAATTGTCTTTAGTAAGAGTTCAATCGGACAATGTGGAACGTGCTTAGAGACCAAATCAAATAATATAGTTTGAACTTTGTGATACAGAAAAACTGCAATGAAAGATCTTGAATCCACAAAACGGGAACGGAATTCGATTGTGTCCAGGCAAAACTGGTGATATGAAGCAATTATTATTATTATCACAATTTTTACGATTAATCTTCAATAAAATCTTTGTAATTTATAGACGCATCATCTTTGAAATTAAGTAAATGTTTAGTTTTAATGTGAAATGTCGCCAAAAGAAATGCAATATTAATTTTACATCCCATTCGAGCCCCAAACCCGAAGCTATGGAAAGCCAAAGAACTATCCGATAAATTGGGAAAGCGTTCTTGGATTATTTTTGCCCCCATCAGTTATACATAATTTGTGATACATATAGAAATAAAAAGCAAATCTAAATTAATATTAAGCAGCAAGCTGTGGCCACATATTGAGCATCCTCTGAGGAGCAAAATTTATTAAAATTGTATTTGTTTGTTTGGGCAAAACAATTAAATAACAAATTATGTATTGTATATGCTTAGTTGTTTAATTGTATAATATAAATACACACGCATATACAACATACACACACAACAACCCAGTAGAATATTTTTAATAAAGAAACCAAAACTATCATAATATACATACATACATACATATTTCATAATTTGTTATTATTTGCTTAACTGTATTTGTGTGTATTCACATGTATCAAGGAATATAAGTATAAGGCGTCTAAGAGTTATCCAACTCGTTCTAACACTGTTAAATACAGATTACGTCACACGCAATCGACAATAAGCTAGAGCGAGACACCAAACATTGTTGAATTTATATTTGAGTATAATATACTAAAAAGGGAAAAGCTTTCGTGAGTGGTGGTTGTCTCCGCTAAGCCGTGTGAAGTGGGCGTTGACTTTAAAACCTTTTTATTATATTTTGTCAAATGTTACTTATTAACAAATAATCTATTTATTCACTAATATTATTATAACATTTATTTTTAGTATTGCAGTTTTAATACGAATTTATTTGCTATAATTCACTCAAAAAATAGTTTTGGGCTAAGCCAGTGAATATTGTGATTAATTAATTTATATTTTTCGTAGGTTCTAATCTGCTAATTTGCGTCTCTTCACAGATTTTTGATTCGCGAAGCTGTCCGCTTCATTTGAGCTCGACTAAAACAAACAAACAAACACACAGACAAGAGTCTCAGCTGTGAAATGCCGATATTTCACAGATATGTCCCAAACAGCGGGGAATTTCTCAGCACGCACTGTAACATTTTGTACGTATACATATATACATATACATAGACAACAATAGCCCGTGTTCGTGTCACACTCAAAATCATACTTAAGGCCCGCTGCGCATCAGAGCGAGCTCAGTGTGGATCCGATCGGCATCCGATTCACTTCAAAACGTCCGTTGCGATCGCTTAAACAAATTGAAGCTGGGCTTTGTTTTGCTGTGTTTTTTTGTGTGTATTGTGTGCTGATAGGGAACAAAAAACTAAAAACAATACTTGCTGTGAATCATGTGCAATCGCACTATTCTATAAAGAATATATAGTACATCATTAAATTATAATTGTTTAAGCACAGAAGTGATCCCCCCTGACCGTAGTTTCCCGGTATCCCATTTCCATAGAATTCGCCGAAAAATATAAAAAAAAAACAAAATACGCGATTATGTCGCGAATTTTAGTTTTTTATTTTTGTGTTTTTCAATTGGGACTACTCGTAAATGCAACTGGGTAAGTAATATGTACAAAACCCAACCTAAGCCTGAGTCACATTGGGCTATTTATTATTATTATTTATATTATTGCTTATTTAAGAGGTGCTGAACTTTTATCTATTTAAAAAGAAATATTCCTGAGAGATTATCTATGATAATGACTGAATATTTAAAACCGGTTTGATAGGCGTCAAAGGTAAAGCTTGTGCACACTTTCCATAGCGATACCTTTCTCATTACGTTATCTCTTGACATGTTTAAGAAGAAGAAAAAAATGAAGCAACACAAAAAAAAATATCTTCAATATGCTTGATTGAAACGGAGCGCGGTTTAGATTCTCTGCATTTTTAATACCCTTGCAGAGGGTATTATAATTTTGTCGTGAAATGTGCAACGCGAACTCTCAGTTTTAAAGTTTCTTCTGTTGCACGCAGTACACATGTCGGAAGCAGCTGGATCGGCGCAGTATATCATATAGCTGCCATAGAATCGATCGGTCGAAAATTAAGTTGTATGGAAAACTTATTTGTTTTCCAAGATATCTTAACGAATCTCGGCATTACCTTTTTTCCCTGTTCTCCTTAAATACGGTCAAAGCACTAAGAGCATTATGAAAAGGTTGGGTTGGGTGGTTGCAAGGGTATTAAATCTTCGGCGTGCCGAAGATAGCGCTTCTTTCTCGTTTTTGATTGACATAGAGTGAGAGATAAAATGATCGAAAAAATAGTTAATTACATATTCATAGGGCTAAGAATTTGAGATAAATGTAAAAAGAATTACTTTGAATATTTGTAAAGTATAAAATAAAAGGGAATTACGTTTTAGCAAATAATATTAATTTAAATTAAAATAGTACTAATTAATCATATTTTCAGTCTGTACACGGTAATTGGACCTGGCACAATACGCTCGAATTTCAAATATAATGTGGCCGTATCCGTGCACAAGGCCGAGGGGAAGAGCACCATAAAGGTGGGCATAACTGGACCATCCTATAATGAGACAAAGCAGGTGGAGCTGCAGCCCATGTCGACGACGAACGTTGAGTTCGATGTGCCAAAGTTGGCGAACGGGGATTACAATTTGACAGCAGCCGGAATTGAGGGTGTTATCTTCCAGAATTCCACCAAGCTGAACTATGCCGATAACAAGCCAACAATATTTATACAATCCGATAAGGCAACCTACAAGCCGTCAGATCTAGTGCAGTTCCGAGTTCTATTTCTGGATGAGAACACACGACCTGCGACCATCGACAAGCCGATTACGATTGCAATCACGGACGGAGCCCAGAATCGCATCAAGCAATTGACGGACGTACAGTTGACCAAGGGCGTGTACGCCGGAGAGCTGCAGCTGTCGGAGCAGCCGGTGCTGGGCATGTGGAACATTGCTGTCAATGTGGCGAATGAGAATGCGGAATCCAAGTCCTTTGAGGTGGCCAAATATGTGCTGCCGAAATTCGAGGTAATTGTGGAATCAGCCAAAGATGTGGCCGTACAAGATGGTGTCATCAAGGCCACAATTCGGGCCAAATACACCTACGGCAAACCGGTGAAGGGCAAGGCGACCGTCTCCATTGAACCGAACTACAGCTACTTTAGACCCGGCGACAGCGACGTGAATCAGATGAAGACAATCGACGTCGATGGAAAGGGTCATGTCGAATTCCCAATTCAGGGGTCGCAATACAACTCACGTTATACGCCGCCCTTGAAGATCTTTGCCGTGGTTACCGAGGATCTGACGGGCAACAAACAGAACGCATCAACTGTTGTCACAGTGCACACCCAGCGCCACAAGCTCGAGGTCGTCGATCCTGTTCCCTATTATCATCCGGGCAAGGCGTTTGTCTATCAGTTTGTAGTCAAAAATTTGGACGGTTCCCCAGTACGAGATGCGACGAAAAAGGCAAAACTGTCATTTGATCCGTCGCAAAGGTTTTTCGTTTTCGATAGACAGCCGAGTCCCACACCTTCACCCGAGACGATTGAGCTCGAGGCTCCTCTAAACGAGCACGGTATTGCCACATTTAATGTTGTCCTGCCCGAAAGCGAGAATCGCTATTTGAGTGTCCGAGGATCCTACGCGGACTCCAGCTCTTACCTGGGCTCCATAAACAAGTTTGAACCAACTAACGAATCAGCCGAACCGCTTAAGATTCAGGTCAACTCAAAGACGTAGGTTTCCAGGACATACTTTTACTTTTTAAAAACAAATCTAACTTAATAATTTCTCTTCTAGTCCTAAGCTCGGCAACGACGTTTCCTTCGATGTGAAGTCAGACGCACCTATTCCTTATTTCGTCTACGCAATTGTCGCCCGGGGAAATATTGTAAAATCCGAACATGTCCAGGTACCAGAAGGTCGCAAGAGCTACACCGTGAAGTTTACACCCAGCTTTGCCATGGTGCCGCAGTCCTCGATCTATGTGTATTACATCTTTAACAACGAGCTGCGCTTCGAAGAGAAAGCAATCGATTTCGATAAGGATTTCGAGAACTCGGTATGTAGAGGGAACCGCAATCGTCCAGCTCGAAAAAAAAAATAAAGATAACTTTGCACAGATTGAGATTTCTGCTCCTGTGGATGCCAAGCCCAGCGAGGAGGTCAAGCTGCAAATCAAAACTGATGCAGACTCGTATGTTGGGCTACTTGGTGTGGATCAGAGTGTTCTCTTGCTAAAGTCCGGAAATGATTTGGCTCGGGATGAGGTTTTCAATAGCCTCAACAAGTACAAAACATCTACGCCCTGGCAACAGGGCTATGGTCGGTATCCGGGACAGTCTTCCGGCTTGGTAACACTCACAAATGCCAACTATCCCTATAATTTCGGTAAGTTAATGGGGCATAAAAGCGGAACAAGAAAGTATAGCTCAATTATTGGAGGATCTAATGAGACGAGGAGACTTCTGTTAGGGCTAGAACTTATTTCTTGGTGTACGCATTTTAGCAACACGTTCATACGATGCGGTTGACGGCATGTTGGATACTTATCCAATATACCTAGAAGAAGCTGAAGCTGAATTTGAAGATGATGTCGGTGGCTTTGTTGCCAGAGATGAAATAGATTCCCCGACATCCCATCAAATTGAATTGGTACGCGAAAATTTCGCTGAGCTTTGGATTTGGCATTCGGCCAATTTGAGGTGGGTTTGTTGCCTAAAGTCCTAAAGCATGAAGCGCACGTATTAATCAAGTATTAAACAAAGTAACAATTAGTTTGAGACTTCACCTACAAACTCAATTAATATGCTCCCGATTTGGTCAACTAAGGTTGAGGTCTTTCCGCTCGGCCTACGAGGTTTAACCTTAGTATGTACTATAGTGCTATATGGTTATATATTTTAAGCAGAGGATTATCCCTACGTGGCATATTTATTAAGTGCCCACGTGAATCATGCTGACACAATTGCCTTTGAGGAGGAGATACAAGTACGTGCAGAGTTTCCGGAAAGCTGGATATTTGATAATGTCAAAAAGTACGATTTTGATTTCTTTTTTAAATTGTAAATGTCTTCAGTTGTCTCGACCCGTTTAAATCATCTTTACTTTAAGTCTTACTAAAACCAACCAATTGCATGTAGGTCGCGTGTTCTATGCCGAAGCCCTACCTTTGTTTAGACCTGGGATTGTGCTGTACTCGATGGCAGCCGGGTCGCCCATGCCAATAAACAACAAGTTTTCTGGGGCAGGATTTCCAGGAGCAGTTGCTGCTCCTACGGTGGTCCCCCAAATTCGGAAAGAATTTCCTGAAACCTGGATATTTGTTAACAATCTGACGTAATTGTGAAAATCTTGCATAGTACTGTTTTTTGGGCAAACAACTAACTGATATCTGATCTGGACTAAGATCTGTATGGAATAAGCGTTAAAACTAACATTAATCACATTTTCAAGGGGCTAGATAGCGATAACATTGCCTAAATACTCTCCCAACAGGCCAATTTAATGGAGTAGCCTTTTTTTTTGCAGGCAACATTAATAATTTTATTTTTTTTAGCAGATAATTTCCTTGTGGCACTTGAGCTAGATAGCGTGGGAGGTCCCATTGATATCGTTTCCGACCAGAATATACAAATACGTAAAGAGTTTTTCGAAAGCTGGATTTTTGAACACAGCGAGAAGTATGCAAGTTGTTCAGTTCATATTTTGGGAAATCAATTTTTGCACTTCTAGTCCCAAACTTTTAAATCATCTTTATTTTTACACCCGGTTAAAACAAACACTCGTCTTCAGGTTTGCGGGCTATAATCTAAAAAATGTTGAACACTTTCTAGAAACTTTTCTTTCAACTTTATGGGTGTGATGGTAGTCCTAATTTTAAGACCCTATTCGTGATTAAGCACTACGTATTTTTTGGATATTTATTTCAACAAGAGCTCCAAAAGCCTTTTTTTTAAATGAGCTATTTGTGCTTAGGTTGGCGAATGTTGCGATATCCAGTGCATCGGGTGTTCACTTCACAGTGGCTTCCTCCAAGTCTTAATAGCAACAATTTAGAGCCTACAGGATTTATAGGAATCGCCGGATTAGGTGCTTCTTCTGCCGCAGCTGCACCTCAAATTCGCAAAGAATTCCCCGAAACTTGGATAGTTGCTGTAAACATAACGTAATTGTGACACATTTTAATACTATGAATGAAAATGATTTCCTAATGATATCGTAAAATCGCATCGAACACTTCACCTAATAAGTGCACTATGATAATGTTTATAGTAAAATTAAAAAGGGAAATTTTCGGATTAACAAAAATATATTTATATCCTATCCTTTACTATATTTATATATATATTAACAGAAAGTCCTCTTTTTTTTTTTTGATTTGAATATGTTATCATTGCTGATTTAAAATATCCAATTTGTACCTAGAAATGATTCAATATTATCTGCGACCTATTGCGATTCCCCTCGCGGGGTCACCCGATTCGGTTATGACTCTGGGAGCTCCAGGTCGTCCAGGACCTCCGCCGCGGCCGCCACTTGCTGTGTCGGCAGCTTCCGGTCCCGCAGCAGCCCCTCAAATTCGCAAAGAATTCCCCGAAACTTGGATTTTTCTAAACAACATAACGTAACTTTTGCATTTAAGCTGATTAGAATTTAATTTGCCAAAGGTACAATGGGCTGCGCTTTCCGTAAATTACCAATTAAATAACACACACACACAAAATTTACACAGATCTAAAATTAATTACTAACGAACTAATTAAACATTTTATCTGCATTTAAAGTAAACAATATTAAGAAACTGGACTCGGGTTTCATACCAATAATGAAAGTCAGTGGGGAAAGGCAGAGTGCCAACAAAATACGAAAGACCACACAAAAGCCAATTGATTCCGAAAACATTTCCAAAGAGGATACGAACCCAAAATTGTCTGCCATACGCGAAATATTTATGGAAACTTGGATATTTCAAGGAATTTTAACAAAAACGTACACAAATATTTCGCATCAAAAACAATTGAAAAATCTAACATTCATTACATATACTAGTATAATGCTTTGTATCATATATGTTTGGTTTATTTATCATTTATAACATTTATAACATTCATTGCTAACAGAGGAAAAACCAAAAATTAACCCTTTATGTGCTTGTCGGTGCTAAATGCGAAGGTAAATATATGAATGGAACTTTCTGTATTTTAATTTCCTTAAAACAGCACGGATGCGGAAGGCTTTACTTTGACCAAAAAGATACCGGATACCATCACTTCGTGGGTTGTAACTGGCTTCTCGTTGAATCCAAATACCGGATTTGCTCTAACCTCGAGTCCAAGCAAAATTCGAGTGTTCCAGCCCTTCTTCGTCTCCACCAATCTTCCATATTCGGTAAAGCGCGGTAAGTACCGAAGAAAGATAGTCGCAAGTATGATACATAATACTCTCATCATTTTTACAGGTGAGGTCATTGCCGTACCCGTAATTGTTTTCAACTATATGGATAAAGCGCTCGACGCTGAGATTACAATGGACAATTCAGACAAGGAGTTCGAATTCACAGAAGCTACCAACGAGGTTGAGGAGAAGTCAATAGATGAAATGAAACGCGTAAAGCGTATTACGATACCCTCGAACAACGGCCAGAGTGTCTCGTTTATGATACGCCCCAAGAAGGTGGGATCGATCACGTTGAAGATCACAGCGACAACTCCACTGGCGGGCGATGCGATTCATCAGAAATTGAAGGTCGAACCGGAGGGCGTCACCCAGTTCGAGAATAAGGCTGTTTTCGTCAATCTCAAGAACCAATCCGAAATGAGTCAAGAACTGAAAGCCATAATACCCAACGAAGCCGTTGCAGACTCTGAATTTATAGAGTTCTCGGTGGTTGGAGATCTGCTTGGTCCCACCATCCAGAACTTGGATAACCTGGTGCGAATGCCCTATGGCTGTGGTGAGCAGAACATGGTCAACTTTGTGCCAAATATTTTGGTGGTCAAATATCTGGAGGTGACCGGTCGAAAAATGCCCAACGTTGTGGCCAAGGCGAAGAAGTTCCTCGAAATCGGTTACCAGCGTGAACTAACCTACAAGCACGATGATGGCTCCTACAGCGCTTTTGGCAAATCGGATCCTTCAGGTAGCACCTGGCTAACGGCCTATGTTGTGCGTTCCTTCCACCAGGCCGCTAAATACACGGATGTGGATCCCAAGGTAATAGTGCAGGGCCTGGACTTCCTTGCCTCCAAACAGAAGGATAACGGCGAGTTTCCCGAGGTGGGCAAGTTGTTCGACAATGCCAATCAGAATGCCTTAGGACTCACCTCCTTCGTGCTGATCGCGTTCTTTGAAAACGAAGTAAGTAAACCTTTGCTCGTCTGAAAGTCTTAACCTTACTAAACTCCACGATTTGCAGGAGGTCATATCAAAGTATCAAGCGACCATTGACAAGGCTCTGGAGTACATCGCTCAAGAGGTGGACAAGACAGACGATCAATATTCCCTATCGATTTCGGGTGTTGCCCTGCAGCTAGCCAAGCATCCACAGGCAAAGAAAGTCCTAGCCAAGCTTCAGAGCGTCGCAAAACAGGAGGATGGTCGCAAGTGGTGGTCCAAGGCTCCCGAGAAGCCCCTCACTGGGACTGGTGGCTTAACCTATTGGCGTCCCAGCAGCAATGATGTCGAGATAACTTCCTATGTGTTGATGGCTCTATTGGAGGAAGAGCCGGCAGATGCCTCGCTGCCAATAATCAAGTGGTTGATCGCCCAGCGGAACAGCAATGGGGGCTTCAGCTCCACGCAGGACACGGTCATCGGACTACAAGCCCTGACAAACTTTGCCTCCAAGACCGGATCTGGCACGGGCACAATTGACATTGACTTCGTTTCGGATAATGAGAGCAAGGGCAACATTAAAGTGAATCCAGAAAATTCGCTGGTACTCCAAAGTCACGTTTTGCCCAAGACGACACGTAAGGTTAACTTCAACGCCAAGGGTCAGGGGTCGGCTATGGTTCAGTTGTCCTACAACTATAATCTGGCTGTGAAGGATAAGAAGCCCAGCTTTAAGGTGACGCCTACTGTGAAGGACACACCCCTGCAGCAACTAACTCTGGAGGTGTGCGCCGAGTACGTGCCCCTTGAGATGAGCGACCCGCAGAAGGACTCTAACATGGTCGTTATGGAAATAGCTTTGCCTTCGGGCTATGTTGGCGACACGGATAGCTTTGAGAAAATTCAAGCGGTCGATCGAGTTAAGCGCATCGAAACAAAGAACGCGGATTCCATGGTGATTGTCTACTTCGACAGCTTGACACCGGGCGATGTGAAGTGTTTACCCGTGGAAGGCGTCCGGGCGCATTCGGTGGCCAAACAGAAACCCGCCGCTGTGTCCCTCTACGATTATTACGAGACAGATCGCCGTGCCACCGAGTACTATCAGGTGAAGTCCTCCCTATGCGACATTTGTGAAGGCACCGATTGTGGTGAAGGATGCAAAAAGGACAAGTAATATACAATTGTTGATCCTCTAACTTGCTCAAAATTAAAGCAAAGACATGAATAATCCAGCCTATAAATGGAGCTCAATAAATGTTTAATAAAATTAATGTGCATTATTAATTGTTTTTAAGCATTCATTTATTTCTTTAATTAATGCATATACATCGCAGAAACAACGTAAAATTTTTAAATCGAATTACGACAGTCTAAATTTTCAATAAATTTTTAAAATATGGTAAAAGGTTGTCACATTGGAAGGATTCTGCGTTCCACAAATTGGAAACTTTTAATAACTATAACTCGGGTAAGTTCCTTTTAAGAGTTCACAGCCAAGTTCTTCCCAGATCGAATAACATTTATTAAAAGTACAGGGTATTCCTTATTAGTAAAATAAATGAGAAGAGTTAAGAAGTGCTTATCATTGCAATAAGTACCAGCGATTAGTAAATTCTTTAATCATAATCTTTATGGCTTGACATTTTTTACACAATTTCTAGCCGAACTACTCAAAATATATCAGTTGACCAACTAAATTCAAGCGGCTAACATGAGGCTATACGCGTTTTTTACTGTAATCTTTTTTGCTGCCTCAATCAATGCGGCAAGTCTTTTTCAAAAAGGGGCAAGTCTTGAACAAAAAGTGCGCTATGATAACTACAAGGTTTTTAAAATTAAGTACGAAACCGCAATGCAACGACAAAAGCTGCTTGATTTGACAAAAATATATCAGAGTGTAAGTATTTAAATTTTAAATATTTATTAGTAAGTACTTAAATAAATATGAGCAAGATATTCCGATATTTTTATAGTTCAGATTGTGGCACGAGGATAGTTCTGAGTGTTTTTTGATGGTCACGCCAAATGCATTGCCCCTATTCGAGGATACTTTAAAAACAATTAATGCTAGTGCCGAGCTCCTTATTGGAAATGTGCAGGAGTAAGTAGAAGGGAAATTGGGATTTAATTTTTGAAATATTTTATAATATTACTTTTCAGTTTGATTGATCAAGAGACCGAGGCGGATGCAAGGGCTACTGCCAAATTCGGTTGGACACGTTATAATAGCTTGGATGAAATTGATGCCTGGCTGGATGAAATACTCGCTGCCTATCCGGATGTTACTGAAGGGTTTGTCATCGGTAAATCATATGAAGGTCGTGACATACGCGGCATAAGGATCTCATACAAAGCAGGAAACCCGGGCGTCTTCATCGAATCCAATATACATGCGCGGGAATGGATAACCTCAGCCACGGCCACGTGGTTGATCAATGAGCTGCTCAGCTCTAGTGACGATCTGGTGCGGGATTTGGCCGAAAGCCATGACTGGTATATTGTGCCAGTGCTAAACGTAGATGGATTTGTCTACACCCACGAAAAAGTTAGTCCAATTGAATTTTGAGTAAGATATTTACTTTACCCATTTGTACACAGGATCGTTTGTGGCGTAAGACACGTCAACCATCGGAGATTTCTGAGTGCATTGGCGTTGATCCGAATCGCAACTACGACTCGCATTGGATGGAGAATGGCGGCGCCTCCTCGGATCCCTGCAATGAGGCCTACGCTGGGCCGCATGCATTCTCGGAGCCAGAGACGAAGGCCTTGGCGGATTTTGTCGCCAGCATCAAGGATAAACTGAATATTATGATAGCCTTTCACTCCTATAGTCAACTCTTGTTATCACCTTATGGGCACACCAAAGACGAGGTCCCGGAGAACTACGATGACCTAATGCAGGTTGCCAAGGCCTATAGCGATACAGTTAAGGATCTGCCCTATGGCACTGTGTACAGATACGGCTCGTCAGCTGGCATTCTCTGTGAGTTATACAAAAATACATAAAGCTATCCGTCATATTATAATATGATTCAATTTTAGATCCCGCCTCAGGCACTACCAGCGATTGGGCATACAACGAACAGGATATCAAAATATCCTACACCATTGAGTTTCGTGACACCGGGAATTTCGGGTTTGTACTGCCACCCGCCTTCATAATACCTAATGCCGAAGAGGCATTGATTGGTATAATTGCCCTCCTGGCTGAATCAAAAGAGTTGGGTTACTTGGAACCCAAATACACATAACCTGTAATCACTCGGAAGGTAAACTACAATAAGCAAATAAAACATGTCAATTTAAATGCCTTTTAATTGTCCACTTAGTTATCAGGTTCCTAAAAAAAATTTCCGTATGCTCATGAACAATCAATAACCCTCTATTGTTATCTATGAGCATGTAGTTGTAGATTTAAAATGCGTAAAGAAGTTCACGTATTTTCATTAATGAGCTTATTGGTACTCTATAATTTGGGTTTCAGCCATTTATAGTCTCACTCAGCAATTGTTGAATTTTTTATTGCTTTGAACACCTCGTCGTTAAGAGAAAAAACTATATGTATATATTTACATAATTAAAGCATGGAACAATTATTTATGTATGTATATTAAACTACAAAAAATAATAATTAAGATAATTGATTTTTGAGAGAGTTTAAATAATTAAAATTAGGATACGCTAAGTAGACAACTCGATTTTTATCCAGATGTCTTCGAAGAGGTACTCAGCTCTAATGATGTTCTGGTGCGGTATTCGATCCACTCGTATTAAAAGTTAAATAATATCTTTATACACAAAACTGTTTGTCCTGACTGACTGAACGAGATCAGAGTTGCCATTAAGAAGGACAGAGAGCAGAAGTTCTATTAAGCCCATGCAATGTTTTAGTGCATGTATGGGTTTATCTACACGGTTGAAAGAGTCAGAAGAGATTAGCATACAAAAATTATGTAGCGTGAGCGCTGGGCATTAAGGTGTGGCAGTCTCATCGACTTAATAAAATATCTATCATCGATAAGATAAATCATTGCTTAATCGTGAACGAGTTTGGAACTGGATCGGCTCTCGGTTCCCGAAAGCTACTTACTAGAGACAGTCATGAAAATTGCTTAATTATATAAAATATATTCATACTTTGTTTTCAATAAATAAAATATGCGAGTAAAGTCGCACAAAGGCTTCACGATTGAAAGAAGAAGAGTCAACAGTATAAATAGAGCAGCGCTTGGCAGTTGGACGTCAGTTAAAGCTGCAAGCTGGTCCGGCAAGGAGCTGCGTATCAATATGCAATTACATGTTGAAAAGCATGTAAGCAGACCACATGTCAGAGGAAGCGAGATGGCAGTTCAGGTACAATACTAACAAGGAGAGTAAAAAGTATGACAACTGCTGGACCAACAAGATCGATTTAAAGAAGAAGAGTCCACAGTATAAATAGAGCAGCGCTTTGCAGCTGGACTTCAGTTGAAGCTGCAAGCTGGTCCGGCAAAGAGCTGCGTAATAATATGCAAGGCTTGACGATTGAAAGAAGAGTCAACAGTATAAATAGAGCAGCGCTTGGCAGTTGGACGTCAGTTGAAGCTGCAAGCTGGTCCGGCAAAGAGCTGCGTAATAATATGCATTTACATGTTGAAAAGAATGTAAGCAGATCACATGTGAGAGGAAGCGAGATAGCAGTGCAGGTACAATACCAACAAGATCGATTAAATGAAGAGTCAACAGTATAAATAGAGCAGCGCTTTGTAGTTGGACTTCAGTTGAAGCTGCAAGGTGGCCCGGCAAAGAGCTGCGTAATAATATGCAAGGCTTCACGATTGAAAGAAGAAGAGTCAACAGCATAAATAGAGCAGCGCCTTGCACCTGGACTTCAGTTGAAGCTGCAAGCTGGTCCGGCAAGGAGCTGCGTAATAATATGCAAGGCTTGACGATTGAAAGAAGAGTCAACAGTATAAATAGAGCAGCGCTTGGCAGTTGGACGTCAGTTGAAGCTGCAAGCTGGATTAAATGAAGAGTCAACAGTATAAATAGAGCAGCGCTTTGTAGTTGGACTTCAGTTGAAGCTGCAAGGTGGCCCGGCAAAGAGCTGCGTAATAATATGCAAGGCTTCACGATTGAAAGAAGAAGAGTCAACAGCATAAATAGAGCAGCGCCTTGCACCTGGACTTCAGTTGAAGCTGCAAGCTGGTCCGGCAAGGAGCTGCGTAATAATATGCAAGGCTTGACGATTGAAAGAAGAGTCAACAGTATAAATAGAGCAGCGCTTGGCAGTTGGACGTCAGTTGAAGCTGCAAGCTGGTCCGGCAAAGAGCTGCGTAATAATATGCATTTACATGTTGAAAAGAATGTAAGCAGATCACATGTGAGAGGAAGCGAGATGGCAGTGCAGGTACAATACCAACAAGATCGATTAAATGAAGAGTCAACAGTATAAATAGAGCAGCGCTTTGCAGTTGGACGTCAGTTGAAGCTGCAAGCTGGTTCGGCAAGGAGCTGCGTATCAATATGCAAGTACATGTTGAAAAGTATGTAAGCAGACCACATGTGAGAGGAAGCGAAATGGCAGTTCAGGTACAATACTAACAAGGAGAGTAAAGAGTATGACAATTGCTGGACCAACAAGATCGATTTAAAGAAGAAGAGTCCACAGTATAAATAGAGCAGCGCTTTGCAGCTGGACTTCAGTTGAAGCTGCAAGCTGGTCCGGCAAAGAGCTGCGTATTAATATGCAAGGCTTCACGATTGAAAGAAGAAGAGTCAACAGTTTAAATAGAGCAGCGCCTTGCAATTGGACTTTAGTTGAAACTGCAAGCTGGTCCGGCAAGGAACTGCGTATCAATATGCAATTTACATGTTGAAAAGTATGTAAGCAGACCACATGTGAGAGGAAGCGAGATAGCAATGCAGGAACAATAATAATAAGGAGAGTAAGGAGTAGGAGCAGTTTTATGTGGATGAGCCAGGTGAGTACACAAAATAATTTTAACGTTCCATTTGCCCATGAATTTTGACCAAGAATAATATTGTCAAATTGATCGAGGCCAAACCATAAGCAAAGAGCCCAACCTCGTGAAAATCGTATGAGATTTGAGCGAGTTATGGGGGTGGGAAATTTTGATCTAAGTCCGTATAGGATATTTGAGGGTACGTTTTTTCTTGAATATCTCGGGTAAATATTGTCTGATTTTGAAAAGTTATACCTTTTTGAATTCGAGCAGACCCCTACCATCAATTGGCATTCAAATGCAAAATCAATTGGTTAATAAAAGTTCACCAAAAAACGATTCGTTTGTAAAATCAACCTTTTTTGATGACTTTTTCAAATATCTCGGCCAAATAATGTTAGATTTTGGAATTTTAAACCATGTAATGTAAAGTTTGAGCCAAAGACGCTTTAATTGGCAAAATACATATCTTTGCAAGCTAAATCTAAAAAGCTGGTTTACCTGAAACCTAAATGTGACTTTTATTTGGCTGGAAAGCTGGACAGTCATAAATCAATAAAGATAATTTCCAGAAAATGTGTTGTTTCAGAAAAATGTGTTGGAATGCTACTAAGCTATCAAGTTTTAGTTTGACAACGATATCAATCAGTCAATTATCGCTATGCGTCTGATTTGGGTGCTTGCAACGCTTGTGGTCCTAGCTAGCGCTGGGACACTCAAGGACCCTCCCAAGGCGCGTTACGATAACTACAGTGTCTATCAGTTAAGCATAAGGAATAAAATACAATTATCGCTGATAAATAAACTGGGTGAGCTCAGCCAAAAGGTATGTGAGGGATTGTAAATTGAAAGGCTGGAGCTAATGTGACTTCTGTATGATATTTCTGTTTAGTTTAATATCTGGAAGGAATACGATGACCACACCAAGCAAATGCACGTTATGGTCAGCCCATCGGAGTCAACGCGCTTTCAACTACTCCTTAAATTTTTTGGTATCAGCAGTCAGCTCTTAATAGAGAATGTACAAAAGTAAGTATTGCCTAAGGATATTAGAAAAGGGGTTTTCATATGTCTCAAATTCCCTATTATATAATTGCCTCTTGTTGCACGATAAGACGTGTTCGAATCGAGTATTAATATTGCGTACCATAAAGTTAATTGCTTGATATTCAGGCTTATCGACGACGAGCAAATATCCAATAGAGATAGCGGCACCTTTGGCTGGAATCGGTACCATGAACTGGCCGAGATCGAGGCGTGGTTGGATGAAATATTGGCAACCTATCCCAGCGTGACTGAAAGTTTCTCTATTGGCCAGTCCTACGAGGGACGAAACATCCGTGGCATCAAGATTTCCCATGCCGGCAATAAGCCCGGCATATTCATTGAGTCCAACATACACGCACGCGAGTGGATAACCTCGGCTAGTGCCACCTGGTTCATCAACGAGCTGCTTACCTCACAGAAAACCGAGGTGCGCAACTTGGCGGAGAGCTACGATTGGTATATTGTGCCCGTTTTCAATGTTGATGGCTTTGAATACTCCCATAGCCAGGTTAGCCCAATGATTTATTTGATAACTTTTTAGCTAACCGAACTTTGTAACCTAGAATCGATTGTGGCGCAAGACGCGTCAACCCCATGCCACCTCGTCCTGCATTGGAGTCGATGGAAATCGTAATTTCAACTCGCACTGGATGGAAAATAATGGCGCCTCGTCGGATCCTTGCAGCCAGACATTTGCCGGCGACGCACCCTGGTCGGAGCCAGAGTCTAAGGCGTTGTCCGAGTATCTAACGAGCATCAAGGATAAATTCAGCGTGTACTTATCTTTCCACTCCTACGGTCAATGGCTGCTGTCACCTTATGGCCACTCAGAAGTCGAGTTCCCAGAAAACTACGACGATTTGCAAGAAATAGGCGCCGCCTTTGCCGGTGCCATCAAAAATTTGGTCTATGGCACTGACTACGTTTACGGTTCCACAGCCTCCGTTTTATGTAGGTCGACCAATTTTCACATTTTTCATACCACTAAAAAACTTTTTTATTTTTGTAGATGTCGCTTCGGGTTCGACTGTCGATTGGGTCTTCAATGAGCTGGAAAAAAAGGTGGGCTTTACCATTGAGTTTCGAGATAAGGGAAATTTTGGCTTCGTACTGCCGCCCGCTCAGATTCTGCCCAACTGCGAAGAGCTGATGGCCGGCATGGTTGCCCTGATTGACAAGACCAACCAGCTGGGTTACATATAAACCAAATTTTATTTCTATTGATTACTCGTCATTAAAGTGGCTCATGTAGGACGCCAGCAGATCATCCATCTTGTAGCCTTGTGTGGTGCTGCAGAGCAGCTTCGAGGCGCCAATCATGTTGCCGAATCGTATGTGAAAGTGGTTCTTGCCGGAGCTCCACATGCCCAGTTCCGTGTAGCTGTAGCTTTTTAGAAGATTTTTTGTATGCACATCGAATAGATGGAAGCCTGTGCTGTTGATCGCAATCAAAAGGTTCTCGGGCAGGGACTTGTCATTCAGCTGCTTGACCACGAAGAACGTGGATCCAAAGCACAACTGCTTGGCCAGCTCCTGTAGAAATAACAGCTTCGCTTGATCTTCGTCAACGCCGGCCTCTTGGAGCATAATTGGCGAGAGCTGTTGATGCCACTCGGCCGGCGTCTGCAACGGTAGCAAATCCTCGGGCACCAGGCGGGGCAGCAGCTCATGCAGCGGCAAAGCTTCCCCATTATCCCGATCCGCCTTGCGAATCAGTTTGGCCAACTGCAAGGCCAGCTCTAGGTCAACGGCATAGTAGCCCTTAAGGTACTTGTGCAACTCTTGTGGATAGCTGAAGATCATATCCGCATTGAAATCCGCGCCCGGCTGGCAGTCGAGCCAAAGCTTGCGCATAAAGTGCAGCTGGTAGTGACCATCGCAGCTGGCGCGGATTGTCTTCTGCTGGCGGGGATAATGCAACAGTTCCGTGATGAAATCGAACACAAACTCTGCCTCGGGCATGGAGTAAATCTTCTCGCCCATTTTCAGAAAAATACTGAAGCCCAGCTGCGACTTAAGCTCCAAACGATGTGTTATCTCCCCGATGAGATCCGCTCCGCGCGTGTGCGACTCTATTTCAAAGGCTTCCACGGTATCGTCCGGGAAGTAGATCTTGTGATAGATGTGCATGCAACGTTGTTGGATGCCCTCTACCTCAATCAGGTGCGGAGCATGCTTTCGTTGGCCGTACTGCACGGAACGCTTCAAGCGCCTCAGGCATGCATCCGAGAGTGCGTCGTGCCGCAGGTTCAGGAACAGAATCAGCTCACGCATGATGAGCACACTGGGCGCCATGATGCCCGTGGCCAGATAGAGCAAGTCCCAGCCACGCTCCTCGCTCACCTCCAGTGGATTGTCGCTGAGCTGCTTCATCAGCTGACAGAAGACCTCATCACAGAGCAACGGCTCCTGCAGAGCCGGCTGGAAGATTAAATCCGTATTCACAGGCAGGTTACCGCGTGCTATGTCGCCCATGTACTGAGGGAATACGATATGTCACGAGGATCAGATGAGCATGAATCCGGACTTACCTTCAGTATGTGATGATAGATGACTTGTGCCTGTTGGTAGAGCTGCGGCCTGGAGTGCAGAGACCTAAGGAGCGGTGCCTTCAGCGGTTCCGGGGAATACCTCCACAAAGGTGATTGCTCCGATCTGTGAAAAGGCGAAAGTTACAGATAAGTCAAATAATCTAGGAAGGAACTCACGCCAAGCGCTCTCGGAACTGCATCTCAGCAAACTGGGCCAAGCTATGCTGTCGACGATGCGGAGCTGCCGTCGGACCCTTTGCCTCGGTATGTTGTTCAGGATCACGATGGGCCTGCTCCTTGAATATCTGCTGTAACTGTGCGCTGGGCCTGGAGAGCGTCGCCAGAATGCGCACATTGGCGGCGACAAATTGACCCCACTGTCCATTGGCACAGCCACGCCAGCTGCATCGGGGATCCTTGGCCATCAGCTGGGCACCTGTGACACCCGCCTCGAACTGCACCAGATCCCCAGCTCTCAGCGCCAGCAGGTCATCCTCTGCAGACTGAGTGTTATCTATGGCTACGCCGTAGCTGGAGCGTTGCTGTAGGTTGACAAGCATGAAGTCGATCAGCTCAACTGCGTCCAGAGCCTCGCTGGACTGCAGCACGAAGTTCTCATGCTGGGCGGTAAGGACGTGCATCTGTTCGTTTGCTCCATAGTGCACCTTGAGCAGCTCCGCATAGCTGCAGGATGCGAGCACCTGCTCCGTTTCGTCAATGAGCGAGAGTCCTGAGGCATTAACAGCCAGCATAAGGTCATCGCTCTGCAATTTGGGGCCGGACACGCGGAAGACCTCGAAGAGTCGAGAATGGCGCATGGGCCAGGACAGATGGGCAAACAGACAGATGTCTTCCTTGGCGCGCTGCTGCGACTTCTCGTCCTGGCCTTTCCGCACATAGGCGCTGCTCTCGTATGTTGCGGCAATCAATCGACTCCAGTTGTGCACGGCCCGTTCACCCGGCGCGAGCAGATCCTGCGGCACAAAGGCCGTCAGCTGGCTCTCGGAGAGCTTTGCCACGGGTTGTGCTCCATGCTCGATGTAGGTGGCCAGGGCACAGACCATCGCGATATCTTTTTCTGAGCGACAACGATATTCGCCGCATTTTAGGCCGCTCAGAATCTGCTTGTAGATAAGATGCGTGGCCTGGGGATCCAGCGCAGGATCATACCAGGCCCCGAATAGTTCCTTGCGCAGGAACAGCTTCCAAGGTGCATCCACTTGCCGTTGCTCGCAGCTGGCAATGGCGTCCAGCACGTGCTCTCGTCCGGCGCCCAGAGGCATGAGCTTCTCGTGCAGCGACAAAACCAGGCCGAAGCCAAAGCTGTCGCTTAGACCCAGCCCATCGCACAGCTGCTGCACTACCTCCCTGGCCGTGCTGGCTGCATCCACTTGCAATTTGCGAGCCTCGCCGTCCATCAAATAAATCGCCAGCTTCAAGGGCTGACGACTGCGAATCGCCTGCAGCTCCAGGAGCGACGGCGGCTGTGAACGCGCCCCGTTGACCAAGGTGCGCTCCAGATGCTGTAGACAAGGCGCCGCCTGCAGCTTGGCGGTGCCCACCTTCATGTAGCTGCGCAGATAGGGCTCGAAATTGGACGATGGTGGGAAGCAGCTCAAGCAGAGCGAGAGCAGCAACCAGCCACGGGAGAGCGAGCTGCGACTGGGATTCAGGTAAAGCTGCTTGCAGATCTGAGCCAGGATCTCGTCCCTATAAGGTGCGTAAACATCCAAAAGTATGCATGTAGAAATAGGACTTAGCTTGGAATTAAACTCCAAAAATATCATACATAAGCTCAATAAGATAGATCCGAGAGGATATACTCGCAACCTACCTTAATCCTTCTCTTAAGATGCCATGTCCAATTATGAAGTGAATCTTGTCCAGATGGCTGCTGCCGACGTTCAGCCAGAGCTGATAGAACTCCTCGGCATCCTGCTGACCATTGCCAAGCACTTTTGTCGGACGCTTGAGGGTTTGCCTGACAAAGCGACGCGGCTTGGAGCCTAGAATCCGCGCCATATCCTGCATAAGTTGTGGGCTACGCAGGGAATGTTGGGTGGGGCTGGGCGCAGCCTCTGGCAGATCGCCCATAAAGCGCAGAATCATCAGCCAAATGGACTAATGAGAAAAATGCTGAGTCTAAAATGAACTGGAGTCAGGTGAGGGTCACTTACCTTGGCGGCCATCTGATCAATGGGCAGATCATGTTTCAAAAGAGGCTGCTTCAAGGGCTTCCTCTCGTGCTGATATGTTATCCCATTGCAGAAATATGTTGAGGCAAACTTCAAGAAACTAAAGTCCGATGTGTCCACATTGGTGGGCGTCGGCTTGGGCAGGCGGATGGTGCCAGCGGAGCTGATGCTGTTGCTCTTCCTAAGGGTTATCTGGAATTTAAAGTAAGTCCAATATTATTATAACTTTGTATTTTAACCTCAGCATTTTTCTCTTATAAAAAATCCCTGAGTCAATTTTTAATAGACTTCTGACAGCTTTAATCCATTTCAACCTCAGCATTTTAGTTACTCTCTCTTATAAAAATTCCCTGAGTCAATTTATAATGGAATTCTGACAGATTTAATCCATGTAGGTGTCTCCTATCTAAGCGCGTTGGTATTAAGGTTTTTTTCAAGTAGATAGGCCGATCCGATAAGAGTCCGTCGATTATTTACGATCGTATTTTATTTCATTTATCATGCGGGGGCATTTGTTTTAAACTTGCAAAGCTTTTCGATAGCGATAGCTGGAGGCTCTCGCTAAAATATTTTCAATTCTAAAGTTAGTTGCTGACTATATTCGAGACTGTGCGTATCTGGACTCTAAATTGCGGCAGTGGCAGGAAATTTACATTTTTGTCAATAAATATTAAAGATTTTTGCTGTTGTTTCATTTTAATGGAGTTTGCCTGGTGTAGAAAACTTTTAAGCTAACAGCAGAAAATATGCCTAAATTGGAAAGACACTCAATATATACAAGGTTAAAGTTCCTATGAGAATGCTAATGAACAAATATTATCAAAAAATAAATAGAAGAAAAAGGAAATATCTATTCAATATATAAGTAGTTTCCTATGCAAAAGACTAAAATTTACTTGCATCAGTAAGATCCTCATAGCTTAATTTGCAAACATATATAATTATTCACACTTTTAATAGTAATTGAGACCAAAGCTGGTAGGCTCAAAGGCAAGAGTCTAAAACTTGAAGGCTAGCCAACTGAAAACCCAGTTAAAAAAAGATTGAAAAACAGAAAATATGCCTTAATTAGAAAGACTCAATCTATACAAGGTTCAAGTTCATAAGAGATTGCTAATGATCAAATATAATAAAAATAAAAATTATAAATGAAAAGGAAATATCTATTCAATATAAACATAGATTCCTATTCAACCGAGTAAATTTACTTGCAACAGTACGATTCTAATATTTTAATTTGCAAACATATTTAATTATTTACCCTTTTGGTATTAACACAAAACTAGTAGGCTCAAAGGTAAGAGTCTGAAGGTAAGCAAACTTGAAATACATTTTGAAAAAGAACCATTTTCACAAATGCACGAAATAAATAAATAATTCGCCAATCACTATTTTATGACAAGTTTTCTATTGTTTCCACTTGTAATACCTTCACATTGAGTAATAAAAATTGAAAAAAAAAATATATATATGTATATAAAAAATAAAGCTGTTGACTCTATCTTGAGAGCAATCAAATTTTATAGATTACGTAGCTCTAATCTTTTACCCTCCGCTGTTTATGTAAATATTGTCAATAGGTAGTCCAAAGTTTGTCGAATTTCAAGCAATTGAATGTCTTATCAAAATAAGCTGAAAATAGCTTGAAAAAAAAGAGAATGCCAAAAGCATGTTCGAGTTTCCGCAGATAGTATAATATTATAATTCCGTACAAATTTATTAAGCCATGTTTTTAATTTGCAGTTGACATTCAACAAACAAGTAAGAATGCTCTAGACGGGAGTACACGACTAGGGGATACCCTGAACCATCTGCTTCCTCGAAAGATATCTCATCTGTACATACCATTCAAGAAGAAACATGTCGAGTTTGGTGGCTCTAGGTCTTATTATTTACCAAAATTGCTCCAAAACAGGATTTTGATATCGATTTTTATCGATTACTTGGAAACGAGGGGCAAGTTATCGAATATCGGAAACAAGCTCGATCTGAGCAAGCACTAGGAGGACCTACAGCTTAAATTTCAAGTCTCCTGCTCTTATAGGTCCTGAGATCCCGGCGTTCACAAATACGGACAGTCGAACGAGCAGACGGTAAACATGATACCCGTTTAACCCATATTTCATGGGTTCAGGGTATACAAAGCGACTGGACATAGAGTACAAAAAGCCACAATATGAAATGACCAAAGGGTACGAAAAACGAAGACAAGTGAGAATTATATACATATAAATAGATCCAAAGGGAAATACTGTGAAGAAAAAACGAAATGGATGCGTGTAGGTCTTAAAAATTCCTTGGATGTCGCCACCGAAGCGGGTTTTATTTACAAAAATATAATAAATAGGTTCGTACATAGAATATACATTTATAAAATGGGAGCCTTTTGGGCCAAATTGAACGATCACAAAACGAATCGATTTAAACTATATATGGATATATGTACTATATATATATAGAAGCTGACATTTGTACAGGTGCATCAAAAAGGGAAGCCCAAAAGCGAGAGATGAAGAAGAGGAATATCTTCATAATATCAGCTATTGACTACTTATCGTAAAGGCTGTCTAATATTTGTTCAGAGCTGCTGACCCGGGCGGAACCCGGCAACTGCTAGAGACGCGTCTGGTCGGCGATCTTGCGAGGCGCCGCCTCGTAGTAGTTGACGGGTCGGGACAGCAGCTTGGTGGGCACATCTTTGCGCAGGCGCAATTGCCGCTCGAATATCAAGGACTTCTCCTTGACATTCGGCCCCAGTGGACCACTCACATCGGGCTCGTCGTTCAGGAAGCCGAACACGTCGTCCACAATCTGCTTGGACGACTCCACGTCCATGTAGCCAGGACTGTCCATAGCATTGCCATTCGTCCTGACACCCACTGCAATTGGGGACATCGGCGGGGGCGGTGGCAAGGACATGCGTGCCTGCAACGTGGGCGCCGGCAACACCTGTGCTCGGATTTGAGGCTGCTCCGATCGCTTCAGGGACTTTGTGCGTTTGGGCTGATTCACAGCCAACATGGCTTGGGCATTCCTCGCCGCGATCTCCTCCTTGAAACGCTGCTCCGCCGCCTGCTTTTCCTTTAAGCGGACCTCCGTTTCCGCCTGCTGCTGCTTGAGACGCTTCTGCTCTAGCTCCTTTATACGCTGCTGCTCCAACTCTTTGAGACGCTGCTGCTCCAGCTCCTTGAGGCGCAGCAGTTCCAGCTCCTTGAGGCGCAGCAGTTCCTGCTCCTTTACGCGTTTCTGCTGCGTCTGCCGCTTGGCCTGCAGCTCCGCGCGGAAGCGTCTTCTGGCCAGCTGGCCGCGGCACAGTGCCTGCAGCTTTATCGTCCGGCTGCGCACCATCGTGAACTGCGTGGTTAGTCGCTGGGCAGCTATGCAGGCGCCCAGCCGATGGAAGCCGAGCCGCATCACCTGGTACCTGCGCCGTTGGGCACGTCCGCGCCAATAGCGCTGCACCGTGACGATGGCCTGGCGATATTTCTGCATATAGCGACGGAAGAGCACACGCCGTATTCCTCTCTGTATGGTCACAATGCATTTGAGCATTTTGCGCGAGCGTTCTGCCTCGAGGAGCGCATCGTCCTCATCCCGCAGGAAGAGCTTCGTGCGTCCAAACTGGCGATCCGAGTCGGCGGGCAACGCCGAGTCGCAAATCTGTCGCGCCAACAAGCGACAGTCGCATTGGTCGAGCGGACCCGTCCGCGGCACCAGCAGTCGATACCTTTCCACAAAGGCGCGGTAGGCGTGGCGTATGGGATACCCGGCGCGACGAATGCGAGCCGTTTCCATCATGCCCGAGTAGCGCAGCTGACGCACACACAGCTCCTTGTCAAAGTTCTAGAGAAGCAAAGAAATTCAGGTAAGTATAAAATATGAAGATTCTTTTTAAACCGAAACGAGAAAGAAGGGCTATCTTTGGCACGCCGAAGATTTAATACCCTTGCAGACCCAACCCTTTCATAATACTTTGCCCGTTTCTAAGAAGCATAGACAAAATAGTTTATGCCGAGTTTGGTCAAGATATCTTGATAAACAAAGAAGTTTTCCATACAGCAGCTTAATTTTTGACCAATCGTTCTTATGGCAGCTATATGATATAGTAGTCCGATGTGTTCTGATCAAGAATATATAAACACTTTAAGGGGTCGGAGGTGCCTCCTTCTATGCGTTAAAAATTTCGCTACAAAATTATAATATCCTCTTTAAAGGTATAAAAACGACCGTCTACTCAAGCTATAGACGTAAATTTATATAGCATACGAATCAGGGAATAACATTGGAGAGAGAGAGAGAGACATGAAGAGAAAGAGGGAGAGTGTACTCATAGAGTACATTGGATATATAGCCCGAATCAGTCTCTGATCTTCAGCTCTCCCAGAATATTGTGTCTACTCACATTGGGTTCCTTGTATTCGTTGGGCTTGATGCAGCGTATGAAATAGGGATGTGCTTGGGACAAGGTGCGCATCAGCATATCCAAGGAGTTGCGAAATTTGACGCACAGGGTGGGCTGCTTCTTGGCCGTGTCCATGGGCAGCTCCTGGGGAAAGATGTCCACCAGATACCTGTTGCTGGAACGCTGCACCAGGGAACGCAGATCGCCGCTAAAGGAATCGCGATTCTTTTCGAGAAAGCCCAACGGATTGTACATGACGACGCCGGCATAGTGCCGGATGCCGAAGAGCGAGGTCTGTGTGGTCTTGCCCTTGACATAGATGGAACGATTGCCATGCTGGACGTGCAGCTTCTCCAGCAGGGTCTGATCCGTGCCCTTGGGAAACTTGGACTCCTCATCGATGAGCGACATAATATTGACGGGCTTCATGCCAATGAGATCGAGTATGTCCTGGTTGTCCTGGAAGTCGATATGCTGCCAGTTGATGTGCTCCAGCTGGTACTCCGCCTGCTCCATCTGCAAAACCAAAGGGATTAGGAATATAAAAGGAGAGAGTTGAGTTTGTTGAGTTACCTTGAAGATGTGTCCGACAAAGAACTGTTGCAGATTCTCGTTGGCATAGTTGATGCACAGCTGCTCGAAGCTATTGTTGTCGAAGTTCTCGAACCCAAAGATGTCCAGCACTCCGATGCTGTTCACCGGCTCCGTCGGCGGCTTGTTGATGGTCTCGTTGATGCGCCGGACGATCCGCACAAAGATGCCGTCGTAGAGGGACTTCACGAAGGCATCGCGTCCCTCCAAGGCGGCCTCCTTCGACAGGCTGGTCACCACGTGCTCCCCGTGCACGTAGATGGTGCGTTGGGTCAGCGCCGTGTTCAGAGGCGCCGCGGGCAGGCCCAGCAGCTGGGCCACACGCTGCAGGTTGACGGGATCGTCCACCTCGGCTGCCTCCAGGTTGGCCACCTCGGTCGCCTTGAAGCGCAGATTGCCCAGATGCAGGATGGCCGCCATTAGGCTGAGCAGGCACCAGACTTCCTCCTGCTTGAAGGAGAGCACCTTCATGGCGGCCCGTATGTCGGCAAAGTCCTTGGCATCCTGCTTGCCCGCCAGCGTGAAGCAGCCGCCCTGCGCCAGGTAATGATACTGGCTGGGACTCTGCTCCTGCAGCTGCAGACGTTCCCGCTCCGCCGCACTCAACCCGGCCAGCATGCAGTAAAAGATGTGATAGTTGCGCTCCTCGCGACTCTGGAAGACAATGCGTGACTTTTCCAGCAGGTACTGCTGGATGCGAGCACCCTGTATGGCGCCCGCCGGAGTGAAGCGTATGTCAATGTACTTGCCAAACCGGGAGGAGTTGTCGTTGCGCACGGTCTTCGCATTGCCGAAGGCTTCCATTATGGGATTCGCCTCGATAATCTGCTGCTCGATCCAGGAGTGCTTGCCACTGATCGCGGCCAGGTACTGCAGGATCAGCTTGGTGCTCTCGGTCTTCCCCGCTCCGGACTCGCCGCTAATCACGACGCACTGATCCTCCTTGAGGCGCTGCAGGCGCTGGAAGGCATTGTCGCTGACGGCGAAGATGTGCGGAGGCAGTTCGTTGAGCTTCTTATTTCGATACAATTGGATCTCGCGATGCGTATAGATGGGCAGTATCTGGTAGGGGTTGATGGCGACCAGCATGGAGCCCGTGTATGTCTGCAAAAAGAGCACCAAATATTAGTTAAGGGTCTGAAAGGTATTCCCTATCCCAGCTTACGTAGATAAACTGTTTGGCGTAGCGCGTTTGGAGATTGCGCAGAATCGTGTACTCCTGCAGATCGCCCAGCGTGATCATGTCCTCGACATCCTCCTGCGAGGTCAGATGCATCGCCTTGAGCACATCTCCGGCCGGCACCCAGAACTGCTTCCTGGCATCATCGCAGACCAGCGTCTGGGTCTTCTCCGTGCGAACGATCCGTGCTCCGAAGGGCACCGCGAATTCGCTGCTCGTGTTCTGCGGCTTGACCCAAACATATTCGCCCTGCAATCGATCATTAATGGGAGATCTTATCGATGTAATAATTATGATGTACACGCGCCTCGCACTCTTCTTCTTTTGCATTTTACGATAAGATACCAGAAGTCGAAATATTACTCAATGTCAAGGAATTTCGGTGTGTGGCAATTGATTATTGCCGTCATGTAAATCAATACGTGTAGTTGAGATATCGTTAAAATTGACTTTGTTTGCAGCTACCACAATTATAGACCCAACATAAATGATGATAAGCTATTTATGCTCCGGAATTCTTACACATGATCAAAGGAAAACCAACTCACAGACAACTCGGTTTGTAACTAGTAAAAGACTCTGATAAAAAATATTCAGTCTGTCGCATTTAATTGAAACAATTTTTTTGGGCTACATCAAATGTAAAATTCGCTTAGATCTGAGGCATTTAAAAAAGCGTACATAGCACTTTAAGAAATCGAGATATGCTTAAAACAAGCGGAAATCAAGTGAAGAAATTTGTTAATAAATTTTTTGGGCTACATCAAATGTTAAATTTGCTTAAATCTTGGGCATTAAAAAAGCGCAGATAAAACATAAAATAATCGAAATATGCCTAAAACAACCGGAAATCAAGACAATGAAGCCCTTCAAGTCGCCAAAAGTTTTGGGAAAGTAAAACGGTAGCCGTTGAGCAAACATTTGGGGCCTCACAATTGCTCGAAGTGCTTATCTTATCTCGCAAAAATGCCGATATATACAAAAAATAAAAAAAGTCTTATCGGTATTTGACAATCAAAACGGTTAACACAACACGGCAACACACAGACAATAATTGCCAAAAAGAAAGTGAGGGGGCGTATTTGTAAAAAATGAATATAAAGTATTCCATTATAGAGTTAAGCTACCATTGAGACAGTTGAAGCCATATTAGCTTCCCATATATACTTTAATATTTATTCCTTTATGGAGCCTCGCTGCGACCTTGTTTATCTATAATAACATAAGACACACCTGTGCCTAGGCATTTTGATAAGATTGTGACTAATAGCAACCGAAAAATAAAAAATAAAGAAATAAATACTGCTAAGCACACATTGATCGATAACTTAAAGCCAATTCCTGAAAGGGTTAACAATTCGAATATATGTATAAATATTATTTATGATAAGCGTGATTCGCAATCAGTGAATGAACATGAGGTCATCCTCTGCTGAACCCATTGCAAATTGATAATTCATATTTAATTGAAAACTAATTTTTACGATGATCTAATTATCACATAGTCCAAGTCTAAGTCATAATCAAAGTGCCAACTGACACAAGTGGGCTGCAAATTTTAGTCGAACATTTTGGTAAGAAAAACATTCAAAATATCGCCGAAATGACATCATAAATTCCACTTAAGTGCATTTCAACCTTTGTTAAAATGGTTGAAGCTTCTTTTTATATTTTTCTCTAAGACCGATACTTTTTTTGGCATCCGATCAAATTGGTTAAAATGTGTCTTTTCGACTTGAGATCAATAATCTAATGCCTAATTCCCCTATCCACATTTCCTACATTTTTTGGCGAATGTCAAGTTTTCCCATAAGAAAAGACCTTTTTCACATTTTTTACATGTTTTACATTTTCAAAAAATGTGACATTTCTTCGTCTTTTTGAGCTGAGCTCAACAATCTAATAGTCTAATTCCATTGTCCACATTTCCTACATTCTTTTGCGAATGTTACATTTTCGAATAATGAGAAAACGCATTTTACACATTTTTAACCTTTTTCAAAATTGTAACATTTTCAGAAAATGTTTGCCTTTTCGAGCTGAGCTCAACTCGTTTTCGAGCACATCTTTTATGAGCTTTGTATAGGGCATCTTTCAGCCCAGCATTCCCGTTTGCAGAACTTTTCAAACTTTCATTTGATAAGAAACAGCTTTAGCTTATCACGTGCTAGAGCACGAATTGGCAATACAACCCTTTCAAGAGACGACAACTTTTCACTTAATTATTATATAGAAATTGTCAGATTCAAACTAATTTTGTGTATTTATAAAAAAGTTTTTTCATCGGAATTTAGGCAAACTTTACACGTACACTTAATGATTAGAACTTTTGCAGAACTTACATGTTCCCGCAGAAATTCCGACATGCTTTGTATTTTCTATTTCTTGGGAAATCCGAACTCTACTCGAGATAAAGTTTTGGATACTTTGGAGCACTCTGCCGAGACCCACACGCGCGCCGAGGCTTCTTTTGATTGGCCAACAAATATTTGCGCAACGATTCGGTTTTTATTTTCACAGCCGTTTTCACAACAATTCTTTTTTGTAGTTTTGTGACTTTATTTTAAATGTATTTTTCTGCTATCGACCGTGGGGTTCTGTTCGGCACGGAGACTCGTCCACATGTGAACGGAGCTCTGGAATTGGAGCCCTTGCTGTCATTTCATTTCTTATCTAACGCAGCGGCGGCGCAGTTGATATTGATAATGAATATTGAATGATTACTATATTTTTTTTTTGTTTTTTTTGGCAGCCGCGTCTGGCCTTATCGCCGCCTCGCCATATGGCTGCGGCTGCAATCAGGTGCGTCAGTTTTGCAGAACAAAAATCGGATAACATTGGCCGAGAACTTGACGAGAGAGCGCAGGTATTTAGAAACTGTTTAAAAATTCTCATCAATTTCTCGATCTTATCTTGGCGATTAACTCGTCGATAATTCCCGACTAACCACGCTTATGAATCACGCGGCTTGTCGTTTAAATGTTGTCCAACGATAAGTCTGGGACCCTGCGAATCCGAACTAGGGGGATTTTTCTTTTATTATTTATTATTACTTTTGGCTGGGGTCATGGATTGTTTACTCGTTTCATATGCAGATGAATTATGATAACCAAAAGGTTCGTGGTAATCACATAGAACCAGCGAAAGTTCTACTCACTAAAGCAAATGTGACCAAGGCTTGATTTTTCTGCATTCTTTTGGAATTAAATTTCTTAGATTTACAACTGATTAAGGCTTGATTAATTAAATATTTTCTACGCAGTGAAAGGTCCAATTTCTTGAGAAAAACACTTTTATTTTTCTTCGATATTAAACACGCAAAAAAATGTACCTCTAAATATAAAAGTTGATATCTTTAAACAATTATTGATAGGCTGTGAACTTATTTCGTTAATTCGCAACAAATTACAAAGTTCAAACACCGCGTCGTGTTTTTATTTGCAGAACGATTTGTCATATTATTTCGTTATCATCACAAGTGTCACAAAACCATAATGTACTTGTCATTTATAAAAGTCATAGTTAAAAAACAACTTCGATAGGGACACGCACATTTTATACATTTTAAACATTTTAACATTTATAAATTACTCAAATTTTGCTAAAAATTGCAGCTGCAACAATTATGTTAAAATCATATTTATTTAATCTTAAATCGCCTTTAATTGCAGGCAGATATTGAGGCCAGGAAGTGTTAAGTACAGTCACGTCCGGTTTTGATAGTTTTTTTTTTTAATATTAAAACATTTCATTTTTATTATCTTTGCCCAGATAATGTTTAGATCCGAGTGGATTTTCATAAAAATATTTGAAAGACTTAAGCATTGTTTTATAATAATTTATTTACCTGTAGGCCACCTTCCGGGAAGCTGGCTATAAGCATATCTTGGCTCGTTTTTATTGCGTAAAGCTAACGGCACTTTTCATTCATTATTTCACCGTAGATAATTTGCTGGAACGTGCAAACAAATTGTTTGGCGATAAGTGCAGCGGATTTTTCAAGTGATTCGAAAGAAATTTCGTAGCTGGATGTGAAGAAGTGCGTCTGGGGTGCAATTTAATAGGAAGTGGAACGAGCTTTAATATCCTTGGATGTCCTTTACACTGTTCGCGGCGATAATCACGCCGGCATGTACAAGCTTTTGCTTTATGCCTTAAGTGAGTCCTTGGCGTAATACAATGAACTCGTTTCCACTGGCGTGACCGAAGGGGGGGTAACATGGTTCGGGCGCATTTAGGATTATCCTGAGAATATCTTTAGCTTTGACCCACTTTTCGGATTGCATCAATTAAAATAACAAAAACAAAAATGGATGCAAAAGAGATTGTCTCAGTTGTCAGCTGCCCCGCGAGAAATTTAATTATGGCCCGAACAACGAGTCCGTGACAAATGCACGAAATATTTATGTATGCCGGACAAGGTCGGCCATAAATTTAGCCATTGATGATAACGGGGCGTATACGCGATGTTCTCGTGCAAATTGTTTTCGCGCTGTTTCACTGTGTGTGTGCATGTGTATGACGTTCACCGACAAAGCGGCCGCCTAAGCAATGCCAACGCACACACACATACACACGCACTCACACATATATATTTACCAGTGCAAAGTAACGGCAGCATTGTTTCCACTGCACTGATAAACGCAACGCCGATGTCTTTTTTCTCTGCCGTCGTCACCGCCACTGCCTCTACCTCCGCCTCTGCGAATGTCCCGTAGCACGTTGTTGACCTATATTTGGGCATCAATGAAATGCGAACAGCAGAGCGCAGGCTGCGCTGGCTGAGTAAAAGCTGCGAGTAGCCGCCTTTTTGTTACTTAACTGGAAAGCTCAGCCGTTGATTGCGCTCTCACGCAAATAAAAGCTTTTTCAATTGGAAGTGTCGGCAATCGGTTGTCGTCAACGCTCTCTTAACCCATTAGATTACCCAAAGAGTAAGCAATGCAAGTTTAATGAAGCGTTATTATCAGGTACCTGGTAGTGGACAATTCGAATAACCTATCTGGATGGGAATTTACTTCTTCTAAAAATAAATGCCATATTATGCGGTCAACAAAAATTAAAAAAAAATATAAGTTTTGTTTTGCACTTATTAGACTCTAATGTTTCAAAGTGATCTACGATAATTACCGTGTATTTCATCTTAAAAATATAAAAGTGAATAATAAGTATGCAACCTACCATTAGTTACTATACTAAAACACCAGAACAAACAGCTAAGACAGCCAGAGACTACTAGAAGATATGCAGAGACATGCGAGCAGCGGAGTAGAATGCAAAAGTTCGGCACACCGTTAGGTCATGCGTAAAAAGCTTCATTTGTTGTTATTATTGTGCATTCTGGAAATCTCACGCAAACAGCTGGAGCAGTCGAGAGAGCTTCTGCAAGCTCGTTGTCGCTTGAAACACAGTGGAAGCGGAACACACGATAGACGCGTCGTCGGGCGAACCATGCACACTTGGGGAAAGGGTGTCAATGGAAATATCAACTTTATAGATACGAAACGCACACGCACGAGGAGCGAACATCAAGAAAATTGTGAGACGAACCTTCCACCAGAAACAGGAACACTCCCAACCTCAGGTTGCCAAACTTTTTTAATTCAGTTCGAGTCACGCAGCGGAGTGGACGTTTTCTCTCTCACACTTGCGCGAGGCGAACACGCGCTCTCAAATTAACGTGTCTAACGGTAATTCTAAGTCACATTAATAGATTGACTCCAAATAATCAAATTTTATTGAGTAGAAACAAAAAGTTGAGTTAAACGCTTGAGTGTTTTTTGTGACTAATTTTTGTGCGCGACTTTCGTTTTCTGTCTCTCTTTCATTCCCTCGGAATACACATTTAAAAATGCAATAAATTATTTAAGGCATTTATTTCGTTTCGCTTTCGTTATAACTGTGCTTCTTGTTGTTGCTCTCGCTGGCCCATTGGCCCAGTCCCAGTCGGAGTCCGAGTCCCGTTGCCGAATTGAGAATTGTTTGCCAGTTGCCTCCAGCCAAAGCAAAACAACAACAAACGAATACGAAATACCGAATTGCCCGAATACCGAACTCCGAATACCGAACTCCAAGCAGCGAACTCCGAGCACCGTTAACCGAGTCCGCGAATGGATGGCATAGCGAGGCGCCATTCATCAGTCGCGCGAGAGCAACTGACCGCGTCTGTTGTGCATCTTCCCAAGCAGGTCGAGATATTTGCCTGCGCGGGGTTTGAAGCATCCGCGAGTTCGAGCTGCATAACTGTTAACTGCAACAACCCCAACGACTCGAACCGATTCAATTAAACAAGCGAGAGAATCCACAGACGAGCCACAAAAAGTAGCTAAGTGAAGCGCCGCCACCCGCCCCCGCCCCCCGCCTGCAGCTATAAATTTTCCTGCTTGGTTACAGGTGAGTTTCCGATTTAGTGTTACACTAGCTAATTGCAATAAATGTAGTTTCGGCTAGGCTAACTGACCCAATTGTGGCTCGACGAGACCAAAATCAATTTTCATTAACAGAG
Organism: Drosophila ezoana; assembly: GCA_035045725.1. Taxonomy (NCBI): domain Eukaryota; kingdom Metazoa; phylum Arthropoda; class Insecta; order Diptera; family Drosophilidae; genus Drosophila; species Drosophila ezoana. The sequence continues at coordinate 345,860 of JAWNOU010000035.1, forward strand.
GTCGAACTTCTCAGTAATAAATTATTTAAAGAATTGCAGAGTTTAAAAACATTTCAATTTTTACAATGAAGGGAATTTTGTATTTAAGTAAAAAGGATTAAATTATTTTTCTTTTAATCCCTTTTATTTATATACAAAATTCTGATGCGTGAAGCATTGACCTAAATCTGAGTTGTAGGTGCACAGCAACTGCCAAGATTGATAGACTTGGCTTTAACTTGACTAAGAGAATTTCTATTTCTGAGGGAAAACTTTAATTTAGTTACAAAATTTCATTTTTTATTAAGTAAAACTTTTATTTACTTTAACCAACCAACCATTTTTTTGCCTGAAGTAAAAGTTAAAAGGTCCATTTCTCAATTTCTCAATTTCTCAAAATGGCTTTCACATTAATGAACAACTTTAGTTTCTTGAGCCCTTTTGAGCTCTCCTCCCTACCGGGCAGATTCCTGGTATTAATCAGAGCAAAAAGAATGCAGTTTTTTCTTTCCTAGAAGCTCAGCTGCTTGTTAAATGAGTGCACATTACGCATACGCCGCGTTGCACACAGGGCAGGAACTCTGGATGAATATAATTTGTGGAAGGGGTTAAAGTAATTTCCAACAACTTTCCTTCTATTTACAACTGCTTAAACTACTTCTAATGAGACAAATAACTATCCGAACTTTAGAAATCCCTCGAGTAGTTTGCTTCGAAATACTTTGAATGCCATTGGCTGTGCCTTTAACGGGCATGCTTGGCGCCCAAGGACGCGGCCAGAACGACACGGCCAGGACTTGCAGGACACTGCCAGAGCGGTATTTTAGTTTTACGTAAAAACTACGCAATCTGCGAATGACGAAATACAAATTGTTGGCAACTGGCTTTGGCCAACTTTTTGCTGGAATCCCGTCCATTTGGGTTTTTGTTTTTCCGCAAACATTTTTATTTGATTGAATTTTCTTGTGCTCTTTGTTTTATTTTTGATTTGATTTCCATGTTAATTTCAATGGCAGAGTTGGATCGATATTTCTTTATTTCTTGCGGGCTCCCCCATAAAAGAATGCCGCCTCCAAAGCCCAAATGTCGCCCTCTGCGCGCGGCCAACTACGAGTATTTATGACGTTGAGGCTAATTATGCGAACGCCTGACGAACTCGACAGACTGACAGACAGACAGACAGACAGCCAGCCAGATGATGGCCCAAAGCATTGTTTCAACAACAACAACAAGAGTTGAGTGTTCCTCCTGGCGTATGCATAATATTTGCTATTTCTGTTTATTTTAAGACAAAACAGAAATGCTATTTGAATTTGGCGTGCGAATCTTGAATCTGGAATGTGTCGTGCTTGAATCTGGAATGTGTCGTTGTCAAAAGTAAATAAATATATATGTTAACAAGTAGAAGAGCTCTAGTCGGAAATGCCCGACCAGGGGATAACCAAGCATTATACCCATTTACAAAAACATTATACCCTTTTACGGATATTCAATGGGTTCAGGGTATTACAAGAAAGAATATTTAAATATCTAACAGATGGAAATAATCCTGGAAATAGTTACAGAAGTTGGTGAGCTTAAGGATTAGTTGCGTGTCTTATAACGGTCACAAATCAATTTGATTCAAAGCATAAAATTACTTGGTATAAATACTTGGACAGAGATTGTTCAGTTTGTAAAAAAGTGGACATATTAAGGCAAAGTTAAATTAATATTCTCATCGCATCATTTTTGTCTAAGATGTCAATCAATTTTATCTAAAATCTATCTGAATATCTCATTAGGAGTCCCGCTTAAAATCCAATCAGTCAGCTGAACTCTTAAGTTTACGCTTATCCAGTGCCCAACTTGGCTCCAACAAATTGCTTGACAGGATACTTGTTATGTGATTTATGCGCCACGCCCACTGCCCTCAATTTTGCTCCTTTTGGTGGCTATTTTGGTTTTTACTTTGAGGAGGGGGGGGAAGGAATTAGTTCATGTTACAGACTCCGCCCACACTTTTAGGCTCCAATATAGACTACATACACTCCACACCCAACTCCTTTCGTTGTGGCATTTTGTTTGGCTTTGCAGGCGGCTTTATTTTATTTGTTTGTTTATTTTACTTTTTCGTATAGTCACAAAGGTCAAAGGTTGGCCACATTTTTGCTTTGCCATTCATTTTGTGCCTTTTACTGGTCATACGAGTATTTGTGTGTGTGTGTGTGTGTGTTTGTCTCGTGTGGTAAAAACTCACTAAATACGAGCTTAAGATAAATTTGTTCCCTTTATCATACCAGAGATAATCTTATATTACAACTTATTGGAGGGCTGTCTGTAAAAAATATTTCCATAAATAAAAGCCGATGACTATTTATGAAAATATGATAAGATTTTGTTAACAGCAAGAAAATATCAATAAAAATCGCTTTTTAATAATTGCGAACTTATTAAAGGATAATGTGTGCAAATAAAATGTCCGGAAAATCATGTCTCGGAAAGAGTTTTTTAGTGATTAATTAACGAGCCTATAGACGAAGTACCTTGAGCCAAAATCTGCCCTTAAAAAATCCACAGCCAAATCGATGATGGGATCCTGGGCTCCAAGTGCTTGCGTTTAACGTAAACACGTTAACGTAAGCTTGACGTAAGAGCTCCAGTGCCTGCTTTGTGAAAATATGCTAATTTTGGTGTCAACATATTGACAGAATGTTTGATCCAACCAACATATGAAAATCACACACACACGCACATAAATCTAAACTTTATGTTAAATTTGAGTAAATTTAAGCGTGACACACATATGGCACGGAGATGCTGTAACCGATATTCAGTCTCTGACTAACTAGTTAGTTAATCGCCTTTCGCTTCGTATCCTCTCAGCTCCTAATTGGACAATTTTTCAATAAGTCTTGTTTGCATAAGTACGAGGATTATCAACTGGCTTATTATGCTTGGCAGTAAAAGCACACAAGTGGGTAAAAAAGGCTCTCTTGAAAGCCAATAACCGAGGATAGCAATGGAAACACAAGCAGAAAAATGCAAGGGAAAGCAATTTATTTGTCGATTAATAAGCTACAGAATGAAAAGACAATTGAAAATTATAATTTATGTCCATATTTTCCAATCTATATTTTGCTGACATGCGTTTATTATAAAGTTTTTATATATATATACCCTGAACCCATTGAAAATGGGTAGAGAGGGTATAATGTATTTGTGCAAATGTATGTAGCAGGCAGAAGGAAGCATCTCCGACCCCATTAAGTATATATATTTTTGATCAGCATCAATAGCCGAATCGATCTAGCCATGTCCGTCTGTCCGTCCGCATCTCAGAACCTATAAAAGCTAGAGGCGATATCGAAATCGTGTTCCCTGAGCAAATCTCTTGGGTTTTAGGAGTTAGAGTCACCAAACTTGACATGTAGCTTCTAGAATAACTGATATATGTATATATATGTACATATATATATCAAGTATAATTTTATATCCAGCCCCACCACCCCCTAGTTTTTCTAGTCGGTAGCTCCTGACTAGAGGCTCTTACTTGTTTTAGTTGTATTTATTTGTTAAATTCGTATTTCGCATACTTTTCTACAAATAAACTTAAACAGTTTTAATGAGTAATTGAGGCATGTTTACGTCTATCGACAAGTACAACTTCCGTTTGCGCAGCTCGAAACTGAAACATAAATTGCATTTCCGCTTCACATTGGCAGCACTCGTGCACCAATTTACACATTTACAGCAATTACACGTACACACACACACATGTGTGTGTAATTAAAAAATTAAACATGGCGCGCATATACGAAAAGTGCATTTCCGGTTTGTCGCACGCAATGCAAATGGCTTTCACTTATTAATTAGTTGGCAATCAAAATGACGAGAGGGAAGAGATGTTTATAAGCCCCGTTGGGACCACATTGAACTGGCCAAATGTTGCAAACATTTCCAGCTCGCAGTTGGTGCCAACAAAATGGTAATGAGAGAGGGAGGGAGGGTCTAAGGGGAGGAATGTAGGGGGCCTTATCAGTCTTTGGTCCGTTGGTGACGACATTATTACGTGGCTTTTGTTTTTTTTTTGTTTTTTTGGTTTGGCCTGTGGTTTAGCTTAACAGCTAATGGACTGAAATTGTCCTCGTAACTTCCGCTTTGCATATCCGCCTCCTTTCATTCTTCATTACCTGCTTTTTTTTTAGGTTTTGTTTTGTTTTCCCCGCCTTCTTTTGGTCTCGTGCTGGGTCAATCAACGAGATTTTCCTGAATTTTGTTTATATATCTCTCTCTCTGTCTGTCTCTATATATATTTATATATAGTTGCCGCATTCCGCAACAGGTATAAGTAGAGCTTGTAAATTGGTGATTTAAAAAAAATATATATTCTTTTCATCATTATAATTAAAACTATTGATTATCAATGTCAAATGTGGTCATATAATAAGCCTGCAGCTAGAGGAGTTGCTTTTTAGCCCCTAGTCAAGGGGATAATGCAAACCGCAACCGCAGCAGTTGCCCACCTCTGCTCTTAAGCTCCAAAGGCAGCCGGATTCATGCCAAGCGCATTTGGGCCATATATAAGTTGCCAAGAAGAAAGGTTGAGGTATGGCTAAATGTGTGTGCAAGCAAGAGCACGCAGCTCTCTCTCTCTCTCGCTCTTGGCTCTTTCAAGCACTGCACAACAGGGTTAAGGCAATGGGTCGACAATTGATATACACACATAGCTGGCCCAGAGCTCGTTTTCCACACACACACACACACATTCCTTTGCATATATGCAAATCAGTTTAGGTTATTGTAATGTCTGGCATAATTACTTATACACACGATAATGGAAACTGAAGCATCCTGCCCGGCCCACTTGACAGGCAAAAAGTAAACGAATATTCATTTGAATAATCCCACGAGCGAGTTTCAAATGGAATTAGCCTGGCTTTCACTTCGCTTCTTGGCTATAAGTACGCTAGATAGGCAGTAGTATTCGCAGACGCATTTAAATTGCATTTAATTGTGCATAAAATTATTAAATTCTTTTGAGTTTTGGGTACATTTAAAAGTCTTAAGCATTGCATCTTATCTGTTTCCCAGCAAACAATTTTTTTAATATGAAGATAATCGAGTTGGGAACTAAAAATATTTATTACTCTCTTATGTGGAGTCAGGGCAAACAGTTTTATATATAGACATATATAGGGATTAATTAAAATCAGTTTAATATATAGTTATTCATTTTTCTCACTTTTCCAAAGCTAATTGAAATGCAAGGCTTGTCATCGACTGATTTCAAATTCATTAATGTTATGTTAATGTGTTGTACAAGGCCAAAAAAAAATCGGTTAGATCGTTAATATGCGACCTAAATTGCTGTAATAACTGCATACAAACACCTGTCTGCCTACAAGCGGCATGTGTGTGAAAGTGCATAGAATGATTATCAAAAATAAAAATCAGTTATAAATTGTTGCAATTAAAGGGAAAGGGTTGCGTTTTAATGGGCTCTAATAAGCCAAAAGAAATTAATTCTGTTAATGCTTTAATTATTGTTATTTTTTTTATTTCATTTATATATTTAATTTATAAATTCTTTTTATATATTTCATTTAACTTTTTCATTTATTTATTTATATATATATATATATTTAATTTTTATATTTAATTTATTCAATTTCGAAATGTTGTCACAAATGATTTTTGTCGAATTTGACAAAAATAGTTTCTTCAACTGTCAGTCAAGAGGGATTAGAGCTTTTAATTATTCAAAATCGGTGCAAATTCAGTGAATGATGATTGATATCTGTTCATAGTTGGCATGTTAAACAAAAGCGATGACAACTGTCTGTCGGACAATTCCATGCAAATAATCAAGCCTTTGTCCCCGGCCAACAATTAGGGCCAGAATGCTCGCGTAATTGACCATTGTGTTGGCCAAGTGCTGGGCTCTAGGCTCTATGCAAGCTGCAGATGCTTTGTTTGTGCTCCACGTTATGCTGACAGATCTCATCAGTCAGGCCCAGCTTCGCTAATTAACTGACGGGAAATGTGCTAACCGTCAGCCGGATTCGGGTAATTAATCTCTTTACCGGTCCGGCGAAAGCCTGGCAAACCCCTGAGCGCGCATTTTGCTGCGATTTTAGCCGGTTTCCTGGGCCAGCTAGCCAAATGTGTGTCAGGGCCAGCCGGTTAGAGACTTTGAGTCCTTGCCATGCAGCACATGCAAATTAAATACAAATATATGCATTGTGTCAGCTCAAATCAAAGGCGGACGAACAAAAAATAATACAAATATAAAAAAGTGGAGCAGCGTTTTAAATAACAAACGAGAGGATAGCAAACAGTGCATAAAAGAATTAAACATAGTCCGAATGAAAAATATATACACAAAGACAAATGTTCAAAATATGGACACTATCCATTTTCATATACCCTGTAGTTTGAGCCAAAGCTAAATATGGAAACTATTATCGATATAGTGTATATAATTAGTGGCAAATTTTCAGATTTTATTGTATCATAAACAAAAGCCTCGCATATTGAAAGCAAAGTTTAAATTATATACAAAATATGGACACTATCTAGTTTCATATACCCTGTACTCTGAGCCTCCCAATATAGTGTATATTATTAGAGGCTAGGCTCTCTGATGGTAGCAAATTTTCAGATTTCACTGCAGCATAAATAAAAGCCTCGCATATCAGAAGCAAAGTTTCAATTTTCAAAAATATAAAAAAAATAGGAAAATTGAACTCGACAAAAGTTTGAAATTGGCATGAAGCACCAGGGGAAATGTATGTGGAGGCTGATTTCTGTTTTTGCCGTGTCATAAAATAATAAAAATGGCAACTCCAAGCGATTTCTGCTGAATTCAATTTGATGTTGGTAAAAAGAAAAAAAAATAGAACACACAACGAATAGCGTCAACAAGGACAAACTGCCAGGACATGGGGAGGCAAAATGAATGGCTCAAAAGCTGACATTTTAATGAAAATAAATTTGATCAACACTTTTTGTTTGCCCGCTCTTTGAATCCGTGTGTGTGCTATTCGACAAACCGATATCTTGGTAAAATTTATTGTTTGTGGCAAAGTAAATCAAGTCGAGAACATAAATATGACTTATTCGGGCGCCACTTGCAGACGATTGAGCTAGGTTCTTTGCCAATAAAGCTGTGTTTACTTTGAGTTCTCGGTCCATAATAAATGGGCTACAGCTTTAAGGTTCTTTGCGGCCTTCGGATTGCTTTGTGCAATGTGTAAGGGGCCAACATACCTTTGCTATTGCAAATGTCACATTCGTAACAAAAATTCAAATAACAGCCGTGAACAGCTGCCACGACGGAACCTCAAATTTACGAGTGCATTTAACGACACTGACAATAGTCGGGTCGGGTTGCAGATACCTCTCCCCTCCCAAGGGTCAGTTGGCTGGGGACGGTTACCGCCTGCACTTCCGTTGCATTTGCGACCTCCTGTTTCTCTCACCTGCTCGCTGCTTTTATTACATCCGGCAGCTGTTGCAGTTACATGGACATGGCACTGTGTGTCGGACGAATTCCAAGCTCACATCCGCACCAGGTAGCCTGTGATTAGCACATGACCTTTACCGGCGCGATCCAACAATAAAATGCCAGGTCAAATCGGAGAAGTGCTGGGTCAGTCCGTGACTCCAGCTGGCCATCTTATTTTACAGGGCAGGACCTGTTTTTTGATCTGTCCCACACTCAAACTGATGGCGAGACTCATCAACGTAAGCATTTGCACATTTTTGCCTTTTCCGGCGCTTTTAACTTTGCCAGAAATCAATTTTATTGATTGTCAATTCAATTTGATTGCATTAATTTTTGCGCTTGCAATTTGCATTTCAAATTTAACGCGATTTTAGCCCTCTATTCCCTCTATTCTATTGAATTATTCTTCATATAAGTTTCAAATAATTTACATACTATTTTATGGTAGCAGCCGGCGTCCATTTTCAGCGCAGACTCGTGCAAAACTGACCAGTGTCGAGCCTTATTTATTTCCATGTACATTTTACATTATTTTTCGCTTAGCTTCTGGCCATTTCTCTTTGCCATGGCCGTTGGCTGTCGCCATTTGTTTTCCTTTCCAGCTGGCGGAAGTGCAGATAGTCGAATTTTCCTTGGCTTTTTTGAAAAAAGAAAAAACACAATATTTACACTCAATAAACTAAGCTGTCTGCGACTGCTCAGCACTGGTCAACTTAGTTTTTATTTTTATAAATAGGACTCAAAATTAGACTCAGGTTTATACAAATATATGTTAAGTATATTTAGAAACCCAAACACGATTACTTTATTGCCCTTTAGAAGAAGGTAGACAGACAGATACTCACCACAAAAGATATGAAGCGAAGGTAGTCTAAGAATAGGAGAAAGAATGAGGTATAGAAAAAAGGGTGTGAGAGAGAGTAAGAGAGCGAGAGGGATTTATATGTTAAATTTTTGAAAAATGTGTTTTCTTATGGAACGAACAGGCCACATTTTAAGTACAAAACAAAAATGTCACATTCGCAAGTAAATTTAAAAAATGTGAACAGTGGAATTAGGCTATTCGGTGAACAAATTTCAGCAGACTTTGCCCGAAATAAAGTTTTTTTTAACCTTAATCAGCACTTTTCTCGAATTTAACTTGATATTTTGTGCAGGCATTTTTCGAAATTTACTTATATATGTAAATAATGTGGACAGTGGAATTAGGTATAAAGTTTCAGCAGCCCAGTTTTTAGATAACTTTAACAACACTTTTTTACCCCAATTTAACCTGTATACATGCATTTTTTGAAATTTAGTTATACACTCGAAACTAAAATTGTATTAAATTTGTGCTCCACATTAACAACCTACAATTAATGTCAAATTGAATGAGCATATGTCGAGGCTATGTGGAACAGAGAAACTTGCGTTAATTAATATAATTAACTAATCGCTTAAGCGTAATGTTCCCATAACTGAGCACGGAATTGGGCGCTTTGTCAGGACAAAAAGTTTTTGCCACAGCAAAATAAGTGCTAACACGCACAGAAAAGAAAAATACAAGAAATACAAGAATATATAAAAGTCCGCACAAGTGAAGCCATCAAATATGTCCTTCTGGCACTCGGCTCTGGATCAAAGTTGGACAAATCACGCTGACGGACTCAACATGACAGCCGAGTGATGATAAATGAACATATGCCGCATGTGGCATGCCGCATGTGGCACACTTTCACTCGGTCAGCTGCACTTGTCTCGCACTCGATTTTCCAACAGACGTGCGGCTTACGCGGCGTATTAGTAATTTACTTGCGTGGCGCGTAGTCGAGTTCATTTCGAGCGTGCGTGTGTGTGTGTGTGTGTATCTGTGTGCTGTCTCGTATTATTGACATTTTTATTGGGCCACTTTTTGCCCTATTAAAGCAAAGTTGTTAACATGTCATGTGCTCTTCGCACTCCCCTCCCCTACACTATTATTATTGTAAAAACCGGGGGCATAACTTGATGCAAATGGACAGCTTGGGAATGCTTTCGGGGCTTGTAAATTTGTCTGTTTTTGGCTCAAAACAAAATTACAATTTGACATGTGTATTCTTGCCCATCAATTGCATTTGTTCTGCAGACGATTTTCATGTTGAATTTGTCTGCGGGAAGTTCTTTTGCTCTCGTTCAATTACAATTTTGTCAAGAGCTATTTAACGCTCTAAAAAAGACATGAGAGATCTCACATAATATAACGTAAACAAAATATTATGTCAATAAACTAATTTTAAAAATACTGCAAAGAACGGTAGTTAAAAGAAAAGTATGCAAAACAAGTTGAACATCCGTCTTGTCCCTGTGGAAGCTTCAATGTGTCCACTGTATAAAGCTGAAATGTCGGGCGCGTGCCAAGCGATGCGATGAGACACGACACCGAGAACATGACATGACTAGCATCTCGGAGCCTAAATCAACAGTTTGCCATTTGCTCAGAGCGAGCAAAAATGTTTCAGTAAATCCACAGATTCAAAGAATCCCCCCTGCCTGTCATATTTGCTCAGCTACGCTATGATTATTTCACAGGCGTCGCACTGGAACACTCCATCGAGCAGGTTCTCGTAAATCAAGTGCAATCATTCCGTTGACATGGCCACACCCAGCCCACACCCACACCCACGCCCATCCCAAGACCTGCCCTCCTCTCCACAGGACACCCAGCTGGACGTCCTAACCGAAGCTCGCCTCGAAATGAAGTGCTCTTGAAATTCGATGAGGGAAGCTAATCTGTCGGCTCACTGAATCGGTGGGTGCGATGAGTTTGCTTACATTTTGCCAATTATATTTAGTAAAACAAATCAATGAAATGTAATGACCCGGATATTGATGTAGGCATTAGCAGCCATTTACAATCGCTTATATAAAGCAAGTGCTAAAAGTATATTAACTAACGAAGTGGAGTTCTGCGTAAGAGTAGAAAAGATTTTGTAAATTGCAAGTTTGCTAAGTGAATTGACTAATAAATTGCAGTTCCACATTAGAGAGGGCATTAGAAACGATATTCCTTGAGCAACATAACTTATCCAATTGAAATTAAAAGAAAGCTATGCATATGTAATTTATTTGTATTATTTTAAACCTTTGCATCCATCAGTGAGTTAACATACATTTAACATCCATTTCTAAGAGTAAATTAACTAATAAAGTGCTGTTCTGCATTAGAGTGGAAATAAGAAGAGATTTTCCTTGAACAACATAATTTATCCAATTGAAATTAGGAGTAACCCTTGCAGATGTTATTTATTATTTGAATTTAAGCTTTTGCATTAATCATTGGGTTGTCTTAGCATTCATTTCCTATTGCTTATGTAAAGCATGTGCTAAAAGTGAATTAACTAATGAATTGCAGTTCCACATTAGAGGGGGCATTAGCAAAGATTTTCCTTGAACAACATAGCTAATCCAATTGAAATTGAAAGCAACCTATTCATGTGTAATTTATTATTTTTATTTGAAACTTTTGGATTAATCAGTGTATTTTTTCTTTTATACCTATTTCAGCCGACCCACTGTGACGTGCATAAATGAAAGGAACGTGCGATGCAACTGAATTCAAGCAAACATACTGAAACGCACTACTGGATTGTGAGTAAAATTCCTTTCTATTGCCTTGAACTTGGCTCTTTGTTTATTCCAACATTTAAGGCGACCAATCAAAAGGGATTATTCTGCGAATTTCCAGCCAAATTCTTCGCAATTATGGCGCCATTCACAGTTTGTAAGTCGTACAAAATGCATTCCATTGTGGAAAGCGACTGAGGCCTTTATCAGATTGGCAGACTGCCATTTTCAGATGAACTTACAGCAGCACAAGGGCAAAGACAATAGAAAATTTCATTGTAGGAAATTCACAAATTGCCGAGCAACTTGCCGCCTCCCGCAGACATTCTTGATGGTTGCATTTTTCATGCCCATTTCACATAATTTCGGCTCAAAGTGAATGATGTAATGCAAAGGGCATTGCACCTTAATTAACTGCTTGACATTTTTGAACGTTCTGTGAGAATTTTTGTTGATTTTTCACATCAGGAAATTGACATTATTATCTGAGCCCGAACCTAATTTAATAAATCATTCGGCTTGGCTGGAGATTTAACAGATTCCAACTGATTTATATTGCCATGTCACACATTGGCCTTGCTCTGACCCAAAATTCCAATGCATTTGACATCTAGAGCTGCAAAATTGATGATCTGAACCCGACCTGGCTGCCACAAATTGAAAAGGAAGATAACTTCAAATGTCGTGAATGATGGAAACCTTTTCGGCTAATCTTTCTATTAAACACAAAAGCTGAAAAACTTTGCGATTAAGATGTCAAGTCATAGAATGACGTTTTTTTTAACACAAAGTAATCAAACAAGTCGATATAATTCAAGGAATATCCAAATACGAATACAGTAAAAAAGTAATACAATAATCTGTAAGAATCTTTTCGTCATTTTATCAGTAATTACCCTGAGAATAGATCATTGCGTAGTCGGTGAAAATAGCTTCAAAACCTTTATTATTATTTTAAACTTTGGCCAGTCACGTTTGTCTTCTTGTATTCTTATTCAGTTTTTTAACTTTCCTTTCTTTCCTTTTCAGACCCTATTTTGGTGTGCCTTGGGAGGTTTAATATTAGGTGGAATCGTTGTCATTTCATACTGGATAAGACGATGCAGGTATGTAAATATTTCCAAGTCTTCACAATATATATATATTTTCTATTGCTCATGAAATTACAGAAAATTGTGATAATTTCGAAAAGCCTTGTTCAGGGTTTTGTTAACCGATTTTTAGTTTTAAGATATAGTCAAATTGTCAACGCAATACGCCATGCAGCACGTGTCTGCCCTAAGCCCTGGGAGAAGTGGGCGGACAACGTGCAGGCATGGCGAGGGGGGCGGGGTGCTCATAGGAGGCCTGTGAATATGACAACAAGAACAAGTTCCACGTGGCGAATGTGCAATAGGGCGGAGGGATGGGGAGGGGCGAAGGGGGTTGCAGCACATTCAAAGACTGGCAAAGACAAAAGCTGCCATTCGGCCGGACGGACAGAAAGCCAACTGAATAATTTAAGTCGGCAATTGGACGGCTAGCGAACAATTAACTTAATGATACAAGGTCACTGGAAGCGGGCGGGGGAGAGGTGCCAAAGGGCACACCCTGCTCTCTCTCAAAAAAATAAAACAAAAAGCGAAACAAAAACCATGCCAAGAATGACGCAGTTGACATTCAAAGCGTCCAGCGGGGAAGGGTGTGCTGCCGCCCAGGGGCCCATTACGATGTGGTTGGCGCCAGCTCGTCCCAGCACTATGCGACACACACACACACACACACACACACACACATAATTTTATTAGAAGACAAACGCAGAAAAGGACAACTGGCAAATGCCATGCCTTTATGTGTTGCGTGTCCCTTTGATTCCCATCGGCTGCGTTTTATTTCGTTTCTTTCACGCGAACTTAAAGGCCAACGCGGCGTATACGTAATGTGCGTATGTATGTATGTGCGTAGAGAGAAACTTTTCCAATTTCCATATGGAGCACACACACAGAAAAGGAAACGGCAAACAGTAAACAAACTGAAATATTTGCATACAAACGAATGTCCTGCGACAACTGAGCACACACACACACACACACACGCACGCACACACACATGTGGCAAAAGGCGATGGTCAGCAAAGGTAAACAGTCGTTGAGCGGGTCATGATTAATGTGTCACGAAGGGCACAGTGGTCGAAATCATAGCCGCACAGTGGTCGAAATCGCCATCTTTTGTTTTTACATTTAAATACGTTTTCGTTGTTAATTAAATATGTTTTTCGATCAGCGCCTTCTGATCTCTACCAAGCGAATAAATAAGGGAAGAATGTATAGTTAAAATTTTGTATCTTATAAGATGTTTACAATGATGGGTTGTTTAAAAAGAAGGGGAAGGAGATATCTCTCTCTCTGATAGGGTCAGCCAAGACTCACAATCTACACAGCGCTTATAAGATAGTTATTAACAAAATAGCAAGAAGTCTCGACTGGGCTGTAATCTATATTCAAAAAGTGTGTTTTAAAATATAATATTTATTTAAAATACTAACTCGAATGAATGATTTATACAGTTTCTAACATGTCATTGATATATTGCTTGGCATCAATCTCAAAAGCGTTCTTTTCCATATAAATCTTGACTACTTTATAAGCCCTCACTTCATTCAAATAACATCAACTAAGGCCCTACTATCTGTTATTTCTGTGAACCCCACACTATCAACACGATCGATCAGAGCAATTAAAACTGATTCGCCTTGCCATGTAAAATAGCAAGGTAAATTATGCATTGTTAGCCCATTGTCGGGCCAAACAAGCTGACATGCCAGGCTCAAGAGGAAGTGGAACGGGACGGGTTAAACGAAGACGAGCAAATAAAAATGGAATGGCAAAAGCGAGACATGAGTCAGTTTGGAAATTGTCATAAAAATTAAAAATCAATTTTTATAATCCAGTTAGAACGGGGCCGACAGACCAGAGCCGAGAGAACCGAATACAAATAAACCAAGCGACGAGGCACCTGGCTGATATGAGGCACGCAAACAAAGGTAGTCGTCCGCCTAGCCAGACGGACGGACAGACGGCCAGACGGACATGGCGTCGGACTGGAATAAAGAAAATTTCATACTTTTGCGCTTTAACCGAAACGATGTTCGAAATTTACCTTCATTAACAGACGACACGACGAGCTGCGTGGCCGCGTTTGTTTTGGCTCGAATCGAATAGAAATTCACGTGTGCGTGAATAGAGCGTTTATAGAGCGACAAAACTGAAAACAACGTTTTATTAACAAGTGATAATCCGTTAAGTGAATACGCCCCTTTAAGAAAAGCTATTTAAAAAAAAGTATTACTTTTATAATGTGATCCTCTTCTGCGCAGCTGTTGATAATGTTGATGGAATAAGCCCGGATATTTATAAAACGCGCAGGTGCTTCTCTTTCGAGTGTCAAGTGTTTTCCACGAAAGTAAATTGCTTTCCCAGCTAATCACCGGGGTCGGGCAAATGAGAATTCCCCCTCGCAACCCGCAACCCGCCACTCGCCGCAACTGCCATCATTATATTTAATGTGCAATTCAATTTTTGGCCCTTTGACATTTTGTTGGCTGTCAAAACTGTTGGCTGCGAGCTTAAATAATGCAAGGTGTTTCAGCAAAAGTAGCCAAGTTATTTAATGAACTTTCATAGGACTTGGAAATTTAAGAAGCTATGGAATTTTCATTGAAAAACAAAACAAATTGTGTCTTAGAAAGAAAGGCTGATATTTTGCAAAGAAAAACTTTACAGTGAAGTTTAGAAAGCATTTTATTTTCTATTGTACTATTTTAAACGCAATTTATTTTGTAATCCTTAAAGCTCTTTCAAGTTAAATGAGAGTTTGTTTCCTGTACATTTAAAAAAAAATTGTTAGTCGTTCGCCTTTTAATTGCACTCTCTTAAACACAACAATAATATTTGTTGAACTTTTACCTTTCAGAGAACTTTGGTAATTATGAAATATAAAACGGTCGTTACTTTTCAATATTTATTGCCCCCGCGACTCGCGTTCTTTCTACTCGATTTCGTGCCGCAAGCAAATTGACAATTTAATTTGCAATAGCACAACAAAGTGACAGGCTAATGCAATAATCGTAATGGGTATAAACACGTACTATTTCTTGACACAACCTTTGACTTTCTCCCAAACCAAGCAATATGAGAAGCAATTACAGGAGTTGGGCGGGGGCAGCACCTGGAAAATAGAAATTGATTCGAAAATTTGCCTGCTGCCGCTGCCCTCCCTCAACTTGACCTCAAACTAGAAGACAAGAAGACGGCACCAAAGAAAATCAATAAGCCTCAAAAAACAGCTAGCTAAAGGCATTACGAATGTCGAGCATTTCGCACGCCTGATTAGATAAATTGCAAATGCTAGGAAAAGTAGACGGAGGGACTGGCTTTTGTTTTTGTACAAAAATCAAATACGATTAAGTCAACAGACAACAACAAGAACAACAACAGAAATGGAGGCAACAAAAAATAAATAAAATGTAAAATTAGAACTAGACAATTAGACAAATGGCAAAGAGGCCCGCGGCCCGAGGCCAAGACACGTGCAAGCACATGTTGTAGCGCCCAGCCAAGGGTAGGCATGTGGAGCACACAGTGCTCAATGCCATTCTTCACACACGCACACTCACACACACATGCACACAACACACCCACAGCTGTAACTGTAAGCAAGTAAGAGGTTCTAGTCGGGAGTGCACGACTAGGGGATACCCTGAACCCGCTTCTTCCAACACCAAATGCAGATATATATACTATTCTAGAAGGTACATGTCTAGTTTACGTGGCTCTAGCTCTTATCATTTAGCAAAATTGCTTAAAAAACAGGATTTCGATATCGATTTTTATCGATTACTTGGAAACGGGGCAAGTTATTGAATATCGGAAACAAACTCGATCTGCGCATGGACTAGGAGGACCTTCAGCTAAAATTTCATCTCTAGCTCTTATTAGGTTCTCAGATCCGTGCGTTCATACCCAAATACATTATACCCTTTTTACCCATTTTGAATGGGTTCAGGGTATAATGACTGTTTGGAGCGGCAAACGGGGCGTATGATTTATTTAACCGCCCATTAAAGTTCTTGTCATTGTGTTGCAGTTGTTGTTGCTGTTGCATTTCATTTCTGTTGCTGTGGTTTTTCGTATGCAGGCTTTCGAACGTGTTGCCATAGCATTGAGCAAAAGCTTCAAAGTTTTACAAATAGTTTTCAATCAACGCAACAAAAACTTGCCGCGAAGTCCAACAAAATAAACTTCGATTAAAGTGTGAAAGTGTGAATCGCAGAGGATTCTATACCCAATTTGATTTCTTATTACATTATCATTATTTATTGCTTGACAACTTAAATTACGAATAATTTTGGGAATCAACGAGATAGTTTTTATGAAATCTGAAATCAATTTGAAAATTTGACAGATTCCTTATTGAGCGAGCAAAATTAATTCTAAATCTCTCACCAGGCCAAATCTTGATTAAAATATATGTACTCTAAGGCTCCAACTATTTAATATTATAATCGATTAATCGATAATAATATCGATTTGACTTACCACCAAGAAACTTTTACACACTCTTTCTAACATTTTTGTGAAACTGACCGCCCATTTTCCCCATTGTTTTTTTCCAACCACCCCGCGCTGTGTTAAATGAATTCGAATAATAATACATTATAATCGAACTTCAGATTTAGGTGTCGTGCATTGGACTATTGCAGACTTTGTTGGTAGGTAAATTCGCAAAATGCCAAAGCCAAATTCCAATAATGAAGAAATTATCAAAAATAGTCGGCTAAAAATAAAGCAATTCACAAAAGTGCAATAAAGCATCAAATCAAGCAAACATTTTCCAGAATTTTATTTTCTCAACACACGAACACAATTCAATAATTGGCTGTATTTTTACAAACACTGAACAAATTTCGTTTACACGCAAAGTATCGCTTTATTTTTATTTAAATATGCAACAAATAATATTGGCTGCAAATTAGTTTAGTTTAGTTTAATAAAATTTAAGATAATCGCATGTATTCATTTTGATCGCTTTACAAAATTTACAATATTCTAATTTGATTTCCGAAATGCAGTTTTTGTTTTTTTTCGCTTTCAAGTGGAATTCACACACAAATGAAGGCCTTGCCAAATGCTTTTGTGATTGTTAAACCCATAGTTGACACCTACAGCAAATTAATTAAATACACACACAGAGACTCACCTGATCGATTAAAAAATGTGCTAAATGCGACGTCAGCGCAAAAATCACCTGAGAGTTGGCGAGAACTCGAATGCAAATGCAAAATATGCAGAAATATATTTGATTTTCTTATTTTCACAAATCGCTTTGCTCAGTTCGTTATTTGTCTTTGCCCTTTTTGTTGCTGTGTTTTTTTTATCAAAAGTTCGCAATGGACAAAACTTTTATTAAACTTATTGCATATGTCTTTCCATTTCTTTTCGCAACTCGACTTTTGTTCCCAACTACAAACTACAAACAACAAACAACAACAACAACAACAATAACAAATAAACAACAACAACAACAACCACATACACTTGATATCGTTATCCTTGTCGCTACCAGGACACTTGCAGCGAACTCGCCGCGCCAGCGAATCCTAGCCAGCAGCAGGAGCAGGAGCAGCAGGAGCAGGAGCTTATCATCAGCTGTCAGCAAAATCCGCAGCCTACGGCACAGAAAGTCTTCGCCCGATCACAATCATCGACGTCGTCGCCGGCGCCTGCTGCAGTGCATCAATTGAAGCAGCAGCAGTCTCTGCCCAATCCACAGCCGCACCTCCACTCGCATCCGCATCATCCGCACCAGAACCACAGCCAAAATCCGCACGCCTCCAAGTCCGTGTCCATACTCGTCTACAAGACGCTGAACACGGTCTTCAAGAGCAGCCGCAAGATCATCGTTCGGGTCTGCGAGGTGGCCAGCGCCAAAAAGACCTTCACCATGTTCAAGTTCAACAAGGCTGCCCAACAGCAGCGACTCGATAATCGCGCCAGCGCCGTAACCGGACACGATACCTTTGTCCGGCCACCCGTGCCCGAAAAGTGAGTTGATCCCAAAACTCAATTTCGAAGTGTCGCAAAGGCAATTACGAAACTTACGAATCTTAGATTATGTTCCGACAGTTTTTTTTAAAGCTAACACATGTCTACAAATTAAAACGTGTTCACTTAATTATTTAATCTATTCTATTTTTTAAACGATTTTTTGTCTATTTTGAGACTATATACGATTTTCGCTCGTAAATCTGTTTACTATTTTCTTCTTCTTTTTGCAACCAAATAAGTTATAGAAAATCTCCTTTTTGTCCAAAATACGGTCTTGATAAAATTAAAGAAAACAATAATACACAATTTCCGTTTGAAGCCCCTTTAAACACTGAAGATAATTTTAAATATTTTGTTGGCTGGCTTGAGGTTTCTTAAAATAAAATGTTAAAGGCAAATATTGACGTGACGATTGAAATATTAAATAATGTTGTTTTCAACATTTTCCTTTAACAAACCTGGGACTCGAGCTTGCTAAGAAAATATTTAATATATGGAAAGGTCGCCGAAACCAGCACAAAAAGATATCCCAAAAGTAACAATTCTCTTTTAATAATTAAGTCTATTCAGTCCATCAATAAAATTTGAGTTCACAGATTATTTCTGCAGTTTCTTAGCTTTTCCGACACTTCCCGATGCAAAATAAAGCTGTTTTTTGTTTCTCACACATTCTCACACCTCATATTTATATCCCCAAACACGAATTCGAAACGAATTGATGATTTAGGAAAGTGAAGCACATTATGAAGAAGCTGCACAAGGCGAATGGACTGAAACGCTCCAATTCGGCGATCGAATTCGATGTCTCAGCGCTGTCAGCCGCCAATCGACGCCAAATCTACAGTAGGTGAGTACAAGAACTGTCCGCCGGAAACACTCACAATGTAAATGCAAATAGAGCAGAGAGTCCGTGAATCTTAAGATGGGACGTGTGCACAGCTGTTCGCCAAATGAGCTGCTTACTCGTAATATTCAATGTACGCCTCACACACAGTATTTGCACAGGATTTATCATCATCTTTTGATTATAGTTTTAGATGAAATCTTCTATTGAAGCTTATTCAAATTAAAATTCTGAAAATATTCTACACAGAAACAAAAGAAATGAAACAAAATCAAAATCACAAATTTTGCATATTTTCTTTGTTTATATTTTCAAAATTTTTGTAGTTTTAGTTAAAATCTTCTATTGAAGCTTATTCAAATTGAAAATTCAAAATATACTCTACACAGAAACACATAGTTTTATGTTATTTATATTTTCCAAATTTGTGCCTTATATTTTTCCAAAAAATTTCTGGTACGTTATTTTCGCGTCCTTCTATTTGCAGCAACCGGTCGGCCAGCTCGGAGCAAGATAACTCGGATCTGTCCGAGCACTCGGAGAAATCGCCGCTGGTTAGCGCGAGGTTAGACAATCTTGCTAGGCTCTTTTTTAGCAAATCGATGCCAGCGGAAACCGGAAGTAGAGATACCATAGATTCAGTACTAACAACAAGGTTGCATATTCTATTTAAATATGAACTTATTTTATTTCTAAACCCAAACTAATTTTGTATCTTTGTATCCGATCACAACCCACCGAAAAAAAAGACTTGAAACTCAATCAATCATTGTATCTACATACTATACGACTTATACTATAAAACATTCAATTGGCAAATTTCGCGCTTCAATTTTACGTTAATCGTTTGCTTTTGCGATTTTATTCAAATATTTCAAGTGTATTTTCTTCAGTTTCTCTTTTCTCTTTCTCGTTCTGGTTGAGTTCAGTTTTCCTTATCATTTTCGTTTCAATCGCTTTTTTATTTCTGTAGCCCAAAAAGCACTTTGCATGCTAAATAGTAGCGGCTAATGGCGTTCGCAATGCTTTCACGTAGACCTAGTGCACAGAAACCACAAAAACCACAAAAATAGAAAAAAACTAAATAGAAAAAAACAACACTTCACTATTTGAACTTAATTTTCAATTTAAAAGGTAAATTTATTCCGATAAAAGCCAAAATAAAATGAAACGCTTTCAAGTGGATTTTCAGAAATGAAAATTTTCAATTTCGCTCGCTTACTGTGAAATTCATTTTTTTAAATTATATGTACCAACAATTAACGTAATGAAAAAAAAGACAAAACAAGCTCAAGATACCTTTACAAAAAACCCAACCTGAATGCGTCATGAGAGGGTAAACTGCAAAAGCGCACACAAAAGCCCCAGTACACAAAAAAAAAAATCTCTTTATAGAAATTAAATGTGATGATAAAATGCATTTTGTTTGTGGGCCATATGTCGCCGCAGGTGCTGCAAAGGTAAAATTGTTGCCAAGGTTTTCACCTGCTCAAATTAGACGCAGGCACAAAAATTGCAAATTAAATTATCAACTTGGAAAATTCCGCTCGCAAAGGGGAAAGCGACGCGCATTGATGAAAGACCACACCCCCACCCCTCCCCCTTGTGTTTGTATGCCTGAATACCTGTGTGTGTGTGTGTGAGGATGTGTGTGTGTGTGTGTGTGTGTGTGTGTGTGTGTGTGTGTGTGTGTGTGTGTGTGTGTGTGTGTGTGTGTGTGTGTGTTTGTGTGTGGGTGTGCCTGCGTGCTGAGCCGTGTGATGAATGTGCAAGCGAGCGTAAGCTACAGTTCGCGTGTGTTTGTGCAAAGCATCTATTTGTGTGCTGATTTTTCCACATATGTGTGTGCGTGTGTGTGTGTGCTTGTGGGAACTTTAACGAGCATCGATATGTGTGTCTATACCCACACACACACACACACAAAGGCTTCATTGCTGCTGCGCTGTTAAGTATGCAATAAAAAAATTCACACTCGAGCACGTTAATTATGAAACGAACCAGCAAAAGGTGAGCTCAGCAAATATGTTGCCATAGCAATATGTGTTCAAATTATTGACGATTGTTTTGGACCCTTTTTTTAGAAGAGTAAAACTAAGGCCATAATATTGCGATGTATGCTTAGCTGGCAGTTTAGAGCTCTGATAGTAGATTGAACGCAAGGAGCTCAGAACCTATTAGAGTAGGAGACTTGAAATTTTAGCTGTAGGTCCTCCTAGTCCATGCGCAGATCAAGTTTGTTTCCGATATTCGATAACTTGCCCCGTTTCCAAGTAATCGATAAAAATCGATTTCGAAATTCTGTTTTTTGAACAATTGTGGTAAATAGTAAGAGCTAGAGCCAGCAAACTTGATATGTAGCTTCTAGAATAGTATATACAGATGAGGTATCTTTCAAAGAAGGAGATGGGTCAGGGTATCCCCTAGTCGTGCACTCCCGACTAGAGCATTCTTACTTGTTTTAGTCTATAGTTTTGTTATATTTGCAGCTTCTGTGTAGAGCCTGCTGGGGTTATTCTGTATATATTTGTAGAGCAAGCGAAAACTTTAGTGGTTTCTGCAGCTGCAGCAGGCGTTTAAGCTAAAATTAGCTTGAATAAATACAAACTACATCTATGCACACATTTGTGCACAAATACATACTATATATATTATACAATTCCATTCAAGGTCCTCGCACTTAACATCTGCAACAAATAGCACAACAAACTACGAAGTGCACGGCTGAAAAAGCTGCAATAAAATATAAAGCATACGCAACGTTGGCCAAAGCATTCAGAAAGACATGTACCAAAAATTGAGTGTATATACCGGTGTGTGTGTGCATGTGTATGTGTGTGTGTCTTTATGTGTTGAATGCTGTGTTTTGTGAGGCCTTGCAATATTTTTCACTTTTTCGCTTTCTGTTGTTCGGATGTAAAAGGCTTTCGGGTACATATATTGCGTATACGTCGCGTTAGCCACACGAATGAAGCAAGCCTCTTGACCAACTTTTGTGCCACACTCTCCTTTGTGGTTGTGGTTGTTCTTGGCGTTGCCTTATTAAATTTTCAAACACATGTTAAACTTAACCGGAGGGTGTGCTTAACCTTTGCTCTGTTTTGATTGAGTGGCCTGCAAGTGTTTGTTTATGAGCCTGTCTTCTCTTCTTCTGTGTGTGTCCCGGAACACTTAAACCCAGTTTGAGTTTTGCTAACAGGCATTTGTCGGCGCATTGTTTAAAAATAAACAAATAATGAATTGCACAGCCAAACTGCAAAGAAAGTAAAAAATTTATGTATAAAAAAACACATTCTACTCTTGCTTCCGTTTCCGCTGCGCCATTGTGCAGGCAGGGTTTCTCTTCCGCTTCACCTACCTTCGCTTCGGCCCTTACTTTTTTTTGGCAAGCTTCTCTGTTTCGAAACTATATTTGCCATATTTGCGGATATTTGGTCGGTTGTCTTTGAGGTTTTTTACCTTTTTCAAATTATATTTCAGCAAGTTTTTACAACATTTCAGTGCTCAATTTGAATGCGGATGCGCTTTGCATGTCAAATAACGTGCCAAAAAAAAACTTGCTTCTCCTTTATCTTTGTTTACTTTGTTACAATTGTCATGTGGCATGTGAGATGTGGCACGCGACAATGTTACGTGGTCAAGTGGAATACCTAAATAGGCAGATCATGCTGATTATGCCAAGCTTCACGCAAGTGTAAATAATTGCTTCAAGTCTTTACCAATGTTGTTTTTTATTCATCTTCTGAACTCGTCAATGTTTTAATTACTAGGTTAACATGTCTTAAGATCGTATTTTAAATCGAATCGAGCGAACATAAAAATTTTTGACAGATTGACAAACGCGACAAGTGGAAACTTTGTTAAATTAATGTAAATAAATCAGCCGCATAATATCATGAATGTCAAAAGTTTGTAGACACTTTTGTGATTAGTTCTAGTTCCTTTGAATATTCATAGTTTGAATTCCTTTCTGTATGCGCTCAAATGACAGCTCTTTTTCGAACTAACGACTTTCCTTCAATGGTTCTAATTCTCTGAACAATCTTGCAGACCCAACATAAAGTATCAGTACTCAGCGCTTGACAGCGGCAATGGGATTGTGGAGCGCAGTCCCCGCGAGCGAGCCCAGAGGGAGCGAGCCCTAAATGCTACACAGGAATGGATACAGAGCGCGAATGGACGCTACGAGGTTATTGCACATCTAGATGAGATTGGCTCGAGGCACGGCAAAAACTGGTTTCTGGTCAATGATGCATCAGTAAGTTCAGATATGAAAGAGGCCGCGCGCAGAGAACCTAACCCTTCTTCTTCTTCTTCCGCGATCAGGTGCGCACAGATCGTCTGCTGACGCTGCTGCCGCTGCCTTCGGATTGTGTGGCCTTTGAGGATCTGCCACCCGATGAATGCGCAAGGGAAATACTTATGGAGCTGCTTGGATCTCTGCATCATCCGTATATCTATCCGGTACTCGATTTGGGCTTCTTGCGCAACAACTCACATAATTATGCCTGCCTGGTCACGCCCTTCAACTCGCGCGGCAGTCTCAAGGATCTCATTTATAAAGTAAGCTTTTTGAACTACGCACAACTGATTGCCGATGACCTTTAACCTATTTGCAGGCCCAATGGAACGAGCCCTGGGCGCGAAAATATACACGCAAGCCGAATGGCCTGCCCGTTAGCCAAGTCCAGCGTCTGGGCAGACAAATTCTGGAAGCGCTGCTCTTCCTAAAGGAGCGCGGCTTTCCACTTCATGGCCACCTGCACAGCGGCAATGTGATTCTGCAAAATGGAGCGGCCAGGTGAGTTCCCTCATCAGTCTTCATCGAACTGGAAACTGATTTGTTAATGAGTTAATCTGGCTTGCTCGGCGAAAAGCTTTTATCGATTCGTCTTAAATTTGTTCTGCTTTATTTGTTTACCCGTATCATATGGTTGTTTCCATAACTTAATTACATTTTAATTTTGATTTATTTGAAGAGATAAAGCACTTATGTTAATGAAAAACAATGAAAAATGAATCTGCAAAGCGCAAGCTTAATCAATTTCTTCGTTGCGGCACACTAGCAAAATTAATTTTGAGATTGTAAAAACAAAATGTTGCAATCAACTATTCCACAAATTCAAATTTTATTTTAGAAGCAAGTCAATAAAATAAGTGCCTTTTTTGAATTCAAAAAGGAATAT